>JAMWET010002585.1:257500-670194 GCA_024036415.1 Prochilodus magdalenae
TATCAGATGCATTCATTGGGAAATAATCTGGTAGATTTGATGATTACTCAACTAGGCACAATGGAAAGGGATAAACGGAACCGTAACAAACCATGTATGGCCTTTCAAGGATTCTAATATCAACTCCAATCAAAGTATAACAAAAGATAAACTTCAAGTAACACAAACACATATACACAGATGTGCCCCTCCGGGTGGTTCTTACTGTAAAAGTCAGCAGGAAGAGGTTTAAAGTATCTCTCTTGCTGCTCCCGTTGTTGAATCATTGGTTCAAGAAGGTAAATTCTAATCAGGTACTCGTGACAGCCCAAACATTTTTAAGTGGGAATATGCAAATCCTTGTGGTTTCCCAGTTGGGTTTACAGTGTATTCTAAGGGAAAGCCACATGGTCTCGTTTAGCATTAGAAGCTTATTTTACCACTTTTTCACCTGTTGTTTTATTTAATTGCAAGATTCGTATATCATCTTGGCTGCTCATTTTAGCCTGGAACCATCAGAGCTTTCAGAGCAAGCTTTTCAGCATGCTCACGCTATTCGCTGAACCACTCAGCTGCGCTGTAAACAGCATTAGCAATGCAATTAAAATGAATTGCTGCGGATCAACAAGCCTTCCGTTTTGGAGCGAGAGTGCAGCCTTTGAATGGAGGTCATTCACAACTACGTTTGCTATGTTTTTAAAACAAACACACTCGTTCTGAGATGTGAACCCTGCTTCCAAACCAAAAACCTCAAGCCCAGACATTTATGAATGTGTAGAGAATGTAGGGAGGGAAGGAATGAAGGCAGGAATGAAGTGGGAGAGCAGAGAGAGAGGGCCTAGTTACCATGATGAATACTTCACTTTATTAACTTTAACTTTGCTTCTGACTCTTTTCTTTTGTTTTCTGTTTGTTGTTATTTGTGTGTAGAAAGAAAGGTGGCGAGGGAAACCTGGCACAGATTTAGCAAAGACAATGGTGTTCTTTCATAGGCTTTTTTAGCTATGAAGCCTGTGATATTTAGTTTGTGTTTGATTGATTTAAGAGGCTTCCGTCACACCTGAGACACCACTGCATTTACTTTTATGCTCATGCACATAGAGGCAGACACACATACTTAAACCTGCCTTGACGGCATGTGGCATATGCCGCCTTGCTTAAATTGAAAACTGAGAACAATATATATATATATATATATATATATATATATATATATATATATATATATATATATATATATATAGCATGGCTGCATCTGCCAAATGCAGTCATATATATATATATATATATATATATATATATATATGTATATATATGTTTACAGAAACAATTTTTGAGTGTCTGTATGTATATATAAATAGAATCTGTAAAAATACATCTACAAAATGTCTTTAAACCTGCTTAAACTTTCTATAGGATCTTTAAGACGCAGATGTTTGGAGTACACTAAGACTTATACTGTAAATTCCAACACTGAACTTCACCAGTACAGTCAGCCATTTTAGGGACCAGTTCTGATATTAATAAAGTAAGATTGTTCCAAGATCAGAGTATCTTATGATCGTCATTCTAGATCAGCACTCCTGTTGTGTTATGCTGTGAATTAAGCTGTGAGTAAGGTTAAAAATACTGACCAGGGTGCTCATGGCAAGGCAACGTGAATTATCGAGTTCAAAAGAGGCATGATACTGGGTGCCAGATAGGGACAGGGATATTCCATTTCCAAAGCTGCGGCATTTAACATTCCTTCACCTACAGTTTCATGTGTGTGCTGCAAATCTCCTAGAATGCATTACTACCTGCAGTGGAGTGGCCACCCACGCATGCTTAATGATCATAGCTAGCAACATCTGACTAGAATTGTCTGAGTAACTAGACAAACAACTCACATCCACAAAAAAATTACATCCACATTCAATGCAAGAGGCCCCACATGCATGTCCTGTAGGTCACTGCAGTGTTCTTTTATCGTCCATGGCATATGGGAGTGGTAGACTCACCAGAGTGCTTCTGTTAACACTTGACACAGCACCTCACCTGGACTTCTGAGGTTGCTAACTAGACCCTAAAGAACTGCCAACATGAGACATGGTCCGATGAGTCACGGTACCAGTAGTTTTGGGCTGATAGTAGGGTTTGTGGAAACTCAGGAAGCCATGGATTCCTGATGTCAGGAAAACACTGCAGGCTGATGGTGATTCCATACTGGTGTGGGTTGTGTTCTCATGGCATGTGTTTGGTCCACTGGTCCTGCTAAACGTTTCATTGGCTGGTGCTTGCTACATTTCACTGCTCGGTGACAATTTGCAGCATTTTATAGACTTCATGTACCCCTATAATGATGGAACCCGCATCAGGAATTGGTTCAAGGAGTATTCTGGAGAGACGAATGGTGTGGCCTGCATGTTTGCCTGACATGATCCCAGTCGAGAATGCATAGGTTATGATGGAGAGGTCCATTCGCGCCAAGATCCTGCACCGGCAACTATAGTTGGCTATCCAGAACGCATTGGCTCAGCTTCCCTCCTCTTCCGGCCCCTTGTGGTATTGGTGCCACTTCACTGGGCTAGAGGGGTGTCCTGCACATTACTAGTTGCATCATGACTTTCGGCATGGCAGTGTATTGTACTTTCACTTCTAAGATTCAAGTGTGCTAAGTTTTAATCAATATTTCAAACCATTATTTGAGAGCAGAATATTTACATTTTATTCATTGTGCTGCCTTCATAACCTTATAGAAAAAAGCCATATGTCTGTGTAATGCTAATCTAAAGTAGATTTAATCACAAATTCTGCATTTTATTTGTGTGTTTACCAGCATTGTGGATGTATGTATTAGAAACAGCAACAGTGCATCTCTACTTGGGTACAAAAACAGCAGTAAATAGCTATTGTAGTAAGTGAAAAGGGGAGAAGATGTAAAATGTGCTGTATTTTTGTGAGATTAGTATAGAGTAGTTGTTACATTAATATGTAGATTAGTGTTAAAATTTAAAGGTAAGCGTAATGACAAATTCCCTTAAAACACTGCTCTTTGTAGACTCATAGCCTCGTTTTAGACTACATAATTTTAAATTTTATTCTATTTTGTATTTAAAAATTCTATATTTTAATAGCATTTGTGCTGCAGATGTGAACTCTTGGTTTATACACAGAGCACTCAGGACCATTGTAGTAACTGTTTACCTGAGAAAGGTCAATTCAGTGTCACAGGGCTAAGCATTTCTTTTAAACCGACCTGCAAACCTCTTTTGTTCATGCACATGCCTTTGTTCACATTTGTGGGCATGCACCTGTGTGTGTGTGTGTGTGTGTGTCCAAATGTGATTTTTTTTGTTTTTTCTTTTTTAATAAAATATGCGTGTACCTGTGTACAATGCTCCTCAGTTTGTGCGTGTGTGTGTGTGTGGGTGCGTATGCATGTGTGTATATGTGTGCATGTTTGGCCTTGCATGTTTGCTCAGTAGACCCATGGACAAAATGGAGGGAGAGAAAGAGGACAGCAAATAAAGGCGTGACACTGAGTGGAGAGCTGGAGTGTTACTCAACTGCCAATCACACTTGCAGGGGTCTCTGGCTTTTCAGCACCTCCTACTTCCACAACTCTGACTGATTACACAGTTCACATCCCTAACACTGTCTCGGCGCCCTCTGCGCTTTGAGCAAGACTATCCCTTTAGCACTCTACCTACTAAGTAATGAAAGCTTCTAGTAAGCATTGTGCAAACAACCACCAACAATGCTATGGTAAAGTTTAAGGAGCAATTTGTCAAGAAAAATGCTATACTCTAAACATCCCTGTTAGTTCAATTGGTTTAAAAATATGCAAGGGGAAAGCACATGGTACCACAAAAAGTTTTGATAAGATGGCGAAAGATTTCAAGCTGAAGAGTTGTTTAATAAAAAAAGAAAGTGCTGGTATTGGCCTACTCAGTGAATCCCATACAAAATTGATGGATTTTGAAAGTACAAGTTTGCTTAAAGACAGTTTGCCAAAAGAAACAGGAAATACAATGAAGCTCAGTACTGCAGAAATCAAATTATTTCACTTTGCCGTTATTGGCAGTAGTTATTAATTTGTTGCCTAAATAATTTTTCACGCTCTGCCCATGCTATCCTTCTGTCATCCCCAAGGGACTGTTTATGTTGCGACTTTGTTTTTAAGACGGCCTCCCTCTTAATGTCATGCCAAATAGCCGGTTTGTCATTGGTCGTTTTGCGTGTCAGCTGAATTTCTGTTTCCAGCAGCACTAAGTGGTTCTTGGCCTTGTTAGGTGGCGAAAGGTGCCAGACTCTCCCTAACCCTCCCTAAAGAGCCTGGCAATGCAGGATCATACAACTACAGACTGTAGTATATCTGTTTCTCTGCGTACTTTGTTGGCCCTCTTCAGGGAGCAGCGTATATACAGCTCTGGAAAAAATAAGAGACCACTCCACTTTTTTCTTAAATCAGCATTTCCATGGATACAGCAACTTCTAAAGAGAATTCCTTCACTGACCAAACTCATTCAGTGATCACCTGAACCAAATCCTATCCTAATGAGCAATAGGATAAAAGCCACTGCTGCTGTCATCACTGTTCTCCTGTTATTGAACCAGCTGGATGGCAAATACGGTGCTAGTACTACCCAAAATTTAAGTGTAGTCAAAATACAACTACAGGCCGTGCTAAAAAAAAGCTGAAAAGAAAGGATCTTAGTAAGAAAAAGAAGTGGTTCAGGTTTAGCTTTACTGGCAGATACAGTGATTGTCAGGTTGGTTGCATCCTGAACATTTCAGAAACAGTGTTTCATGAAAAGGTCAAGCCACAAACACATGGGACAACAAAGCTACAGACTCGCAGAGGGCAAAATGGCTCTCTACTGACCATTATGACTGCCACCTTAATCAAATGTCACTTAACAACCATAAGATGATATCAAGTGACCTACAAACACAATGGCACGAAGCAGCTGGGGTGAAATGCATGGGGAGGACAGTTCAAAGCTTCTGGAGGCCTTTTTGTTATTTTGACCATTAGTCATCAATAAAAAGACGCTGTAAATACAATGCTTATCTGGAATTTTTGAGAAATGTTTCCAGTAGTTTATAGAATAAACCAACATTGCTCCTTTTGGTCAAACACATAACCATAATTTGTAAAACAAGAGAAACTGATCACTTTAAGGTGGTCTCTTTTCATTTTTTTTTTTAGAACTGTGTGATTTGACTGATAACATCCTGCAAATTGATTAGCCTTTATTTTTCAGTTATTTCAGTTTTTTGCTCATTTACATCAAAAGAATCTGTTGTGGTGCTAAAAAGAGGTGACTATCTTCAGCACCTCCACTTCCTGCACCTCTACCATCCTTTCACTCTGTCTTCAACAGGGTATACACCCACAGGACCATCACAGAGAAAGTATTATTTGGGTGGTGGCTCATTCTCAGCAATGTAGGGACACTGACATGGTTGGGTGTTGGTGTGGATTGTGCTGGTGTGAGTGGATCAGACACAGCAGTGCTGCTGGAGGGTTTAAACACTGTGTCCACTCACTCCATTAGACACCCCATACCTTGCTGCTCTAGCCTGTAGATGTAAAGTTGGAAACAAAAGTTCATCTGTTGCTGCACAGTTGGTGTTGGTCATTTTGTAATCCTTCATCAGTCAGGATGCTGTCGGCTGGGTCTATTTATCCAGCAGCACTGCCGTGTCTGATCCACTTGTACCAGCTCAACACACACTAACAAACCACCCCCACATTAGTGTCACTGCACAAATATTTGAAAAATCAAACTATGTATTTGAGTGGTAGTCCTGTGGAGGTCCCAAACATTAAAGAGTAGTGTAAAAGAGGGACAACAAAGTATGCAGAAGAAACAGATGAACTATGTTCTGCAATTTCAGAACTACAGAGCATCTATGTGGAAAGTGGAGCTGATCAAATGGACAGTGAATAAATACAGGGGGGTGGTTTTAATGTTATGGCTGATAACAGATCACTCTTTGATCTTGCTGTACCTGTGAAATTGGACAATTGCACATATAATCAAGTAGGCCATTTTGCCTTTATTCATCCATTTATTTTATTTTTAAATTCTAAGCTGTGTCTGTAAATAGTGATTCTATAAACCGTCAGGTCTCTGCACACAATAGTTCAATTGCAGTAAATGCAAGAGGCACATGTCATTGGACCTAATACATATATACTCACATGTGTATGACCAGCTAACAACTTGAGCAAGCAGATTTTAATGGCCCGTGGAGATTAAGTCAATACACTGACTCAGATTTCTGCACACATTCAGGCGCATCTATTTGACCATATCGAACATAGAAAAACATGCATTTGCATGGCAAATATATGCTTATTTTATGTGTATATGTGCTTCTGTGGACATGTGGACATGTGGATATCCACCTTCCGTGTATTCTGTGTTGTCATGGATGCTTACCTTAGTAAATTAGAGTAATTCATCCGTGAATCTGCCTATTTTACTAGCTTCAGCTCTTAAGCTTTATGGAGCCTTTTCCTGCTCTGAACACAGCCAGTCCTGATTGGTAGTTAAAGCAGTTATGGCTACTCAGACAGAAGCCTCAGAAACAAGTGGTTTAAAACAGCTGAAATTCTGGCAAAAGACCAGTAGGGGGCAGTGCAGTAAACAAGACTGTTGGCATCTTTCTGCTGTTTTGAGTTAACTCTTTCAGTGCCTTCATGGACCTTTTAAAAAGGTTTATTGTTTTGAGTGGAACAAACTAATATAGAGATGAAATATATCAATGTTTTTTTATTTTCTAAAACAGCAAGCTTCCGTTTGTTATTGAAGAATGATATTGGTGTTTTCTTTCCACAGCTCTTTGCGTGAGTGTATTTTCCAGCTCTGATATAAAATAAGTGTTGTCAAATGATAGAAAAAAAGAAAGAGCGATTGTTTGACAGTGCGTTATCATGGTGTTATGATATGACAAGAAAGGAAGGATGCCCCGAGAGGAGCACTTGACCGCAGGAGTGCGAAAGAGAGAGTAGGTCAGAAAACAGAGATTGCTTAAGCTAGCGTTAATCTTTAGCTTAAACACTGGGCTCTAGCCCACTACTGTTAGCTCACCTTATCTTGAGTATGCTATGATAAAAGCAAGATTGAATAATTAGCTGGCTCGTTTACAGGACTAGGGTATTACTGTGATCTCTAAGAGGGTTATTCTCACGAACATGACAAATACTATGATCCAATGTGAAAAATCAGTAAAACTTTATATTTCTTTTCTTTCAAATGCACAAACAATTATTTCTGCTTTCATAATTTAAAATAAATGTGATTAATTGAGTTCAGATTTATATGTTTATCACATATTCCAACATTCTTTCAACTTAGCAAATAACTTTATAGATGCACAACATCATTCTGTGTTAATACCTTAAAGACACTGTACATTTTTTTACCCTTTTTTGGATTAAATAGGACCACTTGTTTCAGTGGACTTAAGTAATGGACGTCATTAATTAAGATCTTCTTTTAATCTTAAATAGGGCCGTGTGCCAGAGGGCCAAGGGGCACCCTGAATTCTAATAGTGTTTGTGCCAGAGCGGGAGTCTGGCACAGGTAAGGGGTGTGTGTGTGTGTGTGTGTGTTTCTTTGAGAAGCGTGCTTGCCCTCAGTGGTAATTCAAAATAGAGGTGGCCAGTACAAATATCAAATTCTAGTCAATTGTGAATGAAATCTAAAACCAGACCTGCTTCAGCTCGAAATATTAGAGCATAATGACCTTTGTACTCTTTCAGAAAACAAACCTTTCAGACACTTAAAGCTGCTGCTGTGAAAGCTCCTGAATGTTAACAAATGGAACCATCTATTACATTAAGCATAGTAGGACCACACGTGTATCCGCACATGTTACATGTTGGGTATTGTATTACTTCCTTCATAGCCATTTTCTGTAATGCATTGATTGCCTTCTAAGTGTTTATTTTGCGTTTGTTAGCTCTGGGACCACAAACCGATAAGAGGGGCACTGCCTCCTCCATTTTCTTTGCTCTCTTTTCTTTGCCTTGTTTCTAAAACAAGCATTTAAGGCAAACAGCTTCGGAGATATCATCAGTATTTTCTGCCCATTATTTAGCTGTTATCTTGCTCCTGATTGACCAAGAAATGAATTATGGCCTCTCTGCATAAACAACTGTCCGTAAGTTCCCAAAGTCATCATTTGTCTCGGGGCGAACGTGGAACCCTTGAATAAAGATCCTGCGGGCTGGTGGGCTTATGCAAACAGAACAGGGGGCCACGGTAAAGTAAGATGGTGAGGTTAATTTGACCCTTGAACAGTCATGTAAGCGATTACTTACAGACACTCAATGACACGCAGTGGCTGGATGTTGCTAGCATTTTACCCATGTTTATTTTTAGCAGCTTAAATATTACTATACATGATTTTATTGCAACTGCAAAGTAGTTTACCTAAAGTTTGGCCAGTTCAGATGTGAAGCAGTCTGATGATTGGTTATTATCAACAATACAGGGCTCAGGGAGTTTTTTTAATAAATATTTAAAAATCAATACATTTTTAGTCTGTGATAATTAGCTAAACCGCACCATCCCGAGGACTCACTAGCCCTCTGAAATCTATTGAACAGAGAGTTTCAGAGATCATTGTAATGATGATTGCCTGGTGTACGTTATTCATGGTGCTCTTTATATCCATTTTGCCACACTTAATTCCTTATTCAGTCGTCAACACTGTCACATGTGAATTAATCATAGACTGGCTTTGCAGAATGTCAAGGTAATATTAACAGACGACTGAAATGATTGTATCTTGTTGCCGAACAGCATGATCTGTTGTGAAATGTAGCATTCAGCATAGATACAGGAGCCAGGATTATGATTTATGATTACTTTAATAAACCTAATAGAAGAGGAAAGGAAGTAAAACTTGCCTCAGATCAAATGTTTATAGCAGGGAGCAGTAAATCTGTCTTTATTGGTTTGGAGAACATCCAAGCGCGTGTGTGTATGTGTGCGGTGTGTTATTCTTTTCAGATCCAGATTTTAGAATCAGTTGTGTATGCGTGTAAAGCGGCATGTAAATCACAGATCAAAGGTGCCCGTTTGTATAGAATTTCATTTTAAAGCATTATCCAGAAAGGTAGAAGCACTGAGCCTGGATCAGTGCCCTAAGATTCAGTTTTCAGCATGACCTGCAGGGGCAGTGTGGGACAACCAGACAACCCAGTAACAGCACTCTGGGGAGTGTTTGTGTGTCCTCTGAACTGGCTGCAGATCAGATGCTCCAGCTTTTCCGGTGTTGTGATGCCTAGGCAATGGCTGACTGGAGAACAGCTGTTAGCAGGAGTCGCTGCGATTTGAACGTCTTCCAGGGTTTGCAGCATATGCGTGTCAGCCAGACTGAAAACTTATGGCCCCACAGTTACACTAAAACTCATGAGGAAGATGAATGCGGACAAAGAGAATCTAAGACAAGAAGTTATATTTAGCTTTGGGGCGGCAGTACAGACTTTCCCATGTCTTTCATGAAGCCCTCCCTTTCCCCCTCCCCTTGCCTTCGTTTTCTCCATGGTGGCAGTCCATCTCTCTGGTGGACAAATTCCTGTCACCTCTCCTTTCCCAGGGAATTAAAAAAGTGACTACTGTGTGTAAAGCTATAGTGAGGATGAGTATGCGCTGATGAAAATGATTAACGATGCGGCTCATGCGCATGGTAAGCGGGGGGAATCTTGCATCCTCCCCAGGGCACGATCTCAGTGAAAGGTATCCAAAAAAGCCTTAAATGAAAACATCAAGCCTTTTCCACATTTCAGCGAGCCGCGCTCATGTAGCCATCCTGAGGGATGTTGCGGCTTTGGAAACGGGAGACAAAATGAAGGGACAGAATAAAGGAGAGCAGTGAAAGAGAAAACCCTAGTGAAATGGCTTCTAGCTCATGGCAGATGTTGGGTGGTCTGGCAGATCTGTCCTCAGGGCTCTGTTAGCAAAGACGATGAGGTTTTTTTTTTTTCTTTATCAAGAGCAGCTGAGCAGCTATACAAATGTAGCTATCTACATCACTCAATCAGATCTGAGGCAGTGTCCTGCACATTCCTCTACACCTTACTTGAAATTGTGATGAACCATTACAAATGTACCTCCTCTAATGTGAGATAAACCCCCTTGCTGCGATTTTCAATGTGGATTTACCCATTTTACAAGCAGATATATTAGATTGAGACATTCGCTGACATTTCCTCTCTTGTTAAAGTCTCAAAAACACAGGCTAGCATGTTTTTCTTCCAGTCACACAGGGTTTTTGGTTACTCAGGCTTCCCACTAGGGGCAGAAGATGCCTCCAAATAAGTGGTGGGCAATGGAGCTTGTACACAGTAAATTGCTTACTCATTACCCCAGTGTAGGTTCTGCCTTGTCTGTAATAACTCAAAAGAAATTAATCCGATGCCTAAACACTTGAAAGTAAGCAGGTATTTGTTTAGTAGTACAGCTTTGGTGAAAGGGGAAAAAACTTTTTGGTGTTAAATGAATACATTTATTAAAGAGCTGTGCTGACAAAAAAGATTACATTCTAAAACACACCACAGAGAGGTCATTTTGTTGCAGGCACAAACTGTTAGGATCCTAATGAGCGAGTACTTCTTTGCACTGTGATTGAGGCTTGCTCTCCCATGTGGGGGATTAGTAACTTCCAGCTTAGCCATTTCAACTTGGCCATTTAGCTAAACAGCTATTTCCAAAAACAACAAACAAACATGTGCCCAGCTTAATCTTGAACTACAAGCCTATTAAAATGCTCTGACATGCAGGACTATGTGTTGTTGTCACATGCAGTACTATATGTTAAATGTGTGAGGCAGTAATGATTACATTAAAGTGAGTAATGCCTCAATGCTGACTGTAGCGCTGCGTATTGGCAAGAACCTGATGATACAATACATATTGTATACATATACATACGTATATGATATAGGAGTTACATTTTAATATATTGCGATGTATGTATGTGTGTGTGTAGATAGATAGATAGATAGATAGATAGATAGATAGATAGATAGATGGATGGATTGAAAGCAAGGCACTGTATACAACTATTTTTAATTCGAACTTTAGAAAAAGTGTCATATGTATAGGTTGCTAAGGCAAACATCCTATCTCTAAAGAATAAACAAGATAACACTGTTGTTAAGCAGTCAGCGGTCTTCCACCAATCTTAATGTGTATACTATTAATTAAAAATCAAACTTGTTGATGTTTTTATTATATATTTTAATGTCTTATTAACTGATACTGTATCACAAAGCATAATATTGTGATCAGTATTTTTTACACTCATCGTGCCCTCTCTCTCTGTATTTGAATAATGCTGCAACACCTGCACCAAAATGTCATATCATAATTGTGCGTAACTTGTTGTGCTAAGTAAGCAGCATGTGCCTTCCTATTCACCTGTCATATAATAAATGTGAAGGGTTTTCACCCAGTTCTTATAGTTGATTGCAGTTCATTGTGATCATACACAATTAGGAGCTTCATGATGTCGGAGCCAATATTTTTTTATTGATTGACCTTGGATCTCTAATTTGGTGCATATCTTTGATTGGTAAAGGCTGTTTACATGGGCCTATAATTCATGTGCTGTACATCAAATAACCGGCATTGCCTTGCAAATGCTAGGAGTCTCTTGAAGGAACAATAGAAGAATGTGAGGGATGGATTATATAGATTTATAATGAAAAACAAGTTAGTTTTAATCTTCTGCTTTTTGACCCACCCTGTCTAGAAAAAGATGACCCTATTATCTTTTCATTAGTGCTTGTTCATGGATAAGCCGCCAGTAGCTACAAGCACAATGAGGAGTTCTATGATGGAGTAAATGTGCTTTTGAGTGGCATCGGTGTAGCTAATCCGACAGAATGCGGTAGACGGTAATCATCGGAGGTCTATTCTGATAGTTTTTCTAAGGCTCTGTGGTTTGGCGTGACTCATTAAGGGAGGTCAACGAGCACTTGTACCCTCTCATTAAAGGCGCATGACGAAAGAAAAGATGGATCGGGAGGCAAAAAAGAAAATCAGCATTGAACGAGACGCCCTGGATAAATACAGGGATCGAGGCTTGGAGGAAAGTCAACAACAACCTGTAGGTATGAGTGGGGAGGAACAAAGCCTGCCAAAGGCCTGTTTGGATGGGCCGCTAGATGAACCCGCTCAGGCAAGCCGTCAAGAAGCGTAGCACTGTGTGTTTTTCCCTTTGTGACTGACAAGCTTGTACCCATTTTTTTCCCTAGGCCTTTTTTTTCTGTGCTGGTAAGACGTAACAGGTCTCTCGAGGAGAGCTGGTGTTGATTGAAGGTTTAATTAATGACAGAAGTTTTTCTTTCTCACTCATCAAGGACAAGCATCTCCCACCCAAATGCTGATAACGTGAAACTGATCACAGTTCACAATGATCTCACCTCAACATGATAAAGCTTGATGTGATTGAGGAGACTTAATAAATATGCAGGAGCCAATTAAGTTGGCCGTACTTCTCATTAGCAAATAGCAGTGGAGAATGTTGAAGAGGACCAACACTACAAACAAGAGTGATTTGTATGTTTGAGATGGCACAAGTAGGAGATATAGTTCTAAAAGGAGCAATAAAAACTCCTACAGAAAGAATCTTATACATTTTCAAGCAGTTTTAACAGGTAATAGAGCGTATGATCAGCTTTTGATCACTTAGTAGACAAATGTGGTATTTTATTAGGGGTGCATCAGTATGATACTCACAAGCAGCATATTCAGTGTGCTGGCCAAAATCACTGGATCTGATATTGGAAGGGAAAAAAGTATAATCTTATATGGTCCATTAGTCTGAACTATCATATAACCGAATAACTACACTTTTGCACAAAGCTGCACTTTAAATTTCAAGTTGAATGTTTAATGGTGCTGACTAATCAGAACCGTGGCCTGGTCTGTGTGTGAAAAAGTTTGGGGAAAAAAAGTGCAGTACTGCATAACGTTGCAGTATTTCTTACTTTACAGGAGTACAGTTTTTCAGTTTGAGCATAATGTTATGTAGAGGGCTAGGTTAAACAAGGTGCACCCAGACAATGCCTTATTAACAGCTTAGTTGTCTTAGAAGGAAAAGCGCTATATTGGATTTGCATTAGTATTTGTAGATGCTCAAAGTTGCTGTATCAATATCTGCATCAGACATGATGAAGTGGTATCAAACCCCCCTACAATTAAATCTAATGTCAAAACTGTTAGCACAGATTGGTCATGTATTCAACACAGTGATAATCATGGTAGAGTTTTGTAGCATATTTTCGCTTCATGAAGTTCACATAAAGATCTCTTGGTGAGTGAATGGATGCATGGCTAATAAGTACCATTTTCCTTAGATAACCTTGAACTCCATTGTGCTGATATTGTTAGTTGCAAAATCAGTGCCATGGCTTTTGTAGGACTAGTTTTGCATTAAGGGTAAACATGCATATTTATGAATATTAGCAAATGCAGTTTCTACTGTTGTTGTCAAAGTCTGGCCTGCCAGTCGCAGCTGTTCCTGACAGATGCTTTGAATATGTCAAAAGCCTGGAGTACCAGCAAATGTCATGCTTGACTTCACAAGCAAATCAGGTGGTGTTCAAACATTGATGTATTTATGAACTTCTTGCAGTATTGTTCGTATCCACAATTTAAGTGACCATTAAATAAAGTCGCATGTAGCACTTTACAGGGCGATCAGGTAGAGGTGAAGCACAGGTTATGCAGATAATAACACAGCTGATTTCTAGGTATCACTATGTGTTTGTTGTAAAGGTTTGAAATTAATGTATTAAATTGGTAGTTGTGGTGATATGTTATTGTTTAAATTTTTTATGGTTCTGCATTGAAAGACTGTAAATTTAACCAGTGAGTCAAACGGATATGTGGTAACCTATTTAATGTGCTTGGCATTGACCCCCAAAAGTTTTTTTTATTTATTTAATGTATTTATACCTACTGCTAAAGTTTATTCAATGTGGAAAAAGTACCTACTTATTTGTTATATATATGACAAATACATTTTGTAAGGTTTCTTCTTAAGTTTTTGGCATGTGCTGTTGTAAAGTATTGGCATGTTAATGCTTTTTCACAATGTGTTTATTTCAGAATTAGTTTTCAGGAATTAGTTTTGACCGATAAACAGCCAACTGTGGTAACACGCATTGTTGCATATCTCTGTTTTACAGAGTTTCATCAAACATTAATGTGTGGCTTCTGAAGTGCTATAATGTTAAGTGGGGTGTCTTAATTGGCAGAAATGATCATGTCAGAAATCTGTGTGAACAAAGAGGCTGTCATAATGGTGTGTATCACTTCTCCGGCCCATGCACACACATGTCCCCATCATAGGTGACCCAGTTATCATGATGTCTCCATGGAGATCTACTGTATTTTACAGTGTGGTGAGAAATATGACGCATAGATGGCATGCCTACAATAAGTGATACTTTAAGGACCTCAGACCTTTCTGACTGAAACGCTGCATAACCCAGGATACACTGCATAGAATGTCTATCCCTCATCGTTTTACACAAGAGTACTGGTGAATGTAGCATGCAAAACAGCTGTGCCATGCAAATAAAGGGTAATTCCATTTGCCCATTATTAGCGTTAGCTGAAGTAAGGCATTAGTCTCTGACATGTAATAGGGACGTTTAACAAATACTGTTTGATGGACTGCAGTGAATTGAAAATATGATGGACGAGAGTGAGCCATGGAGGCTTGTGTATGTTTTGACTTACGGTTTGTTTTTTGTGTGTATATATGGATGATTGGGCGTCAATGCTTTTTGATTCAACATGTAGAGGCTTTCATTAGCCAGTGTAAGAGCCAGTGGCAGTATACAAGAAGTACCTGTAGGTAAATGATTTGAGTGTTTTATATATTTTAGGTGTGTATGGATTTCATTCATGTGTTGTAATGCATGTTGTAATCAAATGGCATTTATGTGTTGGTATTTTTATGTGTTATTAAATAGAAAATTGAATCCGCTTTACTATTGTTTAAATATTCTGCAGTGTTCTCTCTGAGTAGAATGCTCTGCAGCTAAAACCCAGAGGGGGGATGGGAGCAAATGTCTGTTGCTGTTTCATGTCCTGGTCATCAGGGGGCAGTGCAGTGTGCTTGGTTTCTTCAGCCAAGGCCATGAACTGGCCATGAATCCTCTAACATATCAGATTACAATAACAGCTCCATGAAAAACAACACACTCATATGACTCTTGATGGGATACACACTTAGATACACCACACACACTCTTAAACATGCAGAAAGATTCTCACACACAAGAAAGCTTATCTGTTACCGTTAGCTGGTGAAGAAAAAAACAAAAAACAAAACTAAAAACAAAACACTACATCTTAAGCTTGGGGCTTCTGTAATTTATCATGCACATTGTATCACCACAATACAGAAGTAAGGATTCATTGAATAAGCCAACATCTGTGTGTACCAGCGCTTACAAATTCAGCATAGCTCAAAAACAGAACGTCGACATATGAATTAGCAAGATTAATTAAAGAGATAAAACCATCGCTCAGGCGTAATTTGGCAGACAACGTGATGTCATGTAGCGCTGGAGTGTAATAATGCATCATAATAATTCACGACCCCGGCATCACAGCAAGGGCCGCGACAGGAAGTAGTGTGATTTAGCTTGGCGTCATCAGTCAAGCGGCTGCCGTGAGCTTCATATTTTTCCCCCGCAGTCAAACTGTGGGTTTGGGAGCGGAAGAAAAGCTTGTTGCCTTCTCTGCTTTATGGCGCTGTTTAAAGTGGGCTTTTTAAGCTTAGCTTTATGTGCAGGCTGGACTTTACCAAGCCTCTGTGGGGAGTGAAACTGGGCTTTCGCTGTACAGACAATCTTTTATCCTAAGCTTTAGTTACATGTAGCGGCCGCTGGTTGGGGTCGAAGCCACACACACACACACACACACACACACAGTCTTTCACATGGCCTCTTATTTAGAAAGTGTCCTGTGTTTGCATTCAAGGGCTGTAAACGAATGCCTTTAGTGTGAATCAAATTAAACCATTTTGGTCTCCTACCAGCCAACTATACACTCAGTCAACTGTGACATTAGGTAACACTGTAGATCAGTGCATAATTAGCCCTGAGTAATTGGATCAGCTCAGTGCAGCATGTGAAAGTTTGGATATAAATCATGTTATTCATAGTTGTTGACAGCATTTTTTAAATACAATGTGGCCACAATTGGTTCTTTTTAAGGCAGTCCCTAATCCTTTTCTTTTTTTAGCTCCAGATCTTTAGCATTAGACACCAAAAAAAGGAGCTCCACTCCTCTGGGAAGAAGGTCAAGTAAATTTCAAGTCTGACACCCATGCTAAAAGCAAATCACTGTTACCTCTGAATCTGAAGTGTGTATATATAATGTAATATTTCTATAATAACACCAACAGCCACAATTATGGACATTCAGCAAGCAGAAATGCCCTTCGCCCTACATGACACATCCTGTTAGTGCCATTGGCAGGACTACATGCACATAGACTTACGATGTTACAATGACCTCAACCATACATCAGCATTGCCACAGACTGCAATGGTGTCATACCAGACTGCAAGCATCTTCAGTGACAAGTACCGCTTGGGACGAGTAAGGCCTGGTGTCACTTCACCTCCACCCTTCTGTAAAATCAGCAGGAACTGTGTGAGAATATTTAGGCTGCATGGTATGAATTATCACAGGACATCAAGACATCTAGCATGTTGCGTTAACAAACATGGCGGGCTGACTTCATACTGAGAGACACTACTTTTGTATGTGAAGCTCAATAAATGTTGCCCATCTTCATCTAAATTCATCATCATTTATTGTACCTCGTAACCTTTATCTTCTTTCCCATTACCATTGCAATCTCACACTTCCTTCTGGCAACTATCCTTTTGACGATATGTGTATAGATGAAATGTTTTATTGTTACATATTACTATTACAGTGTTCAATTACAATGAAAATAGTTTAGTGAATCCTTTATATGATGTGTTTAAGGATTGTCTGTGTTGTGAGTAAAGTCATGTTTGTATCCATGCAAACATTCAAAGAACGTCTGTGATTGCTGTGTGTGCTCACAGCACACAATGTAACAATCATTGAATGGCAGGAAGCTAATTTACATATTGTGCACCTTTGCAATGTGAGTACTGGCTGGTTGACTGACACTGCACAGCCCTATAATAAATTCCAAATAATATCACTGATATATCTGAATATAGGCTTGTACAATATGACAGTACATGTTGTTATCATGATCAATTATGTAACGGTACAATACAGTTTTTCAGAATTTACTTCAGTCCTGACCAACTTGATGTTTTATGTTATGTTTAATTGGATTTAGTGCAACACAGTATATACAAATATTGAACGAAATCATTGCATTTACAGTTTTTCACAGATTGATCAGATGTCTGGAAAAACAAATATTGAACATTGTTGTAATATGGAAATTTTATGATGTATTGCAATGTTATTTTGCCATATCGCACACCTCTGTCTGAATATAATTTATTTTGGCTTGTGTTAGTTAGACAACAGCAGCTAATGTGAAATGTCTGTGTGGTGGATGTCTACACAGGCCTGTACAGTGTACTGCTAAACCTGTCAAACTCCTGCATTCTTACTCGGTCATTGAGACTCCCTGGGTCTAGTGCTTGAGGTGGTCTGTTCCACTTGGCTGGCCTAGAGCAGATTGTTTAGTAATGCCTGACAGTGAACACTAGCTCAGAGCAGATTGTTTAATAATGCCTGATAGTGAACACTAGCCTAGAGAAGATAGTTTGTTTAGTATTGTCTGATAATGAACGCTAGCCCAAAACATACTGTTTAATAATGTCTGATACTGAACAGTGGGGTTGCTTGGGTGGTGACGGTGTGCTTGTCAGCACCCTGATCTGTAATTCAGTGACAATGCTTTTATGGTTACATTTAATGGTCATTATACAATAGTCTATACATCAACCAGACAAAGATCCATTTCATATAACTTGCTAATTGTTTGCCATTTAAATTGATTGCCAACAACAATTGCAAGCTGTAGTAGCAGCTGACAAAGTAGTTCTTTATTCATTTACATCTTCTTTATTTGTTTATTGTTGGACTATATTGACACTCCTATTCTGATTTAAGTTTTTAGCAACTTGGTCATAGAAAAGGCAGATACATTAGCCACTGTAGACATTAGTACTGTTAATGAATAGATCCAACTGCAATAAAATGAAAAGGTCACTGTGCTCTGGCTGTATAATATCTGTAATATAAACAGTTTTGTTATCATTAGTTGTCACATTATGGTTTGCTGTGTGTATTGTGGGTACAGTGAGCGCTACTAGAGCATGAAACTACAGTGTGTAATATAAGAAGGCAGATTTATACCAATAATAGACGGTATGTGAACAACAATAACTGCAGTGTAGTTGCCTGAAATCTGTATTAACAAATAGTTTGAATGCTAATTTATTCAGAATTCTGAATCGCTATTATTCAGTTTATAAATTGTGGATATTCACACAGATAGCATTGCTCTTTTGCTATGTATTTTGTCCTTTTTCTAGTCGTTTGCAAACTAAAATAAAATAAAAAGTAGATATATTATTTTTTAAAAACAGGAAAATAGAAAGCCATTTTAATAACCAAGGTATTAATTGGAATAATAATCAGCTAAATTAATTACCAATATCATTTATATTGCGTTTTCTGTCCCTAACCCTTACTCCAAAATAATATATAATGACGACAAACATGAATAACTGCGATTCGATTTGGCATAGACGTCAATGCTCGGCCACTCTTCATTAAAGGATTGAGCAGTTTGATTAGATTTGGTGGATGCCTTCCCTGGCACAGTTTCCTTTAGACTGCTGGTAGACCCGTATGACGTACACTTCCATTCACCTGCAAATACATCAGCTTCCTTCACACTATGACCTTTGGCATGCCCAAATGCAATCACTCCTTTTTGCCAATCATTACCAATCTTATAATGTCTTAAAATCGCTAATGTAATGTGATGCATTGCCGCTACTGAAAAACTTTGACTAAATTAACCTTTTTGATAGAAGGATTATGTGCTCTAGATGAGCTAAAACTGTCACTACCCAAACCATTACTGCTGTAATATTTGGTAGAGTTTCTGAGGCATTATTACTCTGCTGACAGTGACAAAATGCAATGTTCAGTCATTTGTTTATACAAAATCAACATAATTAAGTCATCAGGTCGCTCAAAATAAAGAGGATTTAGTTTGGCGGAGTGATCCATAAATTACAAAAACAAGATAATAATTGTTTGTCATGTTCATGTGTTGTGAAATTTGATCATACCGCTTGCCTTTAGATTTGAAGGAGCCTGGTGGTGAGCAGTGCTGAGTTAATCATGGAGAGAGTTTCTCTTCTTTACTTATCGATGAAAGTTAGTGAGTGTAGATAGAAATAGACCCTGGTAGTGAACATTAAGTTAGAGCAAATCATAAGATCTTAATGTGGACCTAATGCTTGGAGAGGACACTGAAAGAGAGGAAAAAGAGAAATGGGCAAGAGAGATAAATTGCAGAAAAGTCAGAGAGAGATGGATTGCAGAAGATGAAGAAATGTAAACGAAGAGAAAGAATGACAAAGTGCTTCTCATGTCTGGTTCTTGCAGACTGGAGGTTAAAGATCATCTGAAATGTTAAAATGGCTGCTGAGAGGGAGGGAGAAAAAGAAAAGACATGAGGGCAGAGAAGGAGACGATAGGAAGTGAGAAAGAGGTGGTGAGAATAAACAAGAGAGAGAGGGGGAGAGAGGAAGAGAGAGTCTCTAGAAATGAGAGATAGAATGAGGACGCCCCTTCTGGATACGGCTGTCACGTATGCTGCTTGTTAGGGCTTGGTGCAGTGGCAAAAATGATTGTGGGCAAACACAATGACTAATTACAAAATATTTCTTGCTCTCTCTCTCTCTCTCTCTCTCTCTCTCTCCCTCTCTCCCTCTCTCCCCCTCTCTCCCTCACTTTCATATATATATATAATATATGTATATATTTATATATAGTAGAGCAGTCAAACTGGAAGAAGGAGGAGGAGTAGCAGAAAGAGAGGGAGGAATGACTTCACTGACCTACTTGGGCTAAAATTAGTGTGATGTAAAGCATCGTTGGTAAGGCGTTGACTACTGTCTCTAATCAAACAGCACAGCGTACAAGAACAGAGCACTGGGAATAAATCTCACATTTGCGGATGTGAATGTGTGTGTGCTGTGAACTGTGTTTGCAGAGTGTTTCTCTGTATGCAGGGCATGCACACTGGCATTTACATGCACCCACATGAAAAGACATGCACAGACGCATACAGTAGACAGTCTGGCAGGACAAATGGAAGCATGCTACAGGACAGTGCAGACACATGTTAAAAACATTAGTATAATATTCTGCATTCATCATGTTGTCGCTGTTCTGGTAAATAATCATGGCATTTTTTAAAAATGTCAGCTGCTCTTTATATTGTGTGAACTTTTCACAACTTAAGGACCAATAGAAATGATCTAAAATGCCTTAAAGAAAAAAACAAGAACAAAAAAATTATTTAAAAAAATTATATCCGTCATTGAAGCTTTACAGGAGCTTTAAACTTTTGGAAGTGGATGTAAAGAGATTTTTTGACCATTTCTATTGAAATATTCAACATGACAATTTTTTTCCCAATGTACAGCTGCTTTGC
The DNA here is from genome assembly GCA_024036415.1 of Prochilodus magdalenae. Classification (NCBI taxonomy): domain Eukaryota; kingdom Metazoa; phylum Chordata; class Actinopteri; order Characiformes; family Prochilodontidae; genus Prochilodus; species Prochilodus magdalenae. The sequence goes on from JAMWET010002585.1 coordinate 278,213, forward strand.
TCAGATGATACAGGAAAAATAAATCTCAAAACATTGAAGTTGTTTTGGACTGTATGCATCATAATATTTACACTAAGGTTTGGTAAGTTGGAAGGAACAGAAAAAAACAAGCGTTGCCACTCAAAAAAAAAAAAAAAAAATACAGCAGATTATGTAATTAAACAAGTTCTTGTGTTCTTATACTAGTGATATTCACGGTGTACCCCAGAAAGCATACTGGAACAAATCATGTTGCTTTAAGATAAGTTCCTTTTCTATGTGTTTGAGTGTTTTGTTTAGTTTGTTACCTGTCATATATGCGATTACTCGTCAGCACATTTACTCTGCACTCAAAAAAACACTCCCCTGAGTTGCCTAACTCACTCAGCAAGAATTCTTACAATACCCTGTACTAGCATATTTCTTAGTGAATGACATTCACATGTGACCTGTAAAGGTACGGTCTGTATACAATGAAAGCCTGTATTGTCAACATATAGTTTATGTAATGTCTCAAGGACACACTGATATATAAAGAAGATACAGTGAAGGCAAGAGTGATGATTAAACAAGATGCATTAAAAATGCAGTAATGCATCATAGATTGATTTGTTCAACAGCATTAATTTAGATATATCTCATGATTACTTTTAAGACCGTGTATGCCTGAAGTCTGGGATCTGAAGTTCTACTTCGTTTAACAATAGTGAGTCAACACAAGTTCATCTCAATAATTACAGGCAGCCTGATAACTAACTTTATATTTTATGGTATGATATGTTGCCAAGTAGAAGGGCTAGTGTGTGCTTCCACTAACTCACACAAGGCCAGCAGTTGTATTTCTTTAATGCGATGTCACTGGACAGCTCAATACACCTGGAAGAGAATGTTAACTGGGAATTCTGATACATCAACTAACGGACGCCCACATTGACTGACATCATACTAAGTGATGAGAGGGAGTGAGGTCCTAACCACTCAGAGAGAGTGAGTCCAGTTGTACTCTTTGGGGATGTTTGAGAATATTTAATCTATATTTAAACAAAACACAAAATAAATAAATTACAATGTAATTTAACATTTTCTTAAGCATTGGTACTAAAGAATCCTAAAGAATTATAATTCAAATTGTTGTGAGAGATTTAAAACCCTGTTAGGCATCAAAACGTGCTGTTTTATAGGGAAAGTTGATAATGACGTGTATATAAGTTATGCTTGATTATAATTTATATCTCCTGCTGATGTTTTTCTAGTCAAAAAAAGATGAAGACCAAGTCTTACCACACAAATCTAGTAAATAGTTACAATACTTCCGAAGCATGTACTGCTGTTTTACAGTTAGGAAAATGTTCAACATGAATATGCACTCATCGTCAGAAGAGTAGTAGCACAAATATGTGCACCCAAAAGAAATCAACCACAGAAATGAAACTTGGTGGGTAGGTTTTACATTGTAAAACCATGGTCAATGCTGGTTTGGTGCCATGTGTCACATATCTAGAAGGCCTGGTGTCGTTCCACCTCTACCCCTACTGCAAAAACTGCAGGAACTGTGTTAGAATATTCAAGATCCATGGAATGGATTATCACAGGACACCATTAGGAACCTCTACAGCTCCATGCCCACACCATACTGATATATAGCACTTCTGTATGTGTTTATTGTTACTGGTAACTTTTGTCTTCCTTCTGAATAGCATTGCCATCCAACACATCCTGCTATATTATTATTATTATTATTATTTATTCATTTATTTATTTATTTTGATGATTCATGTATGTGCTAGAAGACACAACGAGGGGAAAAAAAACGATATAAAATTTCCCGAATGCAATGCAGCAACTGCCTGGAAAATCCAGCGAATTACCGGAGGTGTGTATCTGGATGGGACTAAATTTCTCAGACGAGTTTGGTGAAAAAAAGCATGTAATTCAACCTGTATTTTCCTCAGGGGAGGAGGGTGAAAAAGCACTGACACCGCAGATCTGGATGGAAACAAAATCACAAGGACCATCTGTAAAAGAGGAAATTACCCCAGGATCCCAATGTAAATTCAATCCCATCCGAATAGGGTGTAGTTTCAATTTGTCTGAGAGAGGTCATCTGTGAACCATTAAACAGCACCTATTTCCTGTATCCAGTTCTTGCATCAAGAGAAAGTTGAAGTTCTTTGAATGATCTTTAATAAAACCGATTCTGTTCAGAAATGTTATACAAGCGATGCTTGCTGCACTTTGAACCAAAATGACTACTGTGTTGGGTCATACCACCAGTCAACACATGCCTTTTTACTGCAAGCTCCTAGAAAACCATTTGAAATCTCCTCTCAGGCTTATTCGACTGTAGGCCCTCTGAAGGGTCGACAAGTCTGACGGCCGCTCGCTTTCGTCCCCGCCGAAAACGTAATTAAACTTCGACAGTTTTACATCGTGGTTGATATTTCTTTTATCGGCGAGTAAAAAGGATGGTATTCATCATTCGGTTAAGGCTTGACGTCCCCCGATGGATTCTGAGGAGCTCCAGTCTAAGCCTTCATTAGTGCTCGTTCTTCTTCTTCTCGCCATCTTCGTGCATGGCTGGTGGGCAGCTTAAGGGGGAAAAAAAAAAGGTAGAGGGAGATGTAATGGATCATAATTCAGAAGTCAAAATGAATGGAATGATTTATAGAATAAATGGGAGCGATAAACGTGCTATAACTGTGGCGCTCACTCACTGTACTGGATCTCTCTAATGAGAGGCTTTGCATTTGTAGAGGTGAATATGCCGCGAAACTGGCGGCTTCGGCGATGTTGTATATTTTTCAGTATATTGTGCCCTCTTATGGTTTATATAATTGAATGATATGGGTATTACTAAAGCTACAAACATTATCATAGCCATTATCAGGGATATTATCACAGTCATTATACCGCGATATGTGGTCCAGGTAGTAAATGGTGCTAGATTTACAGTCCAGGCGCTGACCAACTCATAAATGTAGCATATTAATGCTGGTACAATAAACCATACGCCAGTGTCTGCTCAATGCTATGAGCTTTTGGAGTCTGGGAGAAGTGTGTGTGTGTAGTGATTGATAGTGCCCCATAAAACAGCTGGGGACCTCCCTTCAGGTTTAGTTAATAACACACACACACATACATAAGCACTCAGTTACTCACACATAAGGAGATATGGGTGACATAGAGGCATTTACAAAGTGTATTCAGTGCATAGTTCGTTTGCTGAAATGGATCATATTATCACCCCCTTGGATAAACATTATGAACACTTAACGGCGTAATCACACAATTCTCACCATCTTCCTCTCTCCATCTCCCTCTGTCTCTTTTACACGTACACATACACACAGACCAGTGTTCTTATTCTTTGTCCTGTCATTCCCACCCTGTGTTAAGCTTGCAGAATGTCATTGTGTCAATGGGCAGCTGTAAAGCTGTAATGTTAGAGGCTTGTGCTGCTGTCATATCCCTAAGGTTGCTTGTGGATTGACACCAGCTGGCCAGCTGCCAAATAACACCAAGTAGTAGATTTTAGTCCAATTTAAGAATTCTCTTTAACTCCAATAGGGAGTCAACACTAACTTTAAAAACAAGTTCCTTGAAGTCACATGAAACCAGCAATTGTATTTCTTTAGTGTTTCGCGAATGGCCGATATTGCTAAAGTATGACATTATAATATTTAAAGACACAACAATGAAAGTGATCAATTTTAATTATTTTTAGTTTGGTTTTTTGGTAAATATGTGCAGACAAAATGTGGAGAACAAGCTGTCTGATGGTAATGTTAGATGTGTAATTACAATTTATAACTAATGTGTAATAACTCATTTAGTGTCATATTGTAATATCTGTCATCTATACCAACCTAGCCAACTGCTGGGCCATGCTCACGCAAGTTCCTGTTGAGTCTGCACAGTCAAAGTTGTAGACATGGTGGATAAACTCCTCATGTCACCATCATGCGAAAAAAACACTGTAAGGCTTAATGTTAGTGATGATAGCTAACATAATACTAAGATAATGTATTATTTCATTCCTACAGTTACAGTTAATCTCTAGCTATTACACTCTAGCTGTGAATCACTTAGAGTAGCATCCTACAACAAGTGACTAACCCAAGTAGTAGGAAACAGTGTCTTATTGTGCTACAAGCAGGTCTATAAATAAACCTTTATGACAAGCACCTAAGGAATGTGTTTGTCAACAGATCACAGTTTTGGGTAGAACTCAGTGGTAGGCTTTATTAAAAAAAAGGAACTGTAACTGTGCTTATTGCTATACTTCTGATGGGATCTGATGTCAAGTATGTCCAATCTAGTCATATACAGTAAAAATTGAACAGAAGAACTGGGCGTAGTCAAGGACCTAAGGACTGACCACAAGGATGACCACAACCATGGCCAAAGCATTTTAGTCAGATGTTAGAAAAGCAAAACAACATATCAGCTCTTTCTTAAGAATCTTTGCTAAAAGAGTCACTGCTACAAGATGAGACTAGTGTCTCATGTTTATGTGTATGTTTGGATGTTTTTATAAGATTTGAATAAACCAACATGGGGAAATAATTTAGTTAAAACGTGCACGCCCGACTTTAATCAGATTTTGATTCAGCAGTACATTGTTAGTATATTGCATTATCAATGTGACCTGTCACAGTCACAATATGTTTTAACATAAAGGTTCTAGTTCTAATCATGCAGCTCTACATGAGATATAGACATAATGCAGAACCTCCACAGTATGCAGACGAATGGAGCTAAATTCCACCGCGGAATTGTACTCTCATTTATTATTTTACAGTGTTATAAAATTTTAAAAGGGTATACAGCAAATGATGGTATAAAGCCAAATGAAATAGAAAATCGAAGAGGCTTTTAGCGAGAAGCCTTTTTCGGCGTGCTTCCGAACGAGAGGAGGGAGTGATCTGAATATGATCGATTTGACTGACAGCAGGAGCCCGAAACTGCGGGCCATCGATTTCTTGCCGAGTTGTCGTCCCGAGGCCATTGAGAATGGAGAAGAGTTCTCACACTCCTGGCTTGCAGCCAGCAGGCCTTAGCAGAGGCAGTGGGATCTGCGAGGAGAACACGCGAGCTGGCCTGTGCTCATCACTCAAGCTGTCGGAGCTGGACGAGTGTGCACCGGAGGGCCCAGGGCCAGTGCGCATGCCTAGCCTTAGCCATCTCTCCCTCTCTGAACTCTCCCTGACCCTTCCATTAGGGCCACACTCACTCCATCATTCCCCTGCCAGGACAAAGGGGGCCGCCCTGGCCCTCGCATTGTGGTGCAATCCGGTGGAAAAGTTCATTCGCAAAAAACTTCATTCTCTCCACATGCCTCCCTACAACGATGATGTTTCCTCTGTTTTCAGTTAGCTTTAAAAAAGGGGGGGAGTAGGAGGATGATAAAAATGAACATTCCTCATAAACTTTGGCATGTGCAGAGAAAAACAATGTGGAGAGCACAGAGCTGTAGACAGTCAGTGAGAGGTTAACTGTGAAGTAGGTGACATAGCAAAATTCTAACATGGTGTAGTTAATCACAATTTTGCTTCACTAAATATTGTTCTTGCATGTATGAAAATTGTTGTAGTTCAGCAATGGCAGAGCAAATACCAAACGTGTACTGGATATGACACGGAATTTCCATTTCTTCTTTTATATAAGATATATACATATTATAAGCTGTTTATGAAAGTGGTAATATGATGTTTTATTGTGCATGTGTGGGTGTGTGTGGCAGTCTGTAGCTGGACTTTGAAGTGACATTGGTCTGGAAGAACTGCAAGTCCAGACGCTGGGAAAACAATCGTAATGTAATCAGCCCTGCCCTTCTGGCTACATCAAGAGCAGCAGTCCTAGGGGCTAATGAGCAGGAGATGAGAGAAACCTGTTGACTTCTGAACCCTTACACTTAATACACACACACACACACATACACAATGAGGGGTGCACTCATATACTCTCACACGTATATACAACACACGGACACCAATTTTCATATGTGTGCTTGCACGTACACTCAGCAGGGGACCCACACAGCTCAATTTCTATTTAACCTTTTAAACTGCAAGGGCTCGTTTATGGGCCCACACTTCAATTCCTCATACCTGTGCAACATATCAGTTTCACAGTACTTACATAATCATTCCTAGTCTTCATTGACACTGTTTTCACTACACAGTTAACCAGTTTTACCAGCCTCAAATGCAAATACATCACCTATTTGGAACCAACTGAGGCATTAGTCGCTTTGCTCTCGATAACAGCTTAAACAAGGAACAATAGTCATTTAACTGGTATATGAGTTAGTATATGAGTAAACATGATTACTCTAATCCAAGCGGTGTGCTTCAGTAACAGCATGTTGTGGTTGTAAATCGGTGTAAATTGGCACATAACAGGAAAATTTTTGAATAGGATTTGCGGTTTGCATCATTTGCTATCATCTTATACTATTTGAATGTATGGCTGCTGCATAAAATCATGCTAAGACAGATATACTGCACATGTATTATGGTGTTAACACGTTAACAGCAAGTTGACCAGATAAACTGTTAACAGTACCAATTCATTTTGGTACAATTCATTAATGCCATCAACAGCTTTTATGCTAGTGTTACCCTTTAGACCATCTGTATTTCTAACTTAAAGTGTCATGCACTATTGCTGACCCAACTGTGTCCTCTTATTCATATACAGCTATTGGTGGCTCTCTTGGCCAGCCATTTGCAGCAACATTGAGTACAAAGACTCATGCATAAAACCAACAGCAGCAATAACAAGGTGAAGTAATTACTAATTAACAAAACACAATGTAATGTAAGCTTTCCTGATTTCACTAGATGTTGATGGTGCATGGTGATAAACGCTGAAAACTGTGTGATCGTATGTGCAGGTTGAATTAATGCAAGAAAAGAAGGAGTGCAGCTAGTAGTCGGATTGTCTTGCATAAATGTGTTTTCTGTAGACAAAGGATTAATTCCCATTATCTACACACAATACTTCCACTATTGTTGATTAGTTAATTTAATTGTTTGACAGACATAATTGTTGTAGAGCTTAGTGAATGTATTTGGTTTTGCATGACCTTTTGCCTTCCAGTCTGTATTATTTCGATTTATTTCGATGGAGCACAGTGTTTCCCCAAGGGACATTGCCCTCGCTCAGACACACCACATAAACACTCATCAGCGACAGCATCCGAGGCGTTGCTCCAAAGAGCTGACACTCAGCACAAGGAAAGATAACAGTCTAACTTGACGCTGATTTGACAAGCGATGGCTGACAGATGAGGCAAAGGCTGAGACACAGAAACAGAGCGAGACCAAGCCTCCTCCTTCAACGTCTTGGCAGTGGCATCATTGTAACTTTGCAAGGGCAAGTGTTCACGCGGTAAGGAAGTGTTTTCCAGTAGCTAATGTCCTCTCTCCCTCGCCTCGGGCTAAAGCACTGGAAATGAGGCCTCACTCTGCACCCGTTTTCTTCTGCTGGGCCGTGGGAGATTGAGGGAGTAGACAGATGAATGAAGAGGAAAAGGAACCTCTTTAGACAGTCACGTGACCGCAGCAGTCAGAGTCAAGGCTAAGGATTGTCTTTGTGGCAGCCATTTTGAACCGAAACAAAAACAGGCTTCAGTAAATATGGTTCAGTTCAGTCGCAGCCAGTTTTCAAATGCAGTGACGCTGTGTTGTTTCAGGCTTTTAAACAGTGTTTGTTTAGTTTGTCAGTTTTTGAAAAGTGACAAGATATAAATAGTTTTGGACATTTACCTCATTTATCAAAAATACATAGGCAGGGCTTTCTTTTACAGTCCTCTGCGTTTACGTATTCACCAGATGCAAACTTGAAAGTGCTAGATAATTGGTTTGTGTTCTAAGGCAGTTTATTTAAATTACACTTAAATGCCAAACAGATTGTGGATGTCACCTTATTAAATGTGGGGTACAGTCTCCAAATGCTGTGTAATTGCAGTGGGTACAAAGATAATAAGGGCCAAGTACAGCCTAACTATATTATACTGAAATGATCATTGGTTCTAGCTATTAAACTGATAAAAGACATAACACCTTATAGACATTTGGAACAACAGTGGGGTCAGTATAAACGTGTTCACCTTCAATTTCAATATAATTTCACATGTTGGAGTAGAAAAGAAAAGTTACTCTGTGTGGATATTGCATGAAGGATGGACCAACAGAAATGGCCCAAAACAGCTTGGGAAGATGTCTGGTTCCATTGACTTCCATTTAAATTACATTTTCACCTCTCTTGTAAAGTTGCCATTTTGGAGATACCTGTTTTTCTGTGGACAGCGAGGATATGCACAGCTACACCATCGTCAACTGATCAATTTGAATAAGTTCCACCACCCCCTCACATGCTAATACATCACTTATCAGCTACCAACTGAGGCTCAATTGCTTTGCTCTTGATAACGGCTGATTAAACAAGGATTACTAGCTATTTAACCGGTATATAAGTATATGAGTAAACATGATTATCACCCCTCAGAGCATTTACTTTAAAGTTCTGATAAAGCAAGTAGGTGAACGATGGTCAAACTGACCTTTCTGTTTACTCAGAGATAGCCCAGTCAGTGGTAGCACCAGTGGAAACATATCTTCTGACTGTTATAATAGGCTTGGGGAGGCATATTGTATGCTATATAGACATCTTAAGTTAGTAAGAAAAGTCTGCCAGCTTCTTTTCATAACAAGGGGGGAAAGATCGGATTGTTCTTTCTTCACACTTTATAAGCCAAAATAGTTCACCATGAATATCAGCCTTATTGAGCACACACCTGTACAGGAGGCAGGTGTGGTGGCAATTCAGAGTAGTCAACAAAATGCTGCTTTTGCATTTGCCAGTACAGCCAACCTATTGTTAGAAAGAGTGAAGCTTAATAATGACCCGACCCTCATTCAGCTCTGCCTCGATTCCAAGTTAGAGGTAAGATATGACCTTGGGTATGTACCAGTTCTCTAAATGTCTTCTTTAGCCTAAAATCTCATCATAACAGTTCTGAATGCTCAGTGTGAATGTTACAAACATAGCTCAGTTACTGTATTACACATCCAGTGTCTTCTCTTATAAGTGCGCCCACGCAGTACCGTGTTTTATGTGAATGAAATGAATTACATAAAATGGACAGTTCATTCTAAAATCTGATTGACAGAGCCATATGTGAAGCCGCTGTAAAATACTCAATGTATAAAAACATATATGTGATATATATTATTATTATATTAATATTATTATGACTGTGCACATCAGTTTAATACTGGATTGATTCAGATGGTACATTGCTTGCCAACCACAGCATACTGTTCATGTGCATTGTGGTTATGATTACTAGTGAAAATGATACTTTACCATACTGCATTTTTGTTTTATAAAAGCAATAAGCCACATTACATTCCTAAGAATACTTCTTAACTGTGTGAGGTTGTGAAGTACTCCATCCGGGGCTTATTGCTTTGTTCAATGATTACTGTGTTATGTGAAAACCAGCCTGATCCCGAATCTATAAACCTAGAACTTTCCTGTCAGCGCCCTCCTCCATCTTGTACTGGAGCTTTAGGTCTGTGTGATAAGGCTAGGTCTCCATGGCAACTGCGCGGGTGGGCCTCCAGAGACCCGGGGTCGAAGGTGAAGCCGATAACCTTTCGACCTTGCACTGCCATCGCAGAGAGCTCTGCTTTACACGTCCAGGGCAGAACAGTGAGGAGAGAATGAAGTCTATGTGTGTATGTGTGTGTGGAAGAGAAAGAGAGAGAGTGGGAGAGAGATATGGCTGCGATATGATATCTATGTGACGAGGGAGCAGGAGAAGCAGAAGAGAGATAAAAGAATCACAGTCCAACCGCTTGGCTCTTTAGAGGCAACTCTGATAAGATATGAGAGGGAATAGTCCCTCATGCCATAAACACACACACAGCCAAGTACAGAAGCTGCCCTGCATTGTGTATTTTGCATATTGAGAAATACTGCGTTTAAGACGTTGTGGCCACATTTCTGCTTGAATTTTTAGTCTGATAAGCTTCCGCTGCTTTAAAATCCCATACTTTGCAGTTTAGAGGACAGTGAACTAGTTTCCCACAGGTCCAGATAAAGCCTGTGTTTGGACTATTAAAGACTTCCGATGGTGAATCAACATTGACATTTCGGTTTAGTCCATGTCAAGCCAATCCCTGTCGAGGAAATCGACTGTTTGGTTATGAATTGAATTTGCATGCATTTATAGGCAGGTGATGTGGCAAAAATATAACTTGCATTAGGGTTGAGACAGAATCATGACGCTGTGGTATCATCATGCAAAGCAGAGTGGCAGTGCATTGTGGAGAATCATTCATCATCTAATCCAATCACATTGATTGAATACCAAAGTTGACAAAAAAACGATCGGCACCTATCAGCAACTCACTCCAGCACTCCCCCTGGATCCCAACTCTAGTTGTATTAGTATGCTTTGCTACAATATGACTATAGTCATCATTTTCCTTCCTTGGAATTTTTTTTAAATATTGTAGAAATATTGAAAATGGTACAGTCATTTTTACTTCTTATACTGCTCTACACTAAATCTGATTAAACATACCTAATTATGCATTCCTTGTAAGTAAACATGCAGTTTATCATTGATTTTAGGTACTGACAGTGTTCAAGCACAGAAAAACATATTGTAATAGATCCCCTAAATAGACCACAGTCAACAAGAACGTGGGTTTGGTCTGTATTTACAGACTGTATTACGTATTGTATTCTTTTTAAACACACTGTAAGTTACTGCTTCCAAGCCTCTCCTTCTCAGAGATCATTTAGCTTGAGCCATTAGCTGCATTTCTACCATGTTGTAAAATTCAGGAGAGTACCACTAGGGGGCAAGCTGCACTGTCCAAGATTTTTCCTGTCTGTCTGTGTGTGTGTGTGTGTTAGTGAGAGAGAGAGAGCAAGAGAGGAATCCAATTTAAAGGGGACATGGCAATAATTCAGCCAACACTCACCCACTCGAGCGTGTCGTTACTGAGAGCTTTGAAATATTCCTCCTCGTGTTGGAATGGAGAGCGTGGCTACTGATCTTAATGTGTAACACATACATTGTTTGAGCTCTAATGGAAATCATATGCACTGCACGGCCGACACTTGAGACTTATTACACTCGCCCCAAATAGCGCCCGCATGCACACACGCACTGGAGTCAGGTCACATTACAAAAACAAGCAAACAACACGCACCCATACACACATGCTGACTTGTCAGTTGCATTATGCCACACGTTTGAGTGACTGTCTTTCAGTATCTGAAAAGGTGTAGGGGCAGAGTGGAGAAGGTGAGCACTGAAGTTCACCAAACTGGCAATAATGCTCGATACTGGTCACGGTTGAATGTGATGAGAATCATATGCAATGATAATTTGTTCAAATTATTTGATATTTTCATTTGAGTACACTAAGGCTGATCGATCAATCGATAGATCCTCACCAATTACAACTTCTCAGTGTGATGGAGTGTTTTATGAGTAGTCGATCAGCCTTTTACTTCTCTGACAGCGTGGTGCTAACTAAATGCTAAATCATTACTCTCATTTGTGTCAGAATTGCAATTTAAAGTGCTATAGTTGCAAGAGCTGCGTTTGTTTACCTGCCTATGTTATCAACTTTTTTCATGGATAATTTTTTCCTAGTAACACAAAATTGGAGAATTGTCTGTTTACAAGTTATGCCATTCACAAGCAACCAAACACCCATGCGCTGTGTACATGGCAAAACAATTACAGTGCATCAGTCTGATCAGCAATCAAGCCTCAAGCCAGAGAAAGTGGATATCTTAGTCTTTTCAGTTCATAGACTATAATCGCAATCCAAATTGCAGTTACAGTATTGGTTTGAAAGATCGCAGTTAGGTATTTAATACAAATCGTTCAGCCCCACCTTTAAAGTGCATAGACAAAAATACATGCTTTAGGATACCTAGCAGGTACTGCTTTTCTTAACTATGTAGTATAGACAAGTTTGGACTTCATAGTATCTCCTATTTCTTTTTATATATTTAACAGCACATATTTTAGCTGCATCACGTATCAGGTTTTTTACATTTGCTGCAACCTGCCCCAAACACAGTAAAAAAAAAAATAATAAAACTTTTTCAATTCTAGTAGCTAAAATCACTCACTAGCTCCACTCTGGTAAACCTACCACTCCAAACTTTTTCAGGCTCATCAACATAAAAGTCTTTGTACGAATGATACATCAAGCCAAACACCAGGGGCAGCTGTGAACAGTGCCTGGCTGTACTAAACTTGTGCTAGTGGAATTGTGTATGCATTGCCAACTCTGGTTCCAGTGGAAGCACTGGTTAGAGCATGCCGCTCTAACCAGTGAATGTTGCTGTCGACTTTCTGGCCCTACCCCTTTGAGCAAATCTAAAATATATTTTGTTGTTGATTACTCCTGAAAAACAGGAGAACAGAAAAAATGGTACCCAAGACAACAGTAGGTATAGGTCATATTTGGTCAATTTGTGTATCAACTTGATATTTTTTACATTAGCCTAATAGCTGAGGTTTAAAGCTAAAGAAACACATGCCAAACAGTTGATTGCTAATCATCTACATCTGAGTTAAAGGGAAAATGCTGTAAGTTAGACTTCCTGCCCAGGTATTGTTTTAAAACCATGTATATAGGTTAACCATCCTTGTAAACCTAACTTGAAGACATTCTGGTGGTGAACATGTCAACCTCCTCTAGTGCTCCAATTGCACTCCCCCCACAAACCATCTCTGACTCTTTTGGGGCTTTGATGAGCCTCATGCTAAACCTGAGTCATTGGATCTGCTCTGCTGTTAAATCCAATCGTCCCTGGGCGAGGCAGTTAGCTGTGACATGCTCTCTCTCTCTGTCCGGTGGCTTAGCAAAATAGCACTGGGCCTCTGGTGTCTGCAGGAGAGAATGGAATTGAGATCACACGTAATGGGCCCTGCTCAGACGCGATGCCTCCCTCATTAGAATTCCCCGTCCATAGCTTCTTTCTTTTCTCTCTTTTCTCTCTCTTGTTCACTCTCTCTCTCTCTCTCTCTCTCTCTCTCTCTTTCTCTCTCTCTTTCTTTCTTTTTACCCTGCAATCTTAAAAGAAAATTAAGACTTAAGTGGTTGCCTGTCAATTAGCGCTCCCTGTGCGACAGAGCGGCGAGAATTCGATTGCAAGGAGACGCGAGCCATTACAGCCCAGCCACTCTTGCTCGCTCTGTCTCTCTTTTTTCTTTCTCGCTTTTTTCCTCCACCCACTGTCTGCCTCTTGCTTTCTCTCCCTCTTTCCCTTTCTCCTAGTTTCTGTTCTTTTTGTGTGCTGGTTCTCCCTCTCTCTCTTCTCACTTTCTCACTCTCATTCTTTCCTTCTTACTCCCTATCTATGTCATTCCCTCTTTCCCCCACAACCTCCCCCCTCTCTCTCTCTCTCTCCCTCTCTTTCTTACCCCACAGCTCTCTCACTCTGTCACTATTCGCTCTGCCCTTGCCTCCCTTCATGTCGCTTCTCTATTTCTCAGAGCAGATAGGCAGATAGTGTGTGCGTGTGCAGATGTGTGTGTGTTTGTGTGTCTGTGCCCACATGGATCTGTCTCCGATCTTTCAATTAACAGCAAGTCTCAAAACGAGACTAGTCTCTAATCTATTCAAGACAACTTTAATGAGCCAAATGTCTACATGCCTACTATTCTGCTTATTTGACTAAGATAAAGAGTCTGTTTTGCCAGTGTGAACAGTTAGCACTGATAAGCCTCTCCTCCACAGTAGGGCTGCACTACTCCGAGCATGAAAAGTGACCATTCCAATAGCACTTTTACCTGGACTTGGTTAAGCATGTAGGACTTATAAAATGTGCATATCTTTTCATCAGCAAGATTAGCTCACCATGCTCAGTCCAGCTGAACCCTTTAGGTTTTGCGATGTAACAGGTAGTACAACGTAGCTTATTTTACATCACTATTTTTCATGTACATGCACAGGTAGACACTAGAGGCACTGTTAAGCACCTGCCAAGTTGCCTTCAGATGGTACAAGTGACCTCCGTTGAAGTCAGGATATGTAATTATATTCTCAACTCAAGATCGATTTCCTGAGTGACAAGAAAAGAGCTAATTGGTTAGTTTGGTTCCAGAAGCTTCATCGTACCAGTTGACATGCATGCATGCACCAAAATAGCACTGGAAACCCTACCGAAAATTGGAAATCCAGTAAATCACTGATAAAATATCTTTAAAGTGGTCATAACCTGTCATAATGTCAGCAAAATTAAACATTTATTAAAAGTTTTTGTGTTACTGTGATTCACAGTTCTTGGCTGTAAGCAGGAGGACTTGTAGACACGTTATAGCTAATTTCTCTTTATTATAGCAGGCAAATAGAGTAGTGGATAACATGCCTTGAAAACAGGAGACTGGAAACAGCTGCTTCAATGACTTTAAAATTATTAAAGAACCCTTTAGAACCCTTTGTAAATTGTGTTTCCACACAGAGGAATTTGTCTACCTACAGACGTACATGCACACTAGGGTACAGTGAGTACACTTGCCCGAAGTGGTGGGCAGCCGCACCCATGGCACCTGTGGACCAGTTGGGGGTAAGGTGCCTTGCTCAAGGTCACTTAACCTGGAATCAAACCTAGACTTGAACAAGGCTGGTTCCTTAACCTCCAGCTTCAGGACTGCATCAACTTACTTGCTATGCTCACAAATCAATATGTAATTGTGTTATTGTATCATCCACTTTTTGTAGTGATACATTTGAAACCTGATTAGATAGCCTCTGTGCCTGTAAGTGGCATTAAGTTTAGTTGGTGTTCATGTTGCCCTTGAATTAGTGCAACACAAAATGTCCGTGTACGGGCTTGTTTGTGAGATAGTCCTTTGTAAACTGTATAGACAACAAACAAAATAGTCTGTATTAAAATTTTGAAAATTCTAAACTTTTTGCGCCAACAGAAGGCCTCTAGTTGCACCAGGGAGGCCACTTTTATTCCCCAGACCTTTTAGCAGGGCACTCCATATATTTTCTTCTTATCTCTGAATTTTTATAATTAACATGTTACTTGCTATATAAGCTTTTGTGGTCTGCCACAAGCAAGATAAGTTGTCCTGCTGCTGCAGTGATGCCCATTTATTTGGAATGCAACCATCATAACCTGAGCTTTCATTGGTCGTCCAGATTTTTAAGAAGGTTTCGGTTTTGCTGATCAAAAGTTGTGCACAGCAATGTAGCTGTTCAGCTTTAAAACTTTTTCAGCCTTTCTCAGTGTGGTATGCATTTATGTGGCAGTAAAAATCGGACTATGTCTTCTCCGCCTTTATGGTGGAAAAGGCTGCGAAGTGTGGACAGATACAGAGGCAAGCTGTAGTTAGACCAGGGCTTGTTGTGGCCTCATTTCCCAGGCAGTTGTATTCAGCATCACCACAGTGGTTTAGGCCTTCCATCTCAGACGACTGAGAGGATATTTCAAATTACATTTCTGTCATTTTAGTCTAGCCAGTCGTGTAACTGCATAGGGGTGACCCAGAATTGACGGAAAGATGTTTGACTGAAAAACTGTCATTCAACATTTTTGTGCTGCAAGAGAGTTCCAGTGACCAATCAACTTCACTGTAACTCAGAGTGAAATTGCTTTGTGTCCAGGCTAGGCTAGAGGACGACTAGAGCTGACACTAAATCAGCTGTTAGAGGCAGTGTGACTGAAGCACTGAGTAACTGTGACGTATAGAATACACGTCTGGACCACACCACTCGACTGCTTGCTCTCTCTCTCTCTCTCTCTCTCTCTCACACACACACACACACACACATCAGTCTCAGTTCAGCAGTCCTGGCTGCAGAGCACTGTCACCGGCTCTGACAGCACAGGGGGATGAAGGCCATGTAACAGACTGGAGAGTGGGAAGTCCTGAGCCAAGATGGCGGAATGATAAGTAAACCCAGAGCCAGCTGTGCCAAAATAGCCAACTGCTTATGTTACACTGAAAACATCTCTAAGCCAAATGCTGCCCAATATCTGCCATGCATGTGCATCATTATCACACATTTTACGACTGATTTGTACCATGCATGACTTACTTTGTTACAAGATAGTATTACTGGATTAATTTGGGTAAAATGTATTAAGCCAGCTACACATGCCATTCTAAAGCTTTGCTTAATGTAGAAACCAGTATAGAAGTATTTTTTTTCGATGTCTTAATTCCCATGACTTGGGGTAACAGTTCTTTTCGTCTATATGTGAAAACCTGTGTGATGATCATTAAATTTTATCCATATAAATGTGACATATTAAGGTGCAAAAAAGTGGGAAATCTGGCTTTTTAGCTATGTTTGATTAGGAGCTAATGTTGGTTGTACTATTTTTAAATAGTAAAAAAAGCTATTTGGCACCGCTGTGCCACACATATTACAATAACACAGAATCATGTGTTGAGACTATGCCAGAAATGTTACATGTTAAATCATAGCTAACCACCAAACAGTATTGCCCTGGCAAAGGTGTCGCATTAGCATGCTTTAGCCTTAAGTTGTTACTTGGACCACCTGACATTTTACCTTCTGGGATAGTTTATGCACTACTGTGAGGCAAGTAGGTGTGTTTGTAGCAGCCTACAACTATCATCTCAATAACACAAATGCAAAGGGCATCATAACTAGCCAGCACTAACTTAGCGGACGACTGTAAAAAAACAATCATATCCCATACATAAAAGTTGCCATTGCTAGCCTAATCGCAACTGGACTTCAGACAAATGCTCATGTTAACCTGCATCATGTATCGTTTTTTTTTGGGGTTTTTTGCATCAGCAATTTTTTGTAATTGAGTTACTTGAGTTTCCTGAGGAATCGTTGTAGCCATAACTAAATAAAAATGGCTTGTTTGTTTGTCGAAGCTTTTTTATGACCTGTACAGTGCACACTACCTGGCTAGTAGAAAGCTATTTGAGATTGAGTCTCTATTTTGGCCTGCTTTGTTAATGCTATTGTTATTGTTGCTGGCTAAGAATGCTCTCATCCACAAAGCAGACCTCCTTAAACCTTAAAGCTCTGTGTTGTCACTGATAAACCCATCAGATAATGTGCCAAAAGAGCGCAATGTAGAATACACATATTACCACAGTTGGAGAAAACAATGATTTAATACTGCTCTGCTGCCATAAAATGCATACTTGTGTGCGGTGGGGATTGAATAGTGCTCTACATGTGCATGGATGTCATGAGCTCCATAAGGGAAAGAAATTTGGTCTTGAAAATGAAATAGATCACAAACACAAGGTTCTACTAGAATGAAAGACAACAGAATGTACCTCTCAAGGAGTGCACCTCCAAACAAGTCCTTATAGTGAGCAGCTTATTGTAACTGTATATTAAACAGGTCTTGTTCTGTCAGGTGTATGCCGGATTCAATTGATTTGCCATGTGTAAGCCTTTAAGGGTCTGCCTTTACTTACATTTACAGTTTTCCAAACAGGATGTTTTTTGTTGGAATTTCATATTTTGGTTTGTATTTAGAGCTACACTAAAGATGAGCTCAGCAATGCCTTGAATGCACAGTGAATGAGTGTTAAGGTACAGAGGGAGATGACTTCAAACCACAAAGGTAGTGGGTGAGGGAGTGAAACGGAAAAAGAGGTAATGGGTAGAATGGCAAGAGATTAGAGGAGCAGAATGAGAGAAGTAAGAGATGAAGAGATAGGGAGGAGAGGAAACAGAGGAGACAGGATGAAGGGACTTTGAAAAGGCTCTCTCTCGACATTACAGGGGTTGCCATGGCAACGATGCAGCAGGTCCTGACCTGGACAGGCTTCACCTGCAAATTGTGTCTCTGTGTGTAGGTGGGTGATAGTGTGAGATGGAAAGGGGACCTAGTAAAAGAAAAGACTTAGCAAGGTTGGAGTGTTTTGTTCTCTTATATAAGGTATATAAATCACAGGTATACAGGTATGCATAGTATAGATCTTTAATCTATAATGTAGATGCTCACTGAAGATCTATCACCAAACATCACCTTCAAAGCAGGCTCAGGTTCTTAGCATTACATCACATTACTGCCATACACCAAAATCAGCAGGCATCCTCGCAGCCAAGGCCTTTCAGGCATTGATTCAGTTACGAATCGATTCCCTAGATGGAGGAAGAAGGGAGTAAAGAGGGATGACTCCTGTGATTCTGAATCAAAACCTTTAATTGACTTCACCTACAAACCTTTAAGTCAATACATGATTGAGAACCATGCAATCCTTTCCTTTATCTTACCTTCTAGACAATGTCTCCTTCAAGGTGAGGGACCGGTTTTGCTTCCGAATGTTGACCTGGGACAGATCTCTTCTATTTATGGAGTCCCGAATGATATACGGAAGAAATAATCAGAGATCAGCAGCGACTTTCAGGAGTGTGATCATAGTGTGTTTTTCTGTGGCGTTCCCTCACTATATTGGACTGGAGCTGTGGAGGACACAACTAACGATGTATTGACCACTATGGATGGATGGTCCAGCTATCGAATCCCATAAGAAATGAATGGAATACCTTAGTGGACAGGCACAGCTCGATGATCTTCAAGCTTGACCGTGTGTCTCCAATACAAGAAGCAGTGCTTGGAAGGAAACGTATCCATGCATATGACGCCTAGGCACAGGGGGAGCTGTGAATCGGACATCAGGCCTGAAAGCAAAGGCAGATCAATTTAAGATTATGCTCACTCTCAATCACACAGGAACTCCAAGGGAGGAGGAAAAAAAGATATTAACAGAGAGTGATATTGGAAATGGCTTGTTATTGAAGAGACACTTAAAGCAGCGTCAGGTTTGCATGATTATTTATCAGCAGGAAAAGATAAAATGGATGGAATTCTTAGATCATTGTGAAGTTTTTGTCTGGTTTCATACTGGGCAACTCAGTTTCATTCAGTGTGTATTTTTTGCTGGCAAGGCTCGTATGTACATACATGTTTTTCTGTGCATGCTCAAGCAAACCTCTTGGCAGGCGCATTTCTCGGGGACTGTGTTTGGTGTAATTGGGTGCAATCCTGAGGTTCTTTTCAGCATTGATCCAGCCCAAAACAATCATCCAACAGCCATCGCACAATTAGCATGCAAATTAAGGGCCATTCGTTGCCACGCCAACACCAGTCAGCTCTTATTTACAGAGGTGTCACTCTACGAGACTGTGAGAGAGAGAAAAGAAGAGTGTGCAGCCATCCGTTCTGTGCATTTTTGCGTTTGTCACTCACGCTTCATGATTTGACCCTGTATGCCGTGGTCACATTTTGTCCCAACAAAACACTGATTCAGAGTCTACTGTAACTGTTTCTGCCTATTCGTTGGCCAGTGGGGTCAGTTTAACATATCTGACCTCAGTAAGGCTGCATAGTCTTTCAATCTGTTCCTGATAGTACATACAGTACTGTGTCAGAGTGATGCATGATTGATCGAGCATTGTGATTCTGTGAAATCACAAACTCATTTGAATTTTGATCGATAAAGATTTGCATACTGCTGCTTTCTGTGGCATTCAGAATCATGTTGGCTACTAACAAATAGTCAGTGGTACAGCCCTGTGAGTAGGTAATGAAAGATAGAGAGGTAAATATTTAATGTTTTTAATATTCTTAAAATTAAACGTAACAAACAAAAATCCCATGGGTATGATGAAGGAACATTGATCAAAAACTGTTGAAATGATCACAGTGAAAAGACCATGTAGCCTGACAGAAGAAGGACTGCAGTACATCGCTCTCAGTAGAGCTAAGCCCTTTCAGCCTCACCTGTTACAAACATTCAAACGTTGTTGGTGCCATTCTCGGGCCTAAACCCCATCCCACACAGGCCAGTATGGCTCAGCCAATTGGTCCCTGAAGAGCCCTGTCATGAGATAAGGTCCCGCCTCCACTCTGCTGTCAGGGTAACGGTTGCCCGTGCAGTTACTGTTGGCAGGGCGACCAGCAGGGGAGCAGGCGAGTGAGAGCGACAAATACTGTCAGCAGCGAAAATGAACTGTCACCTCAGATTTTTCAGCACCGCACCGCTGCTGTATTGCTACCCTGAACCCGGGCGACCCAGCTCTGATTGAGTTCCGCTGTCTCGTTTTTCCACACACGCGTGCACACACACCCACATACACACACAGAAAGCCTGGAATACCCTTACATAGCGCACACTTTTTGTTCCACTACTAGAGACACTGTAGGGGCCGAATGCTCTGGCAGTTGACCAGTCTAAACAGAGCAGGTGAGCAGAATAGTCAGAGCACACTGGGCTCATTGGAAGGATTTTTAAAAGGGTTTTTTAAAACACAAGAGCTCAAACAGATTGCTTCAGGTAAAGGTTAATAGAGACATACAATATGACAAAAATATTTTTAGAACATTGAAGCATGTAAGCTAATTCTACTAGACCCTTTAAACAGGTTTCTCTTATATTCTTAGAAATGTGCCTAGATTCAGCCACTTCCATGTATACACCAACATACTGAATGTTACAGGATAGCAATATGTAAACTGAATATGAAGTGGCATTACCTCAAGGTGCAGCTTTGGAACGCCAACACCTGTATAAGTTATGATGTGTTCTCTTAGTGAAATTGAATACTTGCCAGTGTGTTCATGGCAAGGCCACATGAATCACTGGAGTTCGAATTAAGCATGATAGTGGAATGCTTCAGTTGGGCTCATGTCTTGCAAACATGCAGGCCACACATTTGTTGGACCAGAATGCTTCTTGAACCAATTCTGGATAACTTGGGCATGATGACATGGTGCATTATCCTGCTGGAATATCCCATCATTTAGGTGATACAAGAAATCCATATGGTCATCGAAAAGTAAAACGTATGGGGTGCTGGTCAATAAAATATTTAGGCGGACTGTTGAACCCCACACGTGCAGTGAGAGTACATAAAGCACATACCACACGAGCCACCACCAGCCTGCACAGTGTTTTGCACCACACACAAACCCCACAATAAGCCTGAAACAACTGGTACTGTGACTCATCAGACTATGCCATATGTTGCCTCTCCTCTAGGGTGTAGGGTGTAGCAACCTCACACGTCCGGGTGAGGTGCTGTGTCCGGGGGGCGTGGTGGTAACAGAAGCACTCTGGTCTTCAGGACCCATATCAAATGGAAGATAAAAAACACTACCCTGCAGGATATGCATGTGGGGCCTTATAAATTGAATGTGGAGGTTTCTGCCAGAGTCACTTGTCTGTTCACATAGACAATTCTAGCCAGACATTGCCAGTCACGCTCATTGAGCACCCATGGGCAGCCACTGGGCCATCCACTGTGAGCAGTAATGCCTGACATATACCAGGTACATACAGGACACTGTGGATTAAGGAATGTTAAATGCCTGCACAACTTCGGAAAAGTAATGTCTCGTCTGCCACCCACTAACATGCCCCGTTCCCTTGCCATGAGCATTCTGGGCAATGTTCAGCCACTACTCATAAAATAATACCTCACAACTTATACAGGTGTGGACGTTCCCAGGCTGTCCTCTGAAGGAATGCAATTACATAATGAATTTACATACTGGTATCCCATGACTGTTGGTGTCATCGTGTCTTGTCTTGCCTCTATTTGTCTCTGGTATGTGCCTTTTGTTGTCCTGTGCCATGTGCTTCTGTTTGTTTTGGTTTATAGCTCCTCCTGCCTCTGCCTGCTTGTCATGGACTGTACCTGTCTCTAGTTTGTAGCTCTGCCCCTTCCCAGGTGTTCCTGGTTAGTCCTCGTGTATTTAGACTCCCTGTTGTGGTTGCTTGGTGTTTTGTCTTCCTGTTGGTTGTTTTGTATTCCTGTTCCTTGTTCTTAGTTGTGTTTTGTTTCTTTTTTTTCCTAGTGTTTTTTCTTTCTGTTTGTACTTATTGACTCCTATTAAAGACTTGCACTTGCATCCTGCCTCCTTGTTACTCTCCACTTTCCATTAGGTATGTAACTTAAAGGCAAAACCATAGTCCATCACTGAATAGTTGGCCTGTAGCTTTTCATCATGTCATCCCATACCGAGATAGTGATTTCATTATTCCAATACTAGCACCTCAAATGGTTACTCAAGTACATAAATACACAGGCAGACCCACTAACAAATACATGATTGGTTTATAGGACTGAGCTGGGATTATCATCTGCATAATTCTTTTGCTAAACAGCATGTATTCATATATTCGCCACTGTTATCTAAAATTATCACATGAGCATTACATTAGCATTACATAATTCTATAGCTTACATTTACCCTGATGGTAATACATTTAATTGCCATTGTAATTCTGGACAAGCTTGTCTGAAAGTATACATTTTAATGTGGTCATGTTTTGTAAGTAAGCTTTTAATGAAGTGCAGTCATTTCTGTTATATAGCTTTGACACTGACCTTATTTGCATAATTCCAGCACTTGTTTAAATGATTATGATGATCAATAACATCAGTCATCAGCCCAAGGCTATATAGGTCTACATGCTGTAAGTGCCAGGGCGGCATATTATGGATGAAATTTCATTCCATTGTCTTTTTATCACTACATACCGCAATCAAGATACAACTTTCAATGTACTAAAAACACATTAGTGTGCCTAAAGATGGTCCTTCAGTACTTTTGGCCAAAATGATGTATGCTTCTCCAACAACACACTGACACTTATCTAGTGAAATCGCCTTCTGCAGTATCATTGTTGTAAAAGGTCAATATCGGAAAAAAACAATTAACAAACTATTGTGCAACCCCACCGCTGTTAATAGTCATTTTCTTTCTTGTATACACCACACACACACACACACAGGTGTGTGTGTGTATATATATATATATATATATATATATATATATATATATATATATATATATATATATATATTGTGTGTGTGCGTGTGTTTGTATTTGTGTTATAACACTTTTGTCCCTAATAGCAATGTTAGAATAACATTGCTGCATCTTTAGCCAGTTAAATGCAGCTTCCACTGGCTAACCATGATTTATCTCTGTGGGAAGTGGGACCTTAACATGCTAGTAACATTGCTTTTAGAGCCAGGCTATATATCTTCATAGCATTTACATTTAGCATAAGGTGATTTGTGCTGGGATGGTACGGTCCACCACTGAAATGTAGCTTTACTGTAATAGCTTGGCTATTTACAGGGACCTTTTAGCATAATCTGTTCCCATCTGTTTCTGCAGAACATTTAACACATTGTAAGGAAGGCACACAACTTTAATCTTTATGTTTAACCCCGATGTACAGTGTTATCATTGGCAAAATGGTTACTTAGCTAGCACTTTTATTTTGATGTTTGTAATCCTCAAAATTAATAATATGCCATATATTCAATGTAGGTTCGTTTGTTAGCAAGAAAACTGTGTTTCCTCATGGTGAATCTTTTCTTGATTAAAGTCTGTCATGCTTTTTGGTTTCAACAGTGAAATCAGAACTTTTGGATAGCAAAATGAACATAGTCTTTGATATTATGTCAATCTTAATTTATTTGTTTTCCTTTCTTTGGAAAATGAGATATTCTTTTAATAGGCATATATGTAAGTGTTCACATGATTACTTAGCATTTATCTGCCAGATTACCCAGTACCAGAAGCTGTATACACCCATAAACAGCTTTGGAAAAATCTGAGACCTCTAAATGATCAGTTTCTCTAGTTTTACAGTTTCTGGGTTTGTGTTTGACCAGAATGAGCTGTTCTGCTTTATTCTATACACTACTGGAAACATGTCTCCCAAATTCCAGACCAAATATTGTATTTTAGATCTGTTTGTTTAGAAAATGAGTAATGACGCCTCCAGAAGCCTGTTTTGAACTGTGCTCGCTGTGCATTTCAGCCCAGCCACCAGTCTTTCTGTAGTTCACTTGAGGTCATCTTACAGTGGTTAAATGACATTCAAATAAGGTGGCGCTCATCACGGTCAGTAGAGAGTGGTTTTCGCCCTCTGCCAATCTGTAGCTGTGGTGTCCTGTGTGTTTGCCGCTTGACTTTGTTTTTATGAACCAGACGCTCACTGTATCAGCCAGTAAAGCTAGAATCGAACCTTCTGTTCCTGCTTTACATGTGGAGATGCTGATTTAGGAAGAAACTAGAGTGGCCTCTTATCTGTTTCCAGAGCTGTATTTGTGTAAGAGAACTTCTTGTAAGGGCTGATATCCTGAACTTTCTTTCTTTGAGGTGCACCTATGACTTGTGAGTTTATGTTTGTCATCATGTTTGTGTGGGCCTAGGTACCACAATATGACCCTTTCCTAACTTCTCCTCACTCCTTAATATTAAACAGACTGCTTTTGTTCCTGTTCCTGTAAGACTGAATTGTTTCAATTGGCAGCCCTGTGTTGTAGGATGATATATACCCAGTAACATTTTCATGACATCACAAATTCAAAACAAGTTTTGTTTTTTGTTTGTTTTTACTTTAGCTTCCATTTATTTATTTAGAGACTGCATTGCCCATGCAAGTACATGTTGATATACAGGATAGTGGACAGATAATCCTCTTTCTAGCTTTTGGAGGGGACAAGTTCCATTTACCAGTCCATCACCAGATGTTTATACAGGACATCCCTGGATTACCTTTAGCTTAAACAAGCCATTTAGTTTAAATGTACCGTGTGGACTACAAAGTGAATATATCATATGTTTAATATTTTACACTTATAAATAAAATATCTCATATTTTCACATATTTCACTGCTATTTTACTTCATATTTTCTCCTGTTATCTCGTGATAGCCCACAGTACTGATAGGCTGTTTCTAGTGGCACTATGTTTGCACTAATGTGTTTGAATGCTTTTTACAATGACCCATGGAGGGAAAAAGGTCTTTTTTTATTTTGTATGAAGTTTAATACTTACTGCTTACCGGTTTTTGCCTCGCTGTGGTAGGAGCTACATGGAGGAGGGGGACAGAGACACTAAGAATTATTTATTTTTTTACTGAGAAGTTTTCTTTAACTGTCAGTCCTTGGCCTGCATTCTGTGGTCTCTTTTGAAGAGGTGTCCCTACAGAGAGACATCAGTGGCTCCGGCACAAGGCCCAGGAAATGAAGCCAAAGAGTATGTTTGATAAAGAGCTCTGTGACAACTGCACCCAGCGTGGAGTCTATTGTGTTTCAAACGCCCTCTCTCTCTTTTTCCCCTCAACTCTTTCTGCTGTCTCAGCTGCTCCTCGCTACTGTACAGAGGATGGTCTAGGAAAGGGTGTGTGCACAAAAGATTTAATGTACACAAAAGGTTGTGATCTTTTTCCAGTGTCCTTTTTGGTTTCTTTATAAGGTTCCGCTTTTCTGAGCATGTGCGATTATGTGTCATCATATGCATGTTTGCATGTTTCTATGCATGCAAAAAACCCAGCGCTGTGGCTTTGTGCATGTGCATTTTACTGAGTTGCAGTCTTCCCCTGGGAAGTATCAACTGTGCTGCCATGCTTGTGCTCTTTGAGCGTTTGGGTCTCACAGGAACAATCACATCCTTACAGCACAGCCTCGTAAAACGGCAAGCATTCACGGGCCGAGAAAAACCCTGTCCCATGCCGGCCAAGTCCCCTTATAAAGCCGTCATCCCTCGAGTTATAAGAGCTGCGCACTGAAAAGAGACCACAAACGTGATTTATCTCCCTTTGCTCTCTGTCTCCTTTCCACAACAAGAGCAGACATAAAAAGCACGGGAATAAATATAATATTCAGGAGCGCCCCATAGTCCCACAGTCCCACCATGCAATGGGAGATGCCTCGTAAAACAGAATTTGTGAGCGGGATCTGAAATCATTGCTGCGTTTAATCTCTACGGCTCATCTGGCTTCTGCTCCATGACTAAAACACAGCGATTGTCTCTTTTTCACATACAGTAGCCTTCCGAATGAATAGATTGTCCATGTGGGGATTGTAAATTCTGAACATTTCCCACAGCTAAATAATATTCCCCAAGACTGAGAGAATGAACACGCACAGTGCAGTGCAGCAGAAAGAGTTTGTAAGAGGCTTGATGGAGGGACAGACTGATGAAAAGATTAATGAAGACATTAAAATGGACTCCTATAATGCAATGAACATTCAGATTACGTATTGAGACCTCTGCGAATCTGTTTTTGTGCTGCCACTTCGACACCATTGGAGCTTGTGTAGCGCAACCCCTCAGCCTCAAATCATAAATCCTGCACTGTTACGACCTGTCTCTCCCAGTTTTTCACTTGCTGAACAAGCCAAAGCTTGTCCCCGCCTCTTGGTGTCTCACTCTCTAAATCATCAAATACACTTCACAGCAGTTTACAGCAGTATTTCCCTCCCCCTGAAGCTTTAGGTGAGCTTTACCCTACTTTAGCTGTAATGGCTACTTAAACATTCAAAGGTTTGACGTAAACACAACATAGCTACTGAAGAACTTCAATATATAGTAAAGAATCATAGACAGATAGACAGATATGAGCACAATCCCATTTCACTCCTTACCCTACCATCTAGCCCTACCCCTCTGTTTTGCACATTCACTCA
This sequence comes from Prochilodus magdalenae, assembly GCA_024036415.1. Classification (NCBI taxonomy): domain Eukaryota; kingdom Metazoa; phylum Chordata; class Actinopteri; order Characiformes; family Prochilodontidae; genus Prochilodus; species Prochilodus magdalenae. The sequence goes on from JAMWET010002585.1 coordinate 304,703, forward strand.
TAGGGGCAGGGTGTCTGGATTCTAAGTGGGATAGAGGGGTGGAGTGAAGTATTACGGCAACGTGGGCCTCCAAACTGAGTTTTTTCAGAGGCTGCAAACAGAGGAATTTCCTGGAACATCTTGGGCAAACAACCAAAGAAACCCACAAATTTAGGTATTTTCTCTGTCACAGACTCTGATAACCAGTGTATTATCTTAGTTTAGTGTCACTTCTAGGAATTATCATCTACTTTTAATAAGTAGATGTCTCAGAAGCTTAGCATTACTGCTGATTTATCCAGATTGTAACATAATTTCATGCTGCATTCTCCCCGTTGAAAGGATATGATGCTAAATTAAAGTTGGCTTCTTATTTGGAAGCTATTGTTAAAATTGTTCTGTTCCACCTTAAATGGCAGAATGGGCCCAAAGGCTAGAATGCAACTGCTGCACCATTGAAGATGAAACAGGAAAAAACGATTGCTGACATTTACCCATCATCTGATATAACTGCAGACTGGCAGGGTTGACTACAGAGCACTGCTGGTAGCCTGGTTTTGAATTTTCTGATGACGTATTCTTCTTGAAGGATTCTCCCATTTGTTGCAGAAGATTTCAAGCATTGTTCCTTGTAACTTAGTTTCAAGGGTCAAGGTGACATTTGAAAATAAGAATAAGGGCAAAAATTTGAAATGGAATAGGTCATTAGACATGGAAAAAACAAAGTGGCAGTGGCAACTAAAGGAAATACACAAAGATGATAAAAATGTTGCAAATATGTAAATTATACTTGAGAGTTGACTTTATAGGGAGAGCGATACATATAGTGAGGATATGTATCAAACAAGCCAACCCCAATCTAAGATTACCTTTGGGGAAACCAAAGGGCTTAAGGAACCTAGACCACAGCAACCTGATGGTTCACACACAGGCCTGGAAATCCTGTGAATTATGTAATAGGTTCTTTACTGACCATGCTGTATCCAGAGTTCCCACTGTGTCAATGTTTACAGACAGTACTGCTGCTGGTACAGTGCCAGTACTTATGCACATTATACTTAAAATAGCTATGAAAAATTGAATGGGGTGCAGTCAAAACCAGATTGTCCTACTAAAATTGCTACCAAACTAGACGCCTCCACATATCCTGGAAGGTTGATTTGGAGTCTGAGTGCATGTTTTAAAATGGAGACATATTCTGATGAATCGTTTATGAACCCACTGCGACAGAGCAAGGCATGGAGCCAACACTCACCGCAGGCAAGCGTAAAGCAGGAGCACCGTTCAGCACCAGCGAAATGCGCAGCGATTAGGTATTGCTTAATGAATTATGGAAGGTGTTCTGCGAAACCACAGGATGTGTGGGCTCTTAAATGAGGATGCGGGCACTTTCCCTACCCTTGCCATTTTTCAAAGCCCTGATGTTCCATGCTGGTCTGTGAGCTTTGCATCTGCTTGTAATTGTTTGAGTGCTTGTCCATGTTTGAAGGTATACTCGCTAGGTGTGTATGTGAAAAGACTGGATTGTAATTCTTCCACACCGCGGGATTGGGAACACTTTAGGCCTGTGACATCCTATTTAGGTTGCCAAGGCAACATTATCAGAGAGTCACACGGCCAAAAAGAGCCCACCTGGACCTGCTGTTGCTTCCCAGCACCTCTGGGGGGGATGAGAGGAACGAGAGTGGAAAGGAGGCAGAAGAAGAAGGAGGTGGGGGAGGGTAGAGATAAAACGAGAGGCAGAGCAGAAACGGCAGCCAGGAGCGCGTGCCAAGAAACCCCGGAGACAACGCTTCTCTGCCAGATGTTGTGTCGTTTGGCCTTGCGTCGCCCAGCAAAGAGATCTGAGCTGACGAACCATTTTTCACTGTCATGCCACAAACAACGAGCAAAGCGCACAGGGAAATTAAGACACTCTGTGATGCTCTTTTGCAGGAAAGGAAGAACAAGAGAGGAGGAAAAAATAAAGAGTGGGAGACAGAGCTCGACGCTGTCTGTGTACCATCTACAAATTTGGAAGGAGGGAAAAGGGTGGGAACACCACCTGGTCTGTGACAGTGCTGTCAGATCACATCAGGAACCCCATAGCGAGCCTGGAGTTTCTGAGCCGAGGCCTGGTGGCCCTGAAGACAGCAGGGAAGCTACAGGAGGATGGCATAGGGGGGGTGGATCCAGATGCCAGCTGACTACCTATCGATCTGCCGCTCTTACACCATTGCTGAAAAAGCTGAATTCGTTCTCTGTTTCGTGGGCTGTTGCTGTTTCCTAACACCTGTCTAGGTGAAACAATGGATAGGGCCCTGTGACACAGGTCCCAAGACGAAAACAATGTGTGATCTTTCCAAGCCTTCTTGTTATAAGCTCATGGGGCAGGGCATGACATACGAATAATATGGCCTTGAAATTGTAGAAATAAGGATAATTCTGTATTGAAGACATTTTAGAACAACCACATTATTAAACATTCACTTAATATCGCAACTTGTTTTCCTGGAGCTTTTGTTTGTTTTTACTCTGATGATGCATGCATCATGGAATTTGGTGCTTCAGTAGGGTTCTGTCATGTTGCCATGTCCAGACAGTTTTAAAACATTGACTACAAATGTTAAAAACATAAAATACACCCTGTATGCTAAAATCCTACCTGCAACTTGATTAACAAGTACATTCAAATCTGCAAACTAATGTTTTGATTAGTTTAATCTCAGTGGCTTTTCCCTTTTGAGCTAAAACATGGAGGTCTTATGTCAAGAAGCTCCTGGCTGAGGCATCATTGAAGTTGGCCCAATACTTTTGAACTTGCACATGTTGCAGCAGTTTTTCCAGTTGTCCTCCCTAGTCGAGCAATGTTTGTACAACTGTTTTGGTCGTGCGCCATGAATTTGTTTCTCGATTTAAACTGGGACACAGTAGCTCTTCACTGACAGAGCAGAGAAACAATGTCTTTGTCTGTAGCTCAGTAGCACTCATGTTTGTGGAAATCCCATGATAAAAGCGTAATGCCATTGGTTTAAGTTATTTACATGATGTTAGGAATAGGAATGCGCATGGGTACTTAAGTACCCGGTTACCCAGTCGAAGTGCTATTTGAATATTGAAATCACTGTTTGGATATTGGGTATTGTTACATTTCATTGCAGGAAGATAGAGAAAACATGCAGGTCAGCAATTCCAGGTTATGTCAGCGAGTTTTGTTATACTATCCTTTCCTGTGGTATTCCTGCAAATATGCAAAAATACAAACATGGTAAGGAGCCAGTTTGGGTAACTTCCATTAGACTTCTTAGGATCATTTTTGATGACTAATTCCCAGTCAGTTGATACTAATATTTCAACCACATTTGTGCAGCAAGTTTTCAATACTAGTTTTGATCCTTTGCCAATGGTGGGCATCATAAATGTGAAAAAGACAAATGTGTCTCTTTCCGGCCAAAACACAAATTCAAGGCACGATTAATCTCACCTTTCATACATTCACATATGTTTACATATTTGCATCTGTGTATGATGATGTCTCTCTCTCACACACACAAACGCACCCTACACTCACACATATACGTCATTGGCTCTCGACCCAACACTTGACTGTCGCTCCAGCTGTGTTGTATTCATGAGTTCAGAAAGGGATGGGGGTCCCCATTGCCTGCCTGTCCCATCAATAACACCACCCTGACAGCAGAGTGGTTTGGGAGGGGGCATGGGGTGGGACAGTTGCTCTGGCCTGAGGCCTGTGCACTGAGGACATACACACCACAGCCCTGTTCACTGTGTCAGGTCACAAAGCCAGTAGTCCTGCACAACCTGGCCTGGACAGCAGCACCTAATCCCCCCACTCAAAGACAGACATCTCCCATTCAGTCATTCACTCAATCACTTCGCAACAAAACCACACCACCATTTTGTGTACCAGTTTTTAGGTGGGGATGGGGGCTCAGTCTCGCAATCTGGCAAGCAGGACATCTGACATCTGACCACAGTAAGGATGGACTAATAAGGCAGCATCTGGGGTAGTTAATTCTATATATTTTTTGGTTATTGTATGTATATATATATATATAAGTATGCTGAGTCTATGATGTGATTTACAAGCACAAATGCAGCAATATCAGTATCAACATTGTGCTGGACAGTGCTTACGATGGAAAAGATAAATTAATGAGCAACATAAATTATCCCCCGAAACATGATGTAATGTGGAATTACAGCAAGAGGATACAGTCACAGATAAGCTACAACTATTGATGGTGTATATAATTTATATATGAAACATACACTAATTGTTTGAAACATGGATTGCCAAGGATGAAAACCGGAAATACAAATCACATACTTCTTACTGTACTTAAATGCAAATCCTATATGCACATGATGAAAATGTAATTATTGAAAGTAATAATAAACTAAGCTCAGCTTACTGGAGACTCAAAATTGGGTATAGGAAAGAGGACAATGTGCACAATAGTAAATGGAGCTTTTCTAATGTAGTAATTTGTTGTTAGTGAGATTTCTGTTTACTTATCTGCACTAGTATTACATTGACAAGTCAGAGTCATGCTATTTTAATAACTATTTATCACTTGTCCTTTTGTCATCATTATATCAGACAGCTTTACCAAGTATCACATATTACGTCAATATCGTACACCCCTAATTCTGATGAAAAACATTTTGTAAATGAATAAAGACACAATGCGCTGCTGTTTAATGAACCCAAACTTATATCGTTTAGGGTCCAATTTGAGCCAGTAACATTAGCTTATGCCTCTTGTGTTCTATCCCTTGATTCCTCTGTCCAGGTGCGATTGAGTGGCAGATCTGGTTCATCTCCTGATGGCAAACATGCCTTCCTCTCTCACCACACAACATCTGGAAACCAGTCTGTATCCACATACACATGTGTTCCCACACTCACTAGAAACTCTATTGTTTGATTACAAAGAAAGCTAAATAAATTCAAAAACACAAATTCATAATCAAACATGTAGCTCAAAAGCCAGAGAACAAAGTCTGAATCCTTTGATCAGTGGCTGATCTGGATAGACAGTTTGGAGTCAGCGTTCTAATAGATTGTCTGTCAGATTTCAACAGTGAGAGAAATCCAAGAGCTATAAACAAAATACCACATCACAACACCTTTCTGCCTGACTGTGCATGTCTTCACTGTAGAATGTAGATATATTTGTTATGTTTACCATTATTTGCGCTTGTGTGTATGTGTGTGTGTGTGTGTGTGTATGTGTGTGTGTGTGTTCGTGCTTTTATTTGGCATGGATGATAACTGACTAGAATTACAGATCACTGTGATTACACCAGCAATCGTTGCCCAGACCTCATTAATGACCCCTACACTGGGAACCTAACACTAACATGTTTCAGCCTAAATGTTTCATCCTGCTCAATCTAATAACACACCGGCAAGCACACACACATGCATACACACATCAGTGTCAGTGGATATCTGATGCAAAAGCGGTCTGCTTGCTTCTTATCCAGCTGTTGCTGATTACAGTTGGAGAAGAGGGAACTGCATTACCACAGCATCAAAGAGTTTCAGTCTGTGCTATCCTACCCAGAACCTGTAGGACAGCAGTCATCAATGTCTGGTATATGGAAGACTACTTTGAAATGCCGAAAAGAAGTGGCGGCATGAAAAAGGCTCCTAGTTAGAATTCCGTTACTGTGAATAATGAAGTGGGAAGAAGATGAACGGATGTCCAAATATCGTGTTAGAGAAGAAACATTATTTTCTTTAACATTTATAGAAATATTAGTGTATATATTTTTGTTTGTATAATTTTTAGAATGACAAAAAGGAGCAAATCCAGTTCTTAGAGCTCTCAAATTTTTTTTTGTTTGGAAATTTGGGGTTCACGCCTTAATTATTTTGTTAGAATGATGCAGCTGCAGCTGTAAAAGACCTTCAGTAAGATTGTGAGGAAATCAGCATTCTCATCACAAAATTCACTGTCAAAAGTTTGCTAAGGACCATCTAAACAGGCCTGATGCATTTTAAGAGTAGGTTGTGGACTGATGAAGGTTACCATTTAGAGCAACAGTGAGCAAAAGTGTGCTTGGAGAAAGTATTGCAGAATTTCCTAAAAAAGAGCATCTCTCTAATTATTAACATGTGTCAAATATGTTTTGATAATGATCCTAAACACTCCACAAAATGGACCAATGGACTACCCCAAGAGGTGCAAGTTGAAGATTTTACTGTGCTCCTCACAGTCCCCTGAACTAATCATCAGAGAAAATATGTGGATAGACCTCAAAGGAGCAGATGGCTAACATCTTCCAAAGTTCTTTGCAAAAATAATAATAAAAAAAAAACGAATCATCATTTCCAATGCAGTAATTTCCAGTATTTATTTTTAATTTAGCCTCAAGGGCAAAGCAGACAGCACAAAACATATTTAAAATGCATTACAATTTCATATGTCCATCCGTTGTCTTTATAACAACTCACACTCTTTACCAGAGGTTTGCTTTCAGTTATTCAAAGAAATTTCCATGGATAAACACACATGTGACAAAAACATTCTTAAAGGAATTGCCATATAAATATCTTTTTGGTTTCTACAAACAATAGTTTTAATACCATTAAAAAGTTCTTTAGAGAACCAAAAGAAAAAAATAAACTTTTTCTCTTTCGTTCTTAAGAATGTATTGCTGTCTATCATTCTTACGTAGGCGGCACGTTCATTTGGCCAGTGGCTAAAATATGTCCCTTTGGTTGATTAATGGCGATGACTGTATCCCCAGGGCAGTGCTGCACAGTGGGGCTCACCTGGGTGAGCTGTGTAGGTTGGCCACTGCTGAGCTAGGAGCTGGTGAGGGCCTCAGGACGCAGCTCTGTGTCAGAGCTCAGTGAGGTAGCTGGAGCTGGGCCAGAGAAAGAAGATACGATGTGGAATAGCTTGCTACACAAGCCAGTATTGGAACGGTCAGTGGGGTATTGTTGAGAAGAATTGCCTATTGAAATAAAGTGACTTTCATGTTTCACACTTGTTTAGCCATATTGTCGCAGGCTGTGGTTCTAAGCTGCAATCATCTATGGTATCCAAGGCTACATATCTGAGACAGAGACAGATGTTAATGTACAATACATTTCCTCAAATTGAGCTGTAATTCCATGTTATTGCAGGAAGCTGTCAAAGAGCAGAAATGGAGAAAAGCCAGGAGACGTTAGAGACAGTGAGGGGGTCTGGGGATGCACCTTTCTACTGATAGGTGTGTATGAGGTTGCTTGTAAGTTTGAGTGTGGATGCTGTGTGTGTGTGTGTGTGTGTGTGTGTAAAGGGTTCAGCTGCAGGTTAGCTGTCATACAGAGCCTGACTAAGTGTAGCTGAAGAGTAAAGTAAACCAAACTCTCCCTACTGGACCTCCTAGACCCTGTGAGTCTATAGCAGAGTGTCATCATTTTAATCTTATTCCAGTAGAGTACATCTCAGACAGACCAAGTTGATATCAAAAGAACGTGCAATATGGCAAATATATAGCATTTCTTTTCCTACAATACACTATATTGAATATGATATTTATCAACAAAGAAAAGCTGGAACAGGGAAAAAGTACCAGACAAGCACTAGAACTATATTTATGTAGAGGTGCCACGATACAACATGGTTTTGGTATATTGGAACCTTAATTGGTATCCATACTAGACTAATTTTATTTTCTTTACAAATTGCTAAACTTAAAATTAGCTCATTTTAATTGAACCATTGCAAAAAAATTGAGCATCTAAAAGTAGGCTATTATTCTCAAACTACTCAAATAATTTACTACCCTTCAGGAAGAAATACGCAGCTAACAGCATGACTATTTCAGGCTAGAGATGTTATAAGAGTGGGTCTTATTCATTGTTTTGTCCGTTACTATCAAGTTCAGCATGTTCTGCTTTTATGGGCCTAATACTGACATACTACCTTTATGCCTCTACCCACATGTTTTCTCTGTCTGCTGCTGGAGGACATTTCTATGTTGTTATGGAAATGAAGAAACCATTCCTCCAGGAAGCAGCAAACACTGCCATTCGGTTAACTGTTGCCCAAGAAACTTTACAGACTATACAGACCATTGTCCTAAATGCTTTTATGATTATTAGAAAGTATCAGTCACCCACACAAGCTAGAAGGTAAACTGGCTCATTAGCAAGCTAGGTAATTTAAAAGCTCTGTATGATTTAAATGTTTAAATGTAAACTTTATCTAATAAAACACCTTCCCGCCAGATCTTCACTGTGAACAGTTCTGTATTAAAAAAACATGTTCATTATTATGTAAAACTGCTGTCATAATTTAAAGAAGAAAAAGTGCTGTGGTTTCTTGTCTTTGTTCTTGGAGAACGTTTTGTTTATACAAGCCAAACACCAGTCAGTCGTTGCTAAATTGACAAAACGCAATGCAGCAGCCACATACCTACCTGCATGAAGTTGAAAGTTGCTGAAGTTTTTAGCTGAACAACGAGGCTGATTCCACTGCACCGCAAACCTAATGTGCTGTATAATACGGCACTAAGGTGAATAGGATGTAGCGAGGTGAAGTTACAAATGAACATGCACACACATTTTACATGTGAAGTGTACAATATATATTGTGATCAGTTTTTTAAATTATTTGGTTTTTCTTAACATGCATGTCAGAAATAACATGAAGTGTGCCACAAATATATATAGGTGTTTACTCACTTGTGACGTTAGTACTCATGTGTGGTTTTCTTTTAATATATTTTGACATCTAAACCAAGAGACTTTGCTTGGTCGTCTTGTACATCTTGTTCTAAGTAAACACTATTCTGATATTCTGTATTCACATTAATAGAGCAATAAACCATGTATGTTTTTATCATGGCAATACCATAAAATTTTATTAAAATACTCAATTGTAAATACAAAATGCAAGTTCTAGTTAATAATAATAACAATAAACTATTCTTCCACCAGGAAATGTGATTAGTTTAGAATTTGCAGAATCAGGAACACTTACATTGTAGCCATTTCATTTTTTTATAATATTACCGTAAAATGGCATAATAATGTGACTGTATGTAATGTAGAAACTTTTGCCATGTAAATGTTTTTCCCTTTTTTGCTACTGCTACAGTAATTTTATCTATCTTCTGTACCTAAGTGTAGTTTCCTGTGTAGTGTTAGCATGAAGCCAATAGTGTCAAAAACACACAGAATAAACATTGGCTTCATTTACACCTGCTCACTTAATGTGAGTAGAACCTTTATTGTATCCTGAAGAGATTTTTACCACATGCATTTGCACTTAGTAGTCAAATTCGAAAGGTCAGACTGAAATCCGATTGCTATGTGGCACAGACTATTCAAATATGCTTGTTACAAGGCCTCAGATTGCCAGTAGTTTGTCTTTTCAGCCTTTATCACCTGCAGTTTGTTTTAAACAGCAGGGTCTGTCCGTATTGCTATTACATTGTTTTATTTAATCTAACTCTATGTCCTCTCAACCCTGGGCATCTTCTTTGCAGACACAGGTCTTACTGCATAGGGAGACGTTTCAGTTGTACCGGGAAGGATTTTGGTTGTGGAATGAGTCTTAGAGAAACCAAGGCATTCACACTTGCATTCCATGTGGCTCAAATGCATCTCAGACCACATACTGTAGTACTTTGACTGTTTAGATGTGCATCTCCTTTGAATGCATCTTGAGTCTTCGATTTTCTGTGGCTGATATCATCCTAAAGCTCAAGATGCATGAAAGTGACCAGGTGTGAATGGGGCCACAGAGTAGTGAAAATACTGGAAGACATTACTTAAACTGCGACATCTTTAAACACTGCTTGATGTACCATTAATACACATTCCCCCACACACAAATAGTCTGCATGGAGCTATTAGCCAGCTTCTCATTCAGATTCACCATTCCACCTTAAACAGTACCAAAGTTACACTCTGATACCTGTAACACCCTCTTACAAATACACCGTACATACAGCATAACCAGTCTGCTTACACAGCTTACATTCATATCAGCATTCCTGTAAATGGCTGCATGTTGCTGAGACCATGCAAGCAGATGTACAGTAGGGGTATGGAGAAAACAACCTCCTTCACCACCTTGGTCTGAATGACTGATTCTGTTTGATTCTATTACCTCTCCCCAGTTCTGTCCTTTTCTTTTCCTTGCTCTGCCTCCTCCCCCTTTTTTTTCTCGCTCTTTCTATGTAAATTTTTAATGTCCCGATTTAGAGACTCTAAATTGGATTCTATTTGATTAGCAGTTATATTCTGCAGCCCTTTGGCGACTATGACAGACGAAGGAGAAGGAGAAAGGAGAGAGAGTGGGGGTAGCAGGGCACACACACACATACACAGATAGAGTTCAGATCCAAGTGCTCATTATAGGTTTGATTCATATGAAGCTGCCTGTAGGGGCTATGGATCTCCTGCCATTAACCCACCCTACTCTGTGAATCTCTGCCTCAAGCTGCAAAGCTGCACTTCCTTCATCTCACCAGCAGGGTTCCAGAAGCAGCCAGGGCAGAGGAGCTACAGGCTGCAGGAGAGTTGATGTAATGAAAAGTAAGTAGGGAGATGTGAAAAGTGATGTAAGGAGAAGTAAGGAGATAAGGTGGGACCATGACAGGACTTATAGTATTTTTTAGTATTAGTACTTAGTATTTTTTATATAGTTTTTTTTTTAGTAGCTACTAATGATGTAACAGGTTGTATGCTGGTTCTTCTAAGTAATTAGATACATATGAATAAACATAGTTTGAATGAACTTTTAAATACTTTAATTTAAGCCTGTGATATTAGTGAGTGGCTTGCTTAGCATGTTAGCTGTCTTCTATATTCACTCCGAAGCCTGTTAGCTAGATAGGCAAACAGTACAAAGCTGACCAGCCGTAAAATACAAACAGAACTAGATCAGATGCAAGCCAAATAAGCTCACCACGTCGAACTATTAGCGATGTCCTTGCTCTGGGAATGTGGGAGTAGGAGCAGGAAAGCCCTGAGTGGGGGTAGCTGCCCGAACTATTATTTGATCCAAGTGCTCCTGATATTTTCTTCAGTACGCTAAGTGGTCAATATGAGAAACTTAAGATGTTCATGGGTGATTCATGGATGTGCACACTTTGTGCATTTTACAACAGTGGCTCAGTCAATCAGATTTTAGACCAGAACTACGTTTGTCTGCAATTTATTAAAAAACCACAGCTATGACAACAGATAAAGAGGAAGGCAGAATGCATTCGACCAAAGTTTTAAAGGGAAAACTAAAGAAGGGTAATCCAGAGCAGCTGTTATATTTAAAGCTGTGATATTTAAACTATTCAAATGAAACACCCACATACACACACTAGTGAACAAACACCCCAGGGGGCAGTGAGCACACTTGCCCGGAGCGGTGGGCAGCCCTACCCACGGCGCCAGGGAGCATTTGTGGGGTTAGGTGCCTTGCTAAAGGGCACACCAGTCATTACTGTCAGTTGAGGGAATCAAACCGTCCATCTGAATTAGCCAACTAGTGAGAAGAGAAGAATCAAAACAGAATACCCTCCTGCGTCCACCCCAAAGTCCTAGTAATTATTTAGGTTGGCTCCCACCTTTAAGATATGGGAGTCCTTATACTGCAGAGTTTCCCTTAGTAGACACCACTGTAGGAGGTATGATTGCAACAGATGTGGTAATAGTTACATTTACCATTTTGCCCATATTTCCCCTTTAAGGTGATCATCTTGGGAGCAGGTGGAACATGACCAATTGAGATATAAATAAATAATCCAGGCAGGGAAAGAGAGATCAGATAAGAAAAGCAACAGCTGCCCTCCAGATCTGGCCCTTCACACCTCCAGTCTTGCCCCACCTTGTGCTTCTGTCCTCACACACACAAATACTCCCCTTTGGTTCCTATCATGCCTTGCCTCAATATGGAGGTGTTAAAGACAGGAGGAATGAGTTTTTTGGGCTGAGGGATAGGGGGGGCATGACCTTTGGTGTCGTATGGAACCTCCTTTTAAGCTGTCAGGGAGGTGTCGATGTAACGTTGCATCTCTAATTACCTTTTAACAGCAAGCTGGCTTCAGATCAGCTCCAGCAATGCTGTTGTTCAGTTTCGATTGCTGTAACTCAGCCTATCAAATTGGGCCTAGATCTGGACATTCAGAAGATACCGATCCAACTCTCATTCGCAAACTCTAAGGCAGTTCAATAGACAGTCATTATGCAGAGGATCGGAAGACAAATATATGATGTGTGTGTGTGTGTGTGTGCGCGCAAGAGGTCAAAGGGTGAAGGCATGGCCTGGCTATGAACTTTGTTGACGAACAGGCGATGAAGTGTGCTCAGTTTCTTTGTTGAAATACAAACTCCTGTATCTATTTTGCTAAAAGAGACATGAAGAAAAGCATGACAGAAATGGATGCTTAAAAGCAGGAATTTGAGGTCCCGTATTTTAGAAAACCTAATTTTCATTTTTTGTAATAAGAGTTTGACATAGTACATGAACTAGAAAGAAGCTACTTGTGTCTGCTTTAGCACTGACAGTAAACATGAGGCCGAATATGATGCTATCTAGAAATGCAACAGAAAGTTGTGCTGATGCCATAGTCTGTCAACATTAACCACAAACAGGTAGTAACTGTATGAATTTTTTGTACCAGGTTTAGTGCAGATATGTATTTTTCTGACGGCTGTTGCAGAGTAAAAGTTAACATCAGTGATTTTACTTGCTAAACCCTGAAATAATTAAACATTGTTGTGTGAGTTGTGTTGGTTAGCTTACATAGCAACCCAATAAAGCGTTCCACTTCTGCTGTACTCACAACAACCTGTAGAGCACACTGACTATATTTTGATTCACCCGTGGTGAGATAAAGTGCAAACCAGCCTGTAAAAACAGAGATTATTTCCATATCAGTCTTAAAGGCACAGTTGCAAAAACAGCCTCTTGGATTGGGCAAAAAATCAACTATGATGTCACCTGTTGGGTGTAGGCCCTTTGAGGTGGCAGTTGATTTTCTTGATGATAATACTATTGCAGACAAAAATTGCGAATTATTAAAGAAATATTCTCATTAAAACCAACAGTTTTTGAAGTTTAAAGCCTTTTCTGTAGTAAACTGCTTTAAATTGGCAGACTTCACTACCTTGTAACTAGGTCTTAATATGAAATAGGATAAAAGGGTTTGCAGTCCCCTTTGTGGTCCAAACCATCCTCATGGTAAAACGTCATCCTCCCTTTTCTCTCCCCTTTGATTGCTTTTCCTGTCAATCTATATGTAACATTTGCACACTATGGGAATTCTTTGAGAAAACAAGTAGTCAGCGCGTGGGATGATTATGTTAAACAGCATGCATTGCTTTTATGGCTTGTTCTGGGCAGTGTTTGATACAGCACATGGACCTGTTGCTGGGGTTGTAGTTTCCTTGGCCAACTGAAATGATTAAGTTGGTTGGTAACACCAAAAAATAAAGATCTGTGGAGTGACTTTAAAAAGAGAGATGGGTAATATAACCAGTGGTAACCAGTAAACAAAAAGCTCATTACCAAACTGAAAATTGAAGTTTAGGGATTTACCATTATGACTGATGTTCTAAATGCTGTTGGTAATTGCTGTGGAGATCAACATCAACAGGTTGTCAACATTTGATGGAGATTTTTTTTCCATCATATTGTCCATGTGCTTGCAGGCACTCAAACACACTTCATCATGTCTTTCTAGATGTACTTAAACATTTAAACATCTCTTCTGTCCAGCCTGTCCTCAGCATCTCATCTGGATCTCAAAATATTGCACCCTTACATGTACACGCCCATCTCTTGAACCCCCCACTGATGTTCCTGACAGTCCTGAAGGGTCACACACACCATAACACAGGGAGGGGGTCTGGCTGATGAGTCCTCTCAGTTCTGGAATCTCACCATGCACACAGATACACTCACATGCCAGTTTCCCCCACTGAGATAATCGATTGAAGTCTGAAATAATATTGAAACAATGACTGCAGTCAGTGTGTGTAGGCAGATATTCTGAACGAACCTCTAGGAGGAAACAGCCATAAGTAAAATGGCAGCTCTAATGTTAATGGTTTTAGCATAATGTTGAATTCCCACATTTGCTGCAGTTAGAAAGACAGCACAGCTGAAAGATTAAAAGTTTTACTAGATGGGAAATGTGACCGAGTAACTCCAGTGTTATCTGCAAAGGGCTGGTGTGGCTGCAGAATGACTGTAAAGGCTGCACCCGCATGCTGCGTAGATAACAACACAACCGCTGAGAACTGACAGTCTGGCACACTGCATTTAGCATTTAAATTGGTCAGAAAAACTGCAGTTATGTATTTTAAAAGAATTGCACAGCCGTGTCCAGTTTAAAAGCAGACTGTTATTAAGAAATATTCAGAATCTAATTGTTTTATTTCTATCATGTTTAAAATCCATGTTGAACACCTAGAACATTACTGTGTGCACCATTCATCGCTGTTCATCAATAACTAGAGAGCACCATAAATGTAAATCTCTGTGCCCATTAATGTGGAACACTCGGGACCTCTTCTAAGCTTAAATGTTCCAAAAAGGATTCTTTGGAACAGTTTCTTAGAAGAGCCACATGTGGTTTTCTGAAATAATATATCAGTGCATGGTTTTAAAGAATTGCAGAAATGAGATGCAGTGAGGTCCAAAAGCTAAACTGCATCTACGTAAATTAGATTAGATATAAACATAATCAGACGTGTTTGGAATATAAAACGAGGGGGAAATATTTACGTTCTTGCATTGTTTCACATTCCCAGTTCAAATGTACAAAAATGTCTGACATCCATACATGTTCAGATGAGTCTCAGGTGGATGTGGAGCTTGTGGAGTTCATGTGAACTTGACTGCACACTGTCAATAAAGTGAAATGAGGAGATACCAAGTATTGGTATAATTTTGAAATTTGGAGCTATCCCCTATAGCTGTCTAACTACACCAAGAACCTTTTAGGAGTCTTCACTTTAAGAGTGTAGTTTAAAGAGGTTTTTGAACCAGGCTGGTCTGATTTTGCCCAGATGTTCTGAGAATCATGCCAGTTAATGTCACTAGTCAGACCCACCACGGCTCAGGAACTTCAAGGCTTCTGAGCATTAAAGATGAGTTAACTGTGCAAGCAGTGAGACAGTGAGGGGAGAATGGAGAGAGCGGCAGAGGAGTTTGCATGTTATTCTTGGCAAGACGCAGAAGACAAGCTAAGAGCGGAAGAACAGAGGGAGGAGGGGTCGTCACGGATACCAACCAAACACACTGCAGGGGAATACATGGCAGTCAGTCAATCGTCCGCCTGCAGCGTCACACTTCACTCTATAAACCACTGGGCCTTTCTCTCTCTTCTTTCTCTGTCTCTCTCCTTCACTTTCCTTATTACATATGTGCCTGTCTTATTGGGCTCTGTCGCTTCTGTCATTATAGAACATAAGCGGCAACAGGAGCCAATTTTTAGTTGCTTGTTTTTATGATGTCATGGAAAGCAGCACATTTGCATGTTTCCACCTGTTTAGTCAACAGCAGTGTAGCTCTGCCCATTCACAATAAAGTTAAAAGGATAGCCTGCTGTTTTCTAAAAGCACATTTCAGGGCTATTTACACATTTTAAATTTACAACAAGCAAATTAGCCTGCCTAATTTTAGGGGACAAAGAAATGTTAGAAATTGGTGATGTACTCTTATATTATGACTGCATAAAAGCCCACAAATGGCCACAAGTGGACCTCAGAAAAAGCCAGGACCAAAAAAAAGGGTGGGGCACCATTCAAAATGTGCATTAGTCAAAGTATGTTCAGAGTTTTTTTTTTTAAAGATACATTTATATAGTCAAATAAAGTCAACATTTTAAAGCAAGGTAAATTATTGTTTTATGTTAAAACCTCGAAGGGACTTTGACTGTGAAAGACATAACCTGCCTGTCTGCAGTCAGGATACCTTTTTGTAACAAATCCGGTCTTTGTCTGACTCTCTCTACCTCTGAGTGGGTTAGAAGCCTTTTTAATGGAGTTCACTCTCCCTGACCCATCATGCGTGTCAGACTGTTTCTCTTAACATATACACACCCACAGGGCACAGATATGTAGGGTGTCCAACACATGCAGTGGTGGACACCCTACATATCTGTCCACCAAGCTTGCATTTAAACCGTATTTAAGATTTGAACACCTGAAGTAAACTGTTACTAATAAATACCAATACACTATTTCACACAGTTTTGTACTAATTTGTACAATTCAACAATCTGTATTTCTTTTTCATCTCTTTACAGCTAGTTTGTTGACTCCTATGCACAGTATTGTGCAAAAAAACATTCACTTTTTCACATCTAATCAATAGATTAAAGGTCCTAATTTCTCAGGAGATATTTCTGGATAGATATAAAATGCATATAAAAATGCTTTTTTGTTTTGATAAACAGGAGTTTTATACAGACTTCATAAAACCAACAGGGCTCTCATGAACCAACTTAAGGCCTGTTTAATCACCAAACCGACCCCATCAGATAATCTTTCATCTTTAAGACACTGGAGAAAATCAAGCTCCACTTCAGCTTCAGAACTGTCTGTCTTACCACTGTGGGAAGACCATTTAATGCGTCTGAATGGAAGCGTGTCGATGCCATTGCTGAGAGAAAATAAAGAAAAACTACCTTGGAACATAAAACGTTGTTGGTGTTCTTAATTTGATGGACTGACAAAGGGCAAAGCCTGGCTAATTAGTGATTGTGAATTCTGTAATAGATAAACAAGTCAGTAAAATGAATCAAGCCTGGTCTCTGTCCTCTATTGACAAAGTTGCAGTTCAGAAGATACTTGTACCAAGGGCATTGAAGATGCTCACAGAGCTAGCCCATTCCTATTGTTAGAAAAAGGACTATGGGTCTGTGTTTTCTCTGGTAGTCAGCATGATTGGAAAGTGTACATTAGGGATAAAGCCTGAAACGAAGGGTTCTGGTAAACACTGGCTAAAATGAGTGTTTTTGTTGGTTCCTAATGTTCTCTGACTTCTTTCCTTTAGAAATATAAGGAGCGTGTGTCAACATGCTTTGTTAGCTTGAGGTAAATAAGACCATTGTGCTGCCTGTACTCAGCAGTGTTGTGTGTTTGTGTGTACAGAGTGGGACTCCTCCTTTTTAAACCCACCTGGAATCAGGACATGGGGTCACTGAACATACAATTTCAGCTCTTGCCATACAGTGCAATTTTTAATGCTCAGTTTAGATTGCAAGCCAGTTTTAACACTTTTGAAAATAGAGGTGTCACAAAGGTTTTTTGTGATGCCACAGAAAAACCACTGTTGTTATTACGGTTCTCTATATAGATATATTCCTAGACTTATGTGGATTCAGACTTTCAGAATGGTTCTTCACATACACAAACATCTTCTCTAACGAATCATCCACTGATATCAAGGAACCAAAAGTAGTTATGTGGCATCACCCAAAGAACCCATTTTAGCTTCTTTCTTTTGATGACGTTTACTGAAATTGCTTCAGTTCATTAAGTCATGGCCATTAAGGAAAGGATATGATGTACAATTAACCATTTTAGAGAAACGTGTTAGTTAAGTCCGAATTTTAGTAGTGATGGGAACCAAATGCCTGAAGAACTTCCGCCAGAGAGCCACCGCCACATGTGGGAGACTGGGATTCGAATCCCAGTCTGGGTGACTATGCTGTGCTACACCAATATTAGTCCTTGGGCAAGACTCCTAACACTACATTGGCCCACCTGTAATATGATTAACCTTGTAAGTCGCTCTGGATAAGAGCTTCAGCTAAATGCTGTAAATATAAAATGTAAAATGTAAAAGCAACCTTATAAGTCCTTGCACCAAGTAACAAATACAGGTTTAAGGTCTTGCCGTTTTACATTCATGGTGAAGGGCTGGTTCACATTTTCTTTTGTTGTACCACAGTGAATATCACCTATTACCTCAAATGTGACTGTAATTAAATTCCGAAGTTTTCTTGCAAGTTAACTCACTTTGTGTTACACAAAACTGACAAGCAGTTGGATTTAAATAACATGTACCCAGTGGATGCATGCAAATCAGAGCAGAAAGTAAAAATAGCTTACTACTAATTATTATATATTGATTATTGTAAGTATTAAGGATATTGTGAACCTTTAACTACGATTAAAATGTCAAGTGATTAGTTAACAGCCATTTGACACGATCTTGTGGACATCAGCTTCAGCTGCAGTGCTTGAGGTTTTGTAGAACTAAAAGTGAAAATTAGCTTGTGGCTAAGCTCCAGTTACAGATGCAGAGGCCTCACTCCAGCCAGGCTGTAGGTTGCTGTCTACAAGCGCTGTACTTGCACCTATTGGGACAGGCCTCGGCGGGTAAAAAGGCATTAGAGCTCAGTGTGACTTTGCGCTGTTTCGAAGTGGGTGCTGAAACAGCGACCCGAAAAGCCAAATGCATTTCCACACAATAAGCTTGGCTGCAATATAGCAGTGAGTGACGCACCCCACTCCAAACCGGCCTATTAATAAGGGACACGTAATTTGCGTGTGTACATGGCTGTCTATACTGCAGGGTTCTGGATGATCTAATAGGAGAAAATGCTTCTGGATCTCAGCTTGCCTCTCTCGACAGTCAGTCCTGCTGCGTATTCCGCTGGCGTTCCTCGTACGTTCAGGAACGAAGGAATTTTCTGTCAGATAACCTTTTGCTCTGAATTCACCCAAGAATGTGAGTAGACGCAGAAGTTGGCCTGTTTTTGTGCTTCTTTCCCCCAAAGGTTTAACGCGTTAGGGTTCTGTATAATTTGATTGAAGGTGAAGGAAATTATAGCTATCATACATCTATATTTACCCTGAAATCCGACGTGCCACAGCAGTCAACGATTAAATTAGCGTTACCTTTAAAGCCTACACGCTTAAATAAAGTTACGTGCAGTATGATATATGATTTTGTTGTTTTATAGTGCAGTGCTTATTGATTGATTCATTATTGGTGTGTGTGGGTTGATGAAGAGTTAATGTGTGTTGTAAGCCACACAGGGCAATGCCCTCCTATTATGTTAGAATTTGGCACAGAATTGCTTGTCCAGTTTGTATCGCATTACATTCCGGGATGTTGGCGGTCAGGGCGGGTCATGGTGAGGTCACAACCATTTTTAACACATTCTGCTGGGAAAAGGTTGTCGGCCACTGAATACGCTTCTATCAAAACACTACATGTCATTACGCATATATCACTAAATAAAAAGGTTGGATTTACAAAATTACAGCAACGTTTTGCATCTGATTATTATATAGATCAAACAGCTGTAGTCGTTGTATAAACCGCTTCATGTTTTGTACTACATTTTACAAGCAAAGTCTATTTTACGAGTAGAGTCCACATAATAATAAAGTTACCTTTATTCATTGGTCAAATAAAATACACGCAGTTGGGTTAAATGTCATTTTTATGAAGCGTGTTTTTATAACACGTACTCGGTGAATTCATGTCAGATCAGAGTGGATAATGGACACAAGTCAGACGGTTTCATATCATGTGTACATTGTTGTATGAATTTGTACTACTGAGCCTGCGTAGTAGAGCAGAGAGGAGTGGAGCTGGATCAGCTTCCACGTGAAGCCAACAAAGTGGCTATAGGTCAGCTAACAGTACAGTGTGCACACCAGGGAAAGTTAGGCTGGGCAAGGTAGCCCACAAAGAGGGCGAGTAAAAGAAGTAAAGGAATATGCAAATGGATGATGTCAGCAGCTAATAGGAAAGATGTTGCGGTTAACTTCACGTTAACTCAGCAAGATAACATAACTGAAACTCTGAAATCTAAACTCGCGACGTTCATTAAAACAAAACAACTTTCTGTTTCAAACCGAAAAAAAAAATTGTTAGACAATTTTAACAATAGAATACTAACTCACGACCACCAAAATAGCAGTTACATTCTTCTGTATTATTATTATTATTATTATTATTATTATTATTATTATTATTATTATTATTATTATTATATGCCTTTCTAGATGGGTTTGTTTATTTAAATGCAGGGTTGTTTAGAGACGCGTGTTCGTTTTAGTGTTTCAGGTGATGTAATCTGAACGAATATTTTACTGTAATATAAAATAAACAGTAAGGCAGCCTAAAACAGATTTCCCACAGCACGCGCTCAGATCAAACAGTAGTGTGAATACTGTTCCTTCAGAAGAGTGACTTCAAATTGTCTTATTCCGCACATTTCATTATTATTATTATTATTGTTATTATTATTATTATTATTATTATTATTATTATTATTATTATTATTTCAGTTTTTATAATTCTTATAATAATAATAATAATAATAATAATAATAGAAACTAAAACGAAGTAATTTGTATTTTTTAACAAACTGATATTAACAATTCAAATTATGTTTGTTTTTAAACAATCAATAATGGAAATTCTGCATAATTAAATTCTATATATATAAGACTTAAAAATTACAATATTCTATTAAACATTTATGCAATATTTAAATAGAAAGAAAAGTTAGAAAAATGTGTAGGCTGTTGATCAGAAGCACAAAAAACAAACAACAGTGAAACAAGTGTACTATACTATTAACAAACAAACTGTAAACTGAAGTATTCACAGCGTGTTTGTAAACAGTTATCAAGTGTAAAGTGTAAAGTATATGTAAATTCTCCTCAGTCGTTTATAAAGAATTTAATTTCAAAACAGACATTTGGAGTGTACAGAGCGAAGGCCATAGAGAGAGAAAGAACGATAAGAAAGGTGAGCAGGGCGAGGTGAAGGCCCGGAGTGGCGCTGAGGGGAGAGACCTGTGTTTGACCCCGCTGCGATGGGAGCTCTCCGCAGCTCCTCTCAGGCTGCCCCACTACGCCTCTCCAGAATTAATTTGGTGCTGAACTCTCGGTGAACCGAGGCCGCGGAGAGCGAGGCTGGCAGGCCGGAGCTGTTTGAGGCCGGGGCCCGGGGCAAAGCCATCCGCCTGTGCAAATATTGAGGCAGTCCGTCAGAGGGTCGGGGGATGAAATGGACCTGTCAAGTCCGCGTAAACTTTGGGGAAGAGGCGAGGCCACGAGAGACGAGCGCCAGGGAAAAAACCTTTGGCAAAGTCGTTTCCTCAAATGTTGATGAAAAAATACCCCCGAAACCTTCCCGACCTCCTCGCACTGATCCCCTCTTTCTGCGTACCCTCTTGTCACCACCCTTAAAGTCGTTCCCCTCGAACCTTTCACCGGAGCCTAGCGAGGTTCGGATACTAAGCAAAAGGCCACGAGGCTTTAATTTGATGTCTGATTTTAAGAAAGATCCGGGCTTTCGGGGGCGCGCGTGCGTACTTGTCGGGTGGGATTCTTTCAGGTTGAACTCATTGTGTTAACGCCCACCCGGTCTTCTGGTTTTCCTCACGTAACTCACTCACTCAGGGTCAAGTTTCTCTGGCTTTTTAAAGGTTTACTTCGGCGAGATATAAACGCGTGGAATTCGAATTAAATTCCAGGTAGTTACTTATATCAGGTAATAATGGAGTAGATGGATTCACCTGATTCCCTATGAAGGATATCATAGCTTTGTATAGCATTTGTTCACTTACTGTCTTCCAGTCAATTACTTCTTTCAGCATTTGTGGAGTTGTACTATAATAATTTTATTTTTAGTTTCATTGTTTTGCGACTTTGACCACATCTCCAACTTTAATGACTTTCATGATTTTATGTTAGTCCATAAATGCATCAGAAAGAGAAAAAAAAATCTCAGTAAACTTCCTGACCTGCGGTTTAACTGCAGGTTTGCAGTGTACCCGCAGTGTTTTTACCTACTCTGTTTTTTTGAATATATCTTTAGTTTTAATTGACTCATTATTGCACTGAACTAACAAACATTTAACTTGACTATGAGTTTACCTACCTCCGTTAAAGTCCCATACAACCACCTATACTGTGGGACATTCTGAAGAAATTATAGAAAGGATCTGATACTAAACTAATTAGACCACAGTCCTCTTAAAACGATAGGAAATGCTGAGGTTAAACTCATTCTAGCAAGTTGACCACATTGGCTGCTATAGTCTAACCTCATGAGCCGTCGCTCATTATCCTGCTTGTTGCCCATTATTTAAATTGGGTCCCACAGTCTATAAACTGTATGAATCTGAATACCTCGGAGTTAATAAGACCTAACTTTTATACTGGAAAGTTTTGTTCCTCCTTGTTTGTACCAAGGTAATTAACGCATTGTGTCGTGTACAAGGGCGGTTAGCTTAAGGACACTCTAATAGCCTATTAGCTTTAGCCGCTAGAAGATGCTTTTAAGGCCGTACCTTTGGAACACTTAGGGGTTTCAGAACGAAGGAATGCGAACGCCTTGGTCAGTGCTGAAAAGTCCACATGTGGAAGAGTTCACCTGAAGTTAAGAGTGACCTCTGGTTAAACCCGCCACTGTGTGCGTTGGACTGCTTTGCGTTTCAATGCAAGCTCTGGATGGTGACCGCAGGGAACAGCAGGTTTGATCAAAGGCCGTTTTGGGGGGTACAGGACAAACGCCCTGAACAGCGTGACTGAAATCCACACCAACTGCGCTAGCAGATGGTCAGGAAAGACTTCTTTCTGGGAAATCCGAGGATAAGGCATGAAGTTATGATTTAAGACACTCCTTTACATACCTGTGAAGTTGCTACGCGCTTCCCATATATATATGTATGTGATGTATTGCTTGTTAAACTAATTGGTGGTTTAAACTGATAATCAGATAAGCCACAGAATATCAGTCTTCTAGAGCTATTCTATTGTGGTGCCATGCTTACTGGCTTGCAGCAATCCATTCAGCGAGGCTACCACCCAGGGAGTGGATGGATGCGAAAAGGGGTTCATAAATGTTTTTTGTCTTGGGTGTCTGCTTCTATATAGTTATATTATTAATTGTATTGCAATATTATAAGTTATATATAAAAGCTCTTAAAATTCTACATGCTCACACAAACTTTACAAAACACTTTTTTTCATTTGCATCTAATTAGTAAAACCATTAAAAGCTTCTTTATACACATAAAAACAATCACTCTAAAAGCTGTCTAGCCTTCTTATTTCCAACAGTGTACATTTAAAGTGATTAGCAAATGATTTATGAGTCTTGTTTTACAACCAAGTGTCTGACAGCATATTATGTGTTTATAGGGGTCATGTGTAAGATTTATGTCGGAGTAATATAGTCCTAAGTCTAAGCCACATCACATCAGATTTATGACTTCAGATAGAGGCTAGTAATTTGGAGTGGTCTTCTCTTATTATTATCTTAGTTCAGCACTGGACACTTACTGTTGTTGGCTTTTTATTGTAACAGGTTTGCTTTAGTAAATACCACTTAAACAACTCGTCCATAGAGTTGTCTCAAGATCGCAAAGGTAACAGGGTCATCTTGAACCACCCGGGTCTTGTAGCAACATTCCTCACTGAGAACAACAGTACTGGTGACTGGTGGTCGCTTTCTGGCTGTATCCCAGTGCAGGCGGTCTTGCATAAGACAGTCTGCCTTCTTTTCACGAAGTCAAGGCAAATTGATGCCCAAGACCCAGGAGAATGGAAGAAGCTTTAAACAAACGGCTTAGAAATATGGGTGTGATATTTTATCCGTTTTAAAAGACTAAGCTGTGCAAAAGTAAGAACCTTAAATGCTTTCCATTATCATGACCAAATGTAAAGCCTCTCGAACACTGTCCTTTTATATTTTGAGTTTAACAGAGGTTTTAAGCTAATCCCGTTGTCGGTTACGTACTTCTTTGACGTCTTAGATACTTCCCTTCGTTCTTAAGAAAATTAGCTAAAACATACACATTACACAACGATCCAACGTGTTTGCTGAAACAACTCTGTAAAATACTTTATTATTATTATTTGAGGTAGATACACAGTTGAAATTAGACTTTCATTGAATCAAACAGAAACCAACTAATAAAACTCAGCCAGTCTGTGTTTACACGATAAAATAAAAATATATATATATCAATTTCTAAGACGGTTTAGATAACAAAAAGCACAATAAAACCCTGCATTTGTTCCTATACAAGTGAACGCTACAATTTACAACACAAATGTATCCGTGACATAAAGTCGAAAAAGGCCTGCATACAGTACTGGATAAAGTAACTGAAATTCGACATTACATAATGCTCCTGGTTACAATTCCAATTAAACACTGAAAAAAAAACCACAAGTTAGAGGGACAACATTCATTCGCAAGGAGAGGAAAAACTTCTACAGCTTTCCAATCTGAGGTGCTTTACTAGAGTGGAGGCCTACCCTGTAACCGCGTAGTGCAAACGGCCAGACGACCCAAAATATCATAGCTAGGCCTGCTGTTCACAACCGAGTCTCAAACTTACAGCTAAATCACAAAAATAATACAAATAAAAAACACAACAAACGTCATAATTTCTGCCCTCATAGGCTCCCTGTATTTGAAAGGCCTATTTGGAGATTTGTAAACATGCTAAAAGTGCACTGCCTTGGAAACCCTGAATTACTTTCTTGGCCTTAGCACAGTTTTGAAATTTCACTGCAGTCTAGCCAAAACGGTTCACTTCTGTGGTGTTCAAAAGTACATCAAATATACAAGCCATGTGGACGAGGGTCCGGGCACAGTTTGGAATGCTTAGAAGATGTCGTATTTAATGTATGTAAGCTTGCGAGTTGATTTAGTGCATTAAAGTTCTGCCTATTCCATTAAGCCTCGGGACTTGGAGACGCGCCGGGAGATGTAGATGTGGAGTGGTCCGAGTTCTCCTCGCAGTCTTTCGAAGCGGCGGACGAGGCTGGAGCGAGGCCCTCCTTTTCGCGCTTCTTTTGTTTCATTCGCCGGTTCTGGAACCAGATCTTCACCTGGGTCTCGTTCAGCTCCAGAGTGGCGGCGATTTCCACGCGCCGCGCGCGCGTCAAATATTTGCTGAAGTGAAACTCCTTCTCCAGCTCCGTGAGCTGCTTCGTGGTGAAGTTCGTGCGGATTGTGTTTTGGGGTCCCAGCCCGAACTCGGCCACTTTTGCTGCAGAAAGGGAAAAAATTAAAGCATTTTAAATGTAGCGCAGGCTGCACATGTGCTGTATAACAGCCAATAATTCAGCTGAGGTGAATAACTCGCGGTGACTCCTGATAACCTCCCTGTTTACATTTGTTATCAATTTTGAGTGAGTGCACAGCAGGACACATCCACGCGCGCGATGTATGTAATTCAGTGTCCCCCACAGATGCCTTTAAGACCACTCTATTTGTACAGTAAGTCAAAAATGGTGGTCCCTGTGCGTAAAAGGTGGTGTTTTAAATCGTTGTCAGAAGGCCCTGGACAGGGTTGCGGAGGAGCGCCTAAGAACACAGTGGAGGCCAACTAAAACGAATGGAGCACAGCGAGAGCCGGGGACAAGCTAAAGATAACAAAGTTGGGACATTTCCTAGGGCGTAAGAAAGCATGTCTGTTCGATGTATTAGCGCCCGGGGATACGGGCAGAAAGTTCACGTAAGGCTTTTGGATAAGCCTTTTACTCTAAGATGTGCATCAAAGACATGCAGGAGGAGGAGGGGAAAATATCCTCCTAAGTCTTTTGTGGAGGCCTTGCCCCATAAGTTGGCGCAAATTCAATAAATCGCAAGGTATTTACTGTAAGTCAGATAGTTGTTTCATAACCAATTGCTAACAGTGATTAATTTCTAACGACCGCGAGGAGTAAACGAAAGCCTACCCACCAGTTTTGGGAGGGTTCCTTTTGACTTTCATCCAGTCAAAGGTCTTCCCTGGTACTTGATCCGAGTCCCTCTCCTTTTCCTGGCAGGATGATAAGTCGGCGTATGTGCCCTGGCTGTAGAGTCGCTGGTGGTCTTGGCCCTCCAGGCCGTGATATTGATATGGCGCCGCCGGAACTGCACCCTGCGTCCCGCAGTAAGCACCAGCCAGAGACCCATAATTAGGCCCCACGTTCGGAGTGACAAAGCCTGCTGACTGGTAATACATCCCATCCTGTTCATGGTTCATGACATACTGGTGGTGACCGTAGTCCTGATGAGCAGCGGCCTGCCCTCCATAGCCTATGGTACCGGTGCCACCATAAGACAGGCCCATGCCGTTGTGTGGCCCTTGGTGCTGATGATGTGCGTAGCCTTCGCCATGGTGCTGATGTTGTGCCGAGGCTGGCGACGCACTTCCCCCTACGTAAAGTCGTCCATCAGCGTTATAGCTGTCACTTGGTTGAGCGGACTGGTAGGGGCCCGAGAAAGTCTGATCCAAGTGATGATATCCAGACTTGGACGAGTAGCTGTTGGTTCCCCGGTTACAAATCGTGTACTCCAAAAAAGAGTTCATTCTGGAATTGTCCATGCGCGGCTGATGGCGATGCTGGGGTGGGGGGGGGCCCTGTGAATTTTTTTTTGGGATTGCCTATCGTGCAACCTCGCAGCAGTATATCATGAGGGAGCAGGGGTGATTGCTTACCTCCAGTGTATTTGCCCGTGCTTCCCTATAACACATCTTTACCTCCACTGCTGGTCACGTGAGCCGTCACGGCGCCAATGGTGAGGGGACCTCCAGAAGTTTGTCAGCGCACGGCGACCATCCATCACGCGCTTGACATTTGCATGACAAAGGCACTTCAATCAAACTGGCCCATCAATCTGATAACAGCACGAATATGTCAAACCCCGCGTGAAAGACTCGGGGGAAAGAGAGAAAGAGAAACGAAGAAAGGGAGTTACAAATGTTCTTTTGAGATTTTAACCCTTCTTCCCGTCTTTTCTCTCAGGTCTCCTTACCAGAGTGCAGATACATTTATAGCTCAGGGCCTTAAACTGCATGTACTGAATTTCTGCTCTCTTCACTACAGAAAGCTGAAGGACTGTGTCTTATGTAATGTGGTTTGTTTCGTGCTGTTACCCGAATTTCACACGAGGTTTATACAGAGTTCAGACTCTGCATCCAGGTTTGGAATCCATTTAACACCCGAATTGGAAGTGACGCCATCGTTTTCAGATCGGTCCCTAGTAGGCTTTGGGCCCATCTAATTGAATCAGTGAACTGATCTGTTACCGAAACGAGGTTAGGCCGACAGCAAGCCTTCTGTTGAGTCCGGACCAACAGGAAAAGAACGTGGAACGAGTTTCTCCCGGGTAGCCTCAGCACATAACTATGTGGGGCCGTCAGTGCTGTATCTATATAGAGGATGGTGTCTGGTGAATTGGCTACAAGGCGCTTATTTTAGTGGATCTTTTTGCGCATTTTCAGCGAATACATCAAGCCCAGTGTGACCACACTCTGGATTACCTGACAGGCGTTGGCGGAGGACACTAAAAGGACGAAAGGGCTGCAGCTAATTATTAATGGGGACGACAATAGTCTAGCAAATTTCCCTCTTCATAAAAATGCCCACGCTGAAAGGAGGGGGCTGAAGGATCTCGAACATATTTGCTCATTGCTACACGGAAAGACAAGAGCAACTAACAATATGACGCCCACAGCAATTTGTTACTTGTCAGGATGTTTACTGCCGTCTCTGGAGAAGGGATGGTCATGCGGGCAAAAGTTCAGAGCTTGTTAGCCAGCCGTTTTCAGCCACTGCTATCTTCTCTCTCAAGTGTGCTGAAAGGTTTTAGTCATCTCCCCTTAAATTTGCCCATCAGCTGAGCATACCACTGTAACATAGGCTATATGTGAATGTTTATATATAACTAATAGTCAGCCTACCTTACAGACTAGTTGTCTAAGACACATATACTTGCATACATGTAAACATTAAATAACGTTATCCCAGCAAAGTTGGAATTATGGAACACCATGGGACATTGTTAGTCTGTAATAAGCTTCAGTAACAAAAGACAGGCCAGTCTATGTATGGTCACCAATAGCAGGCTGGAGAACACTGGGGTATTATTTTTCAGGTTTGTAATTTAAACTGGGAAAAGTGTCAAAAGTATGTTTTGATGTAAATCTAGGCCTTTCTTGGTGGTGGTTGTTGTTGTTTTTGGGACTTACATTAATAGCCATAGCCATCCAGACCATAATAACAACTTTAAACAAATACAAATAAACATATATAAATGTTGAAGAAAAGTCAATTAGTTTGTGTTTGTTTCGTCCAAATAAAAATAAACGTCTTTTTTTCCAGGAGGATGGGGCTTATATTGGTATGCGGATTAATTCTCACAATTATCTACCGTTATATTATTATTATTATTATTATTATTATTATTATTATTATTATTATTATTATTATTATTATTATTATTATTGTTGTTGTTGTTGTTGTTGTTGTGATTATTGTTGTTGTTGTTGTACAGTGCTTAAATTATCCAGTCATATTATTCTTGCTGAGTAAAGAAATATAATTAATCACTTAATAATAAGTTTGTCTAGGCAGTATTAATAGACTTTAAAAATACTACTGAAGTGATCATAAATTATGGTCGTTAATAGGTTTCGTATCGCGCATCCCCCTATGAAAAGTATCAAAAAAGACTACATTGTCCTATAGCTATGCATTAATACATAGCTATAAATGTATAGCCCTCCTTTCATTCGTTGGTTAAAAGGCCCAGGATGAATTAATGGGAATAAAGTCTTGCAAATAGTTTTTTTTGTTTTTTTGTTTATGTAATAGCGAAACCAAGCCAACGAAACTGGTCATTCTGTTAGCACTATTAGCTAGGCATCGAGCTGTGTGCTTGCTACGTGTTGGACTACGTATTTTATCCGCCTAGTGGGGTGAATGTGCAGAGAACCAGAGTAGGCACAGCGAGACGTGCAGTCTCTTCTTGATGCGCACTCTTGCGGTACCTTGGAGAGTTGCTTGCTAGCATTAGTTAGCCTTGTTTTGCGGCATAGTGCCTAATGACATGCGCGTTTTGTACCTATTAACCTATCCAGCGTTTAACACGTATATTTTTTATTAGCTGATCCATAAAAATTTCTATAAAATTCTGAAATCATTAAGACAAAGATGAAAGTCTTAAAATTCATCATAACATGAATAACAGTAACAGTAGTGTTTATATATATATATAAACATTACACAAACAGTAACTTGTCCTCTATTTATTTATAGAATTAGTTGGATATAGTGATGAGTCAGGAGGTTCAGTTCACTGCATGACAAACAGGTGTGAGTGTGGCTGACCCAATTCTGTAAACTGAAACTCAACACCACTGCTTCCCTTGCCTACAGTGGCCACCCAAAAATGACTCCAAGACTACAGTATAGAATATTCTGGGATATCACAGTTAACACCACAGTAAAATCTAAGGAATTACAAGCACTGGCTAATGTCAGTATTCATACGTCCACAGGCAAACACTGAACAAGAATAGTATTTATGCAGTTATGGCATTGAGAAAGTCACTGCTTTCCAGGAAGAACATGTCTCCCTGTTAAGATTTTCTAAAGACCACAGTGACTGAGCCTAAATATAACTAATTTGAGACACATAATGTTTAACAAACATTAGTGTAAGTTTAGTTTAAAAGCCTTTTCTTAACACAGTGGAACAGTATCATGTTGTGGGACCTTTTGTTTGGCTGTTGGACTATGACAGCTTGCCACTGTTTGATAAAGCTATAAAATCTGGATTTCCTCAATAAATCTCAATGAAATGCAGGATAATATAATACTGAGGCATCAAAACATCAACAAAGGACAGGTCCTCAAAAGGACAAAGACCATTAAAACACCAGTTAATCTACAATAAATAGTTAAAGTAGAAAAAAATGTTGCATTTTGAAATGGTTTATTTAAAGTCCAGACCTTAATCCATTCATGCTGACTCTATATAATAAACTATTTAACTTTTATGTTATTTTTATAACTTTATGCTTTAACTTGTTATTGTTATTCTTAATTTTGTCTTATGTAGTAAATAATTTACCATATGTATGTATTCACCATATATATATATATATATATATATATATATATATATATATATATATATATATATATATACTTCTATATATACATAAGTCAGATGGTGTGGTAACAAAACAGAAATGGCAAGATTGTATCTAATGAGCACTATAAACAAACCTATGCTGAAAGGTCAATATGTGAAAACATGTATGGTTGGCTTATTAATTAAGTAAGTTAAATTTCCATCAAGTGAAATATTTGAACCTGCTTAATCACCATTTGCTTTAGCCTTTCTAATAACCCCCCATGAGACCAACTTTACATGGCAATGCTTTCCCACAGCTAGCTGCAGGGTGTTACATATTTCACCCATAGTTACATATTTCATAACGTCAAAGCAATAGAAATCTATCAATATATATATGTTATACATAATCAAATACACATACAAAAGTATAAAAAAAGATTAGTAGCTGTTTTTTTTTTTTTCAAATCTTGCTTATGCTTTTGGTCACAAAATAGGCTACAAAAGGCTAACAAAGAAGAAGAAACACTGCTAGCTAAATAAGAGCAAAACAAACTGACTGGTTAACCCCCATTTTAGAGCCCAACAATCATCATCAATATTCAGTTCAATACTGGACAAAAAATAGGTTTGTATGGTATAGCATTTCATGCATGTTTCCAGTGAGCTGTAGAGGACTTTATGTCAGAGCTGCTCAGTCGTAGTTCAAGTGATCTACCACCCAAAAGTTAATCAAGGACTTCACTTGCATTTTAAAGTAAGGGTTATATGTATTAATGGGAACGCTTAAGGATGTTAGTCCTCCATGACTAGAACTGGGCATGTCTGTTTTACATTATCCAACAAAAGTTAAATGTTGCTGTATGTAAGGTTCTCTCAGCTGAAGCCAGACTTCCTTACTTCACTTTCATTACTATAGATCTAACAAAATCAAAATCTTAATTCAGTAGTACCTTTTGAATACTTAATAGTACCGACTAAATAATACCACCCAGTGATTAACTCAACCACAGTTCTAAAGTTTCATTAAAAACTTTAGTGTTTATGTCCCAGTTAGAATATATTTCTTTAGTGCATCTCCATGTCAGTTTCTCACTAGCAAAGGGGAATCTAATAGAGGCTGGCAACTACAGGTTTCTGATTTCACCCAACTCCAATTTAGAAGTAAAATGCATTTAGCAAATGGGTTGAAAGATAGTATTGGCATATCAGATAAGTACATTAAGTTGATTAAAGTTCATCTACATTTTTATTGGACCAACATTTCTTCAAGGACACTCTGAAATAATTTGTTGAAAAGGAACAAGAGACAAATGATAGTAACACGTAGGCAGTTTGTAAATAAATGCCCAGTTCGTTTCAGGTTAGTGACAGTTAAAAATGATATGAATCCATGACTTGTTTTTCATTATTAACCAGAGCCTAGTTTTAGTGATCATACATTAACCTAATGTTCTCACCCACATACTCTGACCCTTGTAGAGCAACGCTTGAGCCATCTCCTATCCCTTGAATGATCATCATATACATATGACTTGTGTGTTGATTATAATGCTTAAATTATTTTGTAACTTTACTATTGAGCTGACCTGCCACTAAAACACCTAAACACCATCTATACTAATGCCTCTGCAATTAAACAAACCATAGCAACACTTTTCTTGTGGGAAAACTTTAAAAGAAACAAAGTATTAAGACAAACTTGTCCTAGAATGTGTCCAGTCCAATGACGCATGAGTCAAAAGTGTTTTGAGATGTACATTATTTTTTCGGGAAAGACTAAATGTGTTTAGACGTGTTTTTCAGACAGAATGTCTTAAATAATTCTTTCTGATGCAATTACTTCCAGAGACCATCAACATCCATATGTTATGTAAATTTGTGTTATGCCTACAGTTTACAGTTTACAAATTTCTCCATCTTTAAAATGCATTAATACATAGTCATTAATGGGTCTCACATTGTCTTGCAATGTGTCTCACTAATACCTGGGAAACTACTGAGGACTAGGTGAAAAAAGTGCAAACCTAGCATGTTAGTTATGATGTTTAATCTAAACTTTTTGTAACTGGTTAATGCTACTTTTTAAAGTTTTATGACATATGTAAAACCATTTATAAACAAATTTAAAGCCCTTTATAAGTGAAGTCATATTCTAAAGTGATACACTTGTTGCTAGTTAGCACTGCATTTCTACAGTGGTGCCACATGTCATTTGAATGGTTTAGAATGACAACCTCTCTCCACATGGCCTCACATTTTAGAAAGCTCTTGTACAGATCTCCATTGCTATCCAATTTATTTTGTAAAATATTCTCAACAGTCTACATTGAAACATCTAAAAAGTGGGCACTTTCAAAAATCATTGGACATGTCCCCAACTGAGGAGATACATCCTCTCCACCTCCAAGACCAAACCAAACACTTTTTTGTGTTTATAAAAGTATTCTGTATTTATGTTAGAAATGTTTTAGTTTTTATGTCTTTCTAGAAGTCCAATCTTGTGAAAAGTACAAATGGAAATAACAGACATTTGTTTCTACATACGCACACATTGAGATATGGACTCAGTACAGCTACAGTGGGGTGCCAAAGTTTGGGCAGCCTTGTTAATTTTCCTGATTTGCCTTTATAAAGCATTGATTGTTTGGATAAAAAATTCCATTAAATATATCATATAGGGGACAA
The DNA here is from genome assembly GCA_024036415.1 of Prochilodus magdalenae. Lineage (NCBI taxonomy): Eukaryota > Metazoa > Chordata > Actinopteri > Characiformes > Prochilodontidae > Prochilodus > Prochilodus magdalenae. Next base: position 337,234 of record JAMWET010002585.1, read on the forward strand.
ACACAGTGATATTTGAGAAGTGAAATGAAGTTTATATGATTATAAATATGATATATGTGTAATAATTGTCTAAACAAAATTAGGCAGGTGCATAAATTTGGGCACCAAAAAAAACGTCCTCCTTTTGCAGAAATAACAGCCTCTAAACGCTTCCTATAGCTTCTAATGAGAGTCTGGATTGTGGCTGAAGGTATTTTAGACCATTCTTCTTTACAAGACATCTCTAGTTCATTCAGGTTTGATGGTTTCCGAGCATGGACAGCTCTCTTTAAGTAAACCACAGATTTTCGATAATATTCAGGTCTGGGGACTGAGCTGGCCATTCCAGAACGTTGTACTTGTTCCTCTGCATGAATGCATTAGTAGATTTTGAGCAGTGTTTAGGGTCGTTGTCTTGTTGGAAGATCCAGCCCCGGCGCAGCTTCAGCTTTGTCACTGATTCCTGGACATTGGTCTCCAGAATCTGCTGATATTTATTGGAATCCATGCATTCCTCAAATTTAACAAGATTCCCAGTCCTTGTTCTGGCCAAACAGCCCCACAGCATGATGGAACCACCACCAAATTTTACTGTAGGTAGCAGGTGTTTTTCTTGGAGTGCTGTGTTCTTTTTCCTCCATGCATAACAGCCCTTGTTATGCCCAAATAACTCTATTTTGGTTTCATCAGTCCACAGTACGTTATTCCAAAATAAAGCTTGCTTGTCCAAATGCGCTTTAGCATACCTCAAGCGGCTCTGTTTGTGATGTGGGCGGAGAAAAGGCTTCCTCTGCATTACTCTCCTATACCGCATCTCCTTGTGTAAAGTGCGCCGAATAGTTGAACGATGCACAGTGACTCCCTCAGCAGCAAGATCATGTTGTAGGTCTTTGGTGCTGGTCTGTGGGTTGACTCTGACTGTTCTCAACATCCTTCGCTTCTGTTTATTCGAGATTTTTCTTGGTCTGCCACTTCGAGCCATGACTTGAACTGTGCCTGTGGTCTTCCATTTTCTCACAATGTTTCTCACAGTGGAGACTGAAAGCTGAAATCTCTGAGATAGCTTTCTGTATCCTTCCCCTAAACCATGAGGTCATTTGAAAGTTGTTTTGAGACTCCCATGCTGCGGCTCTTCAGAAAAGATGCAAAGAGGAGAAAAACTTACAATTGCACCCCTTAAATACCCTTTCTCATAATTGGAGTTACCCGTTAAGGAGGTCAAGGGTCACCGAACTTACCAAACCAAATTTGAGTTCCTTTAATTAGTTCTAAAGGTTTTGAAATCAATAAAATGACAACAGTGCCCAAATTTATGCACCTGCCTACTTTTGTTTAACCAATTATTGCACACTTTCTGTAAATCATATAAACTTCATTTCACTTCTCAAATATCACTGTGTTTGTCCCCTATATGATATATTTAACGGAATGTTTTTATCCCAAGAATCAATGCTTTATAAAGGTAAATCAGGAAAATTACCAAGGCTGCCCAAGCTTTCGCACCCCACTGTATATTATATCAGTCAAATGATAAACAATAGTTTTCACAATTTGTTCATTTTGGATATAGTAACAAGTAGTAATAAACGCTCTGAATGCCTTCATTTCTTACATTAAATAAAATACCAGTTTCAACTTCACACACAGCAAATGTAGAGTATAGTTTTGTACTCTTTACATCTGTACAGTGTGTCTAGTGAAAATAACACCTGTGTGTAAATTAAACAGTCTTGCCCTCATTTCACCTGTTCACCTGTACAGATTGCTGTTCCCCAGTCACCTAAATGCAAAAGAGATGCAAACACTGTGCGGAGATGTTGTCGTTTCAGGTGGGTGAACACCGAAGTGGTGGTGGGCCATGCGTGACTGAATCTGGAGTGCTTTAGCCAGATATGGACACCAGCATTTCCATACAAGCAAAGTTTTTTCAGCCAGCCAGAAACACCTTACAGCCAGAAAGTTTCCTGTGTGTGCTATTTTGTATTTGGCTAAACCCCCATGCCGCATTCTCAGTTTCAGTTTCTTGTATCTGTTAGAATTACTTTGTGCCATTATCATACAAAGCTTAGTCTTTGGATAAATCTCAGGTAAGGAATAGTGGACTGAGGCAGAAACGTCTGCTTAAAGGATGCCTTCTCTCTTCAGTCGGCCTACACTGTCGCTCAGACTTGTTTTTTAAGCAGACCAGAGCTGGAGCAACATGCTGTTTTTCCCTAAAGGATGAAGATGCAAAGACTGGCCCTTGTATCTGTACTACAACAGATACTTTGTTTTGACTTCATGTTGACACCTTTGTGGTACACTAGATTGCTGTAGCTAAGGGTAAATTTTATTTGACAAACCCGGATTTTGTTTTCACTGGGCAAATTAGGTTGCCTTTGCAAAACACTCATTCTCAAATGGTTTTGAGTTTTGCATTGTACATCTAATTTGCTTAAGCTTTAACTGCATTGCAAAGCTTTGTGGGTCATGTATAAGCTGTTACGTGGCCAGTGTTGAGTTGACATGACAGTGTTCTGAGTTCTGTGGATGGTTAGATAACAAGTATATAGTATAGAAAACAAGTATATAAATATTTTTACTTATCGTCACATTCTAAAGACAAAACCAGGTTTCATCTTCATTGCAAATGTACACTATACTACACAGGTGTTATTTTGGATATTCTAGTTCTGTGGAAGCAAATTTAGGCACTGTAGTGTCACATACAGCTTATGTAATGTTTTTCTTAGACACAATAATGTTTAGTCCTTTATTCTATGCACAAACAGTAAACATCTACTTGAAGCAGATGTAGGCTATAGATTTATGTGCTGTAAATTCAAAATACTAATACATTCCACTATAAGCAGAAGTTCAATGAGAATGCATCCAACTTCTCTTGGATATTCGCATAACCCTTCCAAGCTTTCAGAGTCACATGATATACTGAATGGCATTCATTACCACTTTACCGTATACAGGGACTGTCTTACAGGAAAGTGAAATGCGATAGGCCCTCTCTGAGTAGATGATGTTCTATTTTCCTTCTTAGTGGGTGAACAATTGGATTAACATTAGTGGGAAATCTTCTTCACTTCTAACTTATGTACTTATATACAAACTTATTGCTATACGCCCAACCTTGGAAAGATATACATACACACACACTTACATACATATGCGGATCAGCACTTCATATCTATAATTCCTGTTGTTGTGTGCAATATACTGCCTAAGTACTATGTAACAATGCCTCAGATAGAAAAGTGTACTTGAGTTAAAGTAGAGATACCCAGGGTAAAGTATTACTATAGTAAAAGTAGAAGTTCCTCCTTTTGACCTCTAATTGCGTACTAAAATATTTGCCATCAGATGTACATAAATATGGGAAGTAAAAGTAGCCCAATTTTTGTATGCCTTTAATACCCTTATTATTTTTGGAACAAGACTCTTGTTCAATTCATTCATTCTAGGTGAAAAGATGAAAATATGTAGTGGTAGTGTGTAGTGGTAAAAGATCATCCAAAATGGGAACACTTTAGTAAAATAAAGATACAGGAAAAAGCTACTTAAGTACCGTAACCAAGTAGATTTACTTACTCTTCACTACTGCTCAGACATACTGTATAAACTTGAAACTGACTGTTGATGAAAACTTGAACATAGCTGGTGACATCGACTGGGTCTTGTTAAAATTTTAGGTTGACTTACTTTGGAAAGGAGCAGAGTGGAATCTAGTAATTTGTGCAACAATAACAAAAACAAACATCAAACAGTTTTCATTAAAACTGTCTAAAGTTTCTTATTTTATGCAAGTTTAGTAACATGTAAATAGCTAAGTATTTCATTATTGGTAGAATACAATAACAAATTTTGAATTTATCTGCATAAAATACATGTGGGAATTAGACTGTGGTTTTTTTTTTAACTAGTCCAAAGGTATTAGCCTAGCTCAGTTACTTTCTAAATGTACAGGTAGGATTGTAGGGGAGAACACATAACATTTCCAGCTAGTGTTTAGGATAAAGGTAGTATCTAGTCATTGTTTCGGAACCTTCATTGCCTCAAAGAGTTCTTTCATTGTGATTCATTGTATGTAGGAGCACAATATACTTACATCTTTCAGGCTTACAGTTCCCAGTCTCTAGTTGTGTTGAACATTATTGAGAATGGAAATTGGTCTAAAGCTGTTTTTCTCTTTATTCTCTGTATTTTGACTTGGACAAGTACTCTAGAAAAACGTATTTAATTTATAAAGAAGCTTTTCATTGTATGGTAGTTCTTTTACATGAAAAGGTTCTTTATGCTTTTTATTTACAAAGATGGTTGTTTAAAGAGCCATCCATTGAAAGATTCTTTTGGCAGCCTGAAGTGGTTGCTATTGACTTTAGCTATTGCTTGATTTATGAATCCTTGCATCCTAACAACCATTTGTCTCACTTCACTTGTGTATTCTGTGATCTTGACAATTAATGGAAAGTTAAGGCTGTTTGGCCTGCATGTCATTTTGCATATATACCCCCAATGAAGCAGGTTATTTATAGGGAAGACACATTTATACTTGGGATTTTGAGTTTTTTTTTAATAATTCTTTTGAATAGTTTGTCCTCACTGAAAGGTTAGCTTGCTCTCATATTGTTAGTGTAAGATCATAAACAATAAGAACAGTTTTGCTCATGTTTATCAAAGGTGCCAACAGTTCTATATACATTGTATATATTTCGCCCCACGTAAAGTTTGTTTTTGTAATAATAGTCTAAACGCACCTATATTGTTCTAGGCTTGGTCTTGATAAAGGTTTTCTAATGTTAAAACAAGAACTGTTGTAAACGAAACACCACAACTGTCCTCATAACAATTTCAGTGCTTACTCGGAAATGAATCTCAATAAATATTTGTCTCTAATAGAGTGGATATGGAGGATGGCAGCAAGACATCAGATTAATCTGTTCAGTGTTTTGTTTAAAGTCACAAGACATGTGGCTGCAGTCAATGCAGCCAGAAATCACAAAAAATGGCTGTTTAACCTACAACCTCAGGAAATATAAATAATAAGAAACTGTCACTATGGTACTCTTAAAGATATGTCTTCAGAAACTTTAGTTGGGGAACATAATTGTAGCATAATCCATAGGAATGTCATTTTTGTTAAGTTGACAACATAAGTTGACACCATACATCCTGTTTTATTGTACAGTTTTAAAATAGTATGTTATGAAATGCTATGAATACAGATGGTTGTATGTATGGCAAATATACTTTGTACCTCGACAGACGAAAACTGTATGTGCCCAGTACCTTTTTTCCAAACATTGTATTTTTGCATGTAAAGTGAATTGAGTAGAGGATGTTTAGGTACTATGACAAACTATTATTTAAAGAAATTAATAAAAAATAAAAACATATGTCCGTCTAATAGTGCTGATCCAAAACCTTTTGTTGGAAATGATTTAAAAGAGCTACTGTCAGTTGGTCTTATTATTGGAGCTTTTATTTTGTACTAACTTCAGCTCAGTTGTTGCTATACAGTGTCCATTCTGTACCTGAGAGTGCAGCATATTGTTTTGACAGCCATTGTGGCTCAGACAGCATGTTGGCCACTTTCTAATGGGGCCAGCCACATTGTGCCATCTTTGATTGCCGCTCACTGATAAGGGTTAAAATTACTTTGATTTACAGAAAGTCATATTTTTTTTATCGGTATAGATAGATCAACAGATGCAGCTGAATAAAGACTAAAGCTAAAGCATGATATTGAAAGCCTGAAAACAGTCTGTAGTGCTCAAAATGAAGCTTGACATGCATTTCTGTACCAGGGTTGCATTACTTTTATTCAACCAATTTTTATATTTCCCTTAATTTATCTAGAAAACATTAACAGTATCTTAACACATAGGTTGTGCATTACTGTTGCTAAGGATGCAGTTTTAAACATGCTAACATTTTTGTCTAGTAAGGAAATTCCCATATCACTGCACTTTTGCTTATTTTAGACTGCACCTTCCCAGAAGAGGAAGCAGTGCCAAAACTTGTGCACTGGAAAATAAACAAACAGGCTCCTGATTATGACAAAGCGAGACTGAGAAAGCAAGCCACTGATAGACCTGTGAGAGTTGGCAGTCCACCAAGTAAAACTGAGAAAGAGATAAAAGTTGACATGGCACCACACCTCAAATTATCATGTTAGTGAAAAAATGTGCCCTGTAGACATCTTAACATTTAAAAGATATGAATGGCCTTAGCGAAAGTTGGATATTGTTGATCTTGTTTTGAGATGACAGTATGGTAAATCTGTGTCCTGTTTGTCTGGCGTATACCAAAACAGAAGTAGAAGTAGCTGATGTTTGGAATGAGGCACTCTACATGTTTCTTAGATCATTTAAATGTGTTGGTAAGACATCAATGCAATATGTCCCTCCAACACAATTTCTGTCCTTCTTTTTAGTTCTTTGGTTGATGTAACATATTTTGTGCAACCAGTTGAAAACTTTTCATTGCAAACTTTTTTTTACCTATTTAGCTCTGTATCTGTTTACCTATTTGATTCTCCCTGGTGTCTGCGTGTAAATGTGTCTGTCAGTCTTTTCCTTTTTTACCTTACTGTGACCCAACTGTATAATTTGAAACATCAGAGACGATCAAAGCTTATTCACTCACCTTCTTCTCTCATTTTCCAATTGATTTATACCTGTCAACAATACTCCATTAGATTTCTTTAGAATTCTCTGAGTAGACAGAGATATGAAATGTGTGTCAATGAGTTGTACAACTCCTGCACACACACTTTAGCTTCAGCTTCCGCCCATTCCCTCTCCAGCTCACTGATACACACACATAAACACATGTATGTAAAGGAATGTATACTATGTAACATTTTCATAATCTTATGCCATTATGGGAAATATCCACTTGCATTCAGATTATCTTAGGATGTGTGTATAACCCTTGAATGCACATGTTACCTGTTCCATAACTAAAAGTTATTATGAAAATGTCAAAAATGTGAATGCTGTTTGTGGTAGTAAACAGCCTTACAAAGGAATTTGTAAATATGAAATCATATTTGAAGAGTGAAGTTTGGGATTTGTACTTGTAGTTTGGACTCAATGACTTGAGTAAAGACATTATTTTTGCTTATTCTTGTTCTCCAAAAATGTTACAAAATCGTTAGAAACTGTATATTGTTATTGTTGTTGTAGTTGTTGTCTTCACCAGGATGCCGTTTTGTTTCATTTGCATAGTCTTCTTGTGATATTACGATACGGTGCATTGAGAGATCAATATATTACATAAGGCGTCCACTATTGATTATGATTTCAAAATGAAACATTATGGGTTGACAAGACCTTCGTTTGCGTTACAATGTTCATCTAAAAACGATACATAGAGAACGAACTACTTCAGCCTGCCTTGCTCTCACACTCGACCAAGACATTCGATAATGGCCGCCGCTTTATTGTTCATATCCTTCATTGTGCTTCCAGCGCCATTTTGGGCTACATCCCAGCCAACGCAGCCATAAGAGCCCATCTCAGCAGGACCCTGTAATTGAACAGTCCCCGCAGAGAACACATTCCACTAAACAATCTTTTAAAATCATATAATACTACTTCTACTTCTGCTACTACTACTACTAACAATAATAATAATAATCTTATGCATACGAGAAGGGGAGCTACATAGAAGCATATCACTGTAGAGATATTTTGACAATAGGCTGCATTCTTTGCTTATTGCCCACTTATTTGTATGGAGGATATTTGTAAGCTAATTTGTATTTGTACAAATTAGAATTTAATACTTTTGTGTCTACATTGTGTCGTCGCGTTACATAAAAAAGCGCTTGTACTAATTTAGATTATTATGATTATAATTATAATTATTAGTATTAGTATTTGTGGTATGTGTGGAAGTAGTAGTAGTACTGTTGTATGACTGATAGTAATAAGTGCTCTGCACAAATTAGTTAGTACCCCCAATTAAAAACCATTGCCCAACAGAAGACAGAATTTCAGGAAGATGGAAAATTATTAATTCATTAGAATCATTAGAATAACAACAATCATAAGATCCCTCAGTGACTCTGCAGGAGGAGACTTGCAGATTGACCCCTCATAAATCACTCAGACATGTTCCGGCTTATAAATGTTTTATTTTCAGCTATGAAAATAATGTACAATAAATAATTTGAAATTTACTATTAAAGAATCTCAATAAATAAACTAGTTCTAAAATTCATCGGAATGGGGCTAATGCCCGTCTCGGGAGGATTTTCCTAAAAGCAGTTCGGCTAGTCTTAACTTCTGACACGTTTCCTGAGAATTCAATGATTGAGCTTCACTGAAAAGAGTCCCCCGCACATTTATCTGCAAGTCAGCGCGAACTAAAAGCCAGATAAACAAAAAGGCAATAAAATACCTGAAACTGGACAGATGCAATCCCGGTGTGGATTCGCTAGAACAGAACACCGTAATACTGTCAAAAGCAATGAGTTATTTCTCTCCGCTACAGCTTTGTCTCACAATTACGTTTCTGAAGGGGATTTTCTCTCTTTCTTTCTCTTTCTCTCTCTCTCTCACATACACACACACGATCTCTCTTTCTCTATGTTGTCTTTTCTTTCAGGAATGTCGTAGTCGAAAAATAGAAATAATTCATAATACTGTGACGGGATGCACTTGGATTGTTCTTTCTAAATTGTACAGTCAATCAAAACTGTAGATGTTGTAAATCTATGGTACAAAGGGTGCTCGTAAACAGGTCAAAATCCTCCTCGGAGAAGTCTACGGGGCTGTCCAGTGAGCTCTGCAGACTCGGCGATAAAGCGTCCGAAATCTGTAGGCAGGAGTCAGTGGAAAAGAAATTCAAATCGGCCAGTGAGTTGGCGTCCTGCGGCTCTGGGAACGCGCTGTGCTCTCGGCCCTCGCTGCCTATTGTGGCCGTGTTCTCGGCGGTGGGCGTTGGGTACGGGGGGGAGTGCACCGCTGTGTCATGAACAGATGCGCATTTGGGCTGCATCGCCTGACCTTCCTCGGGCGTGGGCTGGCTATTGTCAGCACTGTTCGTATAGCAGGCGTTAGGGGGGCACGACTCGCTCTCAGCCGCCGAACCTGAGCTGGAAGCCGGACCCGACGATTCCGGTGGCTGGTTCGAGTAAGGCGAGGCTGCGTCTGCACCTTCGAGAGGCTCGAAACCGCTGGACTCGCCCTCTGGGCCGTCCCGGTGATGCGTCGTTTGCCGCTTGTGCTTCATACGCCGGTTCTGAAACCACACTTTAACCTGGCGCTCGGTTAGATCCAAAAGTGCCGCGATTTCCACCCTCCTGGGTCGACAGAGGTATTTGTTGAAGTGGAACTCCTTCTCCAGCTCGAGCAGCTGCGTGTTTGTGTAGGCAGTCCTCAGTCGCCGTGAACCGCTGCCAGTGTCCAATCCGCCCTGCACCTCTGCAAAATCAAGAGAGAAATGACTAGAATGCGCCAAAAGCTAACCAAAATGCATTAAACCCTCCACACGCTGCCTGGTGGTTCGCATTTTTCGTTCAACTGATTGTAGAAATCCCTTCACGTCCAATGGAACAGCTTTTGCAGTGCATATGCAGCAAGCTCCATATTTTGTTTTGTTCAGCTGCTTTCACATTGCATACTGACATCCAAAATGGCTACCCCAAGCCATGAGACATGGTTATGAATATATATCATTAAGACAGCGCTGACATCAACTGCGATAAAATCGTTATTCCAGAGCGAGATTTACTATCTTGATCCAAGGAACCGCAACTTTATCAGGCAGAATAGTCATGCATCCGAATAGTACGCCAAGAAATGGGGGAGGGGTAGTAGTTATCATATGAGGACACTGCAATCACGATTGCTATTTTATGTTTGTTTGTTTGTTCTTTAGCAGTAGTACGCAGTAACCTAGTATGTGGATGATATTAATATGGTCAATTAATAAAATATCAGCAACACTAAGCATAATACTGCATTTCATAATATGCTTTTAAGTACATCACATGTGTTGGCAAAAATGTTGGATATAAACTGGACAATAAGCGTTGAGCATTTTTGATGAGAAATGGTTGGTGAAATATTAATAAGCTTGAAAACGTCGAAACAGGATAAATAGCAGTCCATCATTATTCTGCATCCTTTTGAATAGACATCCGCTGATGCGGTCCATTTAGTTTGAGCAGCCAGCATATTAGACAGCCTTGTGGTCACACAGAAAAGTCCTGAAAAAGGACGAAAATCCAAAATAATATGGTTACTGAGTGATAAACTAACCTGTCGGAGACTCGAGTCCCGCTGTGGCGTAGCCGGAGGATGCTGGAGAGGGAGAGGCAGCTGCAGTCGCGGTTGCTGCTGCTGCTGCTGCTGCTCCAGGCTTGGGACACTTCTTTGACGATTTCTTCTCCTTCATCCATGGGAACTCATGGGCCAGGGGGCCACCGCCCGACAGTGGAGACGGGCCCTGCTGTTGCTGCGTTGGCGGTGTTGCCTGCGTCCGGAGCTGGAGGCCATTGGAGGCGGTTCGCTTTTGGCTTCTCGGTCGCGCCTGGTTGCCTGTGCAAGGGCTCAGGCTGGGGATGGTGCTCTCGAAAGGAGGTGGAATTACTGTCGAGTCCTTGATTGATGAAGTTTGAAATGACTCCAGGACAGCGGGGAAAGACGTCAGGCACTCAGCAAGGGAAGGCTGGCTGTTGATGAACCCAATCTCCCTCTCAAATTCAAAATTCATCGCTTCGCCTAGGCAAGAAGGGCGACCAGCGACACCAAAACGCGCAAAAAAGTCACATCCAAAAGGCGCCGTTTTATTTTGCGCTCCCGCTACGGCTGTATTTGCGGGCTTTAATAATTGTGTATATTGGTGATATTACTAGCGTATGGGGACCAGGGTCTACTAAACTGAAGACTATGGGCGAAATTGCAGCCAATTCCTGATCACATGACTGCTCTCGGCCAATGAAAATGCGGGGCCTTGTGGCAAAAAGAAAGCGTTATTTTTCTGAATTGATGAAATATTCAAAAAGATCATGGAAATCTGACGTTAGCAGAGGCTTGCATATATAAAAAATGCTCGGTTGCCATGTGTTTGACCAGCGCTTTTCGGCGTGGGTGGTGAAGTTAGACCCTTACTGAGACAATGGCCATGCGAATACACAGCTCACGGTGATGTAATCCTCAGGCCTTAAGTGACTGTTAAAAGCACATCCACAATATGGTTAACTGCGTTTTTTGGAGAGGATCATTAATCTTAAAAGTTTTGACAGGAGTAACAGACAAGAAAGCTGGCTGTTTATGGCGCCTATGTAAAATTACCCATGTATTGTCTAAATAAATAGAGGTGTATCGGAGAGATTGTAAGATTCCTAGTCCTATCTGACGTACACAAGGGATTCCTCGTTCGAATTATGTCTATGTATATGGTACACTGCTCTTTTAAACCTGTCCATCTTTCTTGGAATCCTTGAGGAAATTCGGAACCTGCTTTCGCGTAAGTTTTGCAGCTAAATTTTGGCTAAAATTAATTTACAAAATACAAAAGTGCATGCATAGATGTTGCTATTACAAGCTGTTACCAAGCATCGTGTAATTCCACAGTCGTGTAATTCCATAGCAGGATGTTAAATTTTCTGCTCTAAAGTCAACTTTTAGGCCGTCTGAATGCCCCGGTTTACAGCACAGACTTGTGAGAGTTCACCGAGAGGTCGCCTTTAAAAATGTAAAATTTCGCTTGCGTCCAGATACGAAACATTTGAAATCGTTGTTGTTGCTGCTGCAGAAAGAAAGAAGAAAACAATAAGTAACGGTTAATTGGGGAATAGAGAACAACGACGTTTTTAAAAAGACCGAACGGATGGGATATGGGTTAGATATTTTTAGAAACTAAGTAGTGAAGTAGCAGCGGTGATCAATCTTTTCTCCGGCAAAGCGCCTGACAGGAACCACCCTCAAGAATTTGCTTCAACCCTCCAGGATCACAACAAAGAAACCCCCCTTTATTCCCACATAGTCTTGCGTATTTTTGTCCCTTAAAATGATGCCTTTTTTCATAAAAATAGATTATTTGCATTACCTAATGCGACGCACATATATAACGCTAAACCAGCGCACGGCTATATTGGAGGTATCTCTGTAGCTTCCTGCAGTAGCTATTTTTTTCGCCGTTTTTTGTGGAAGCATAGAAATAGATAAAATGTGTGTGGGTGTTTGGGTATTAAAAGGGGGTACAGAGCGAGCTGGGGGAAGTGGACGTTCGAATAAGAGGAGGTCAGTTCAAGAGGCCCACTTCCAGAATGGAGCTACCGCGGGGTTACTGGGACACATGGATCTCTCTGCTTTTTTATTTTAAGGAGGAATAAAGAAGCGTTGGTTTCTCCTTATTTATGAGAATTGTCTCTACAAAACAGGATTTCCTGTCATCTGTGGACAGTATTTTTTTCAGGTTACAACTTTGCCTCGGTCTACATCTATCTATCTATCTATCTATCTATCTATCTATCTATCTATCTATCTATCTATCTATCTATCTATCTATCTATCTATCTATCTATCTATCTATCTATCTATCCACTATCTATCTAATTTTCAAAGGTCAATAGGCATATTAATATATGATCTCCCAATATCTAATGAGTGCATGACTTTGCTTTTGCATGTTTAAATGGTTCATTTGTAGTCTTCTTTATAATTCAGATAGATTTCCCATTTAATGTTATAAATTTGTCATTTTAAGCTATCTTCTTATGTTAAAACGCCGACATGAGCTTTACCATAAATTGCAAGCTCATTTTAAGCGATTGATTTATGTGGCCACCAAGCGTGTTAGGCATTTTTGATTCAATGTTTAATTCGTAGAGTAAATCGGTGTTGTTCATTTGTACATTTTAAGGCTGATTTTGATGTAACAGGGTTTTTGTTTTTTTATGAGACTATTGAGATTCACCAAAAAAGCACAACCCTGATTCAGTGTTAAGGAAAATAAAAAAGACATACATATTTTAGTCGCAGTTTTGTTTTGTTTTTGTTGCATTCATTTGCTGTTATTGTTTCTCATTGAACTACCTTTAACACTGTTAGAACTGTGGGCTTGTTAGAGTATGGTATGATTTACAGGGGAACCATTCCTTTCAGAGAGAGTAAACTGAGAGTAAGGGCCTCGTCTGACCTCGCCTCACGTGACTACTGCTTCTTTGCAGGCGAGGCCTTTCCGAAGCCATAAGGAGAGTTATACCATGTGTGTGTGTGTGTGCGCGCGCGCGCGCGTGTGTGTTTGCGGCTGCGGTGGGAGGGGGGTGGTCGTTAAAATGTTAAAGAGACGTAAGTCAAGAATGGAAATGAATAACATAACATTTTATTAAAGAATTGTTCAACAGCCAACTCTTAACAAGAAAATCAAAGTAGCTACAAAGAACAAATGAAGTTTCCCAAAAAAAAACGTTTCGCTATACTGTCTAATTTCCGACTATGCAGGAACGGTTCGATTCCGCTCTCACGCCCCCTGTACAAGTCAAATCATTGTTTATGTACAAGGGTAACATAAACCTACGCTTCTCTAAAATACAAGAACTAAAATTAGTTACAATGACAAGAACACAATGTCTTCTTTTTATGACAGGTAAATACTAAAAAAGTACACTTTCTCGATATAAATACATGGGGGATAAATAATACAAAAAAGAAAGTATTTAAACTGGCTATAACAAATAAATATATATTTATGAGTGTTCATTTGAACACACATATCGAAAGACGCTGATTGAAGGTCTTTCGCTTCAAAATAAGATTTATTTTTTTTCCTTATCCATCAAAATGTAAACTCTAAGTGCAACAATGATGCCCAGACGAGAAAGCATTAGGCGTAAACCGAAACGTCTACACCACCGCTTGGCTTCCCGGACATGCATTTTGTTCAATTATACCCTGTTTCCACGTTAAGTCAAGACATGAAAAAGTGTGGGCCTTCCGCATTAGTGTGGGCTAATGTAAGCAAACCCAGAGAGAGGGGGGAAGGAGTGGAGGTCGGGAGAAAGGAGTGTGGGAGGGCGAAGGAGGGGCAATAACAGTTTAGAAAGATAGGGGTGACCATGAAGGCCTATTGACTAAATTCTCAAATCTTCTTTCTTTACCCTGTACCGTCAAAGCAATTAATAAATTCTAGTCACTTCATGAGCGAAGGCCCTAGGTAGCATAGTTGAAAAAATAGACCTCAAACTGGTCAGAAAAGAGTGTAGATTGCTACTTTGTCTTGACAAAGAGAGTGTCGCATTGTTTTGTTACGTTCATGTTTTGTGGGGTTTTTTCTTAGTTTTTGTCGGGCGCGTAGACTTAAAACATAAAGAAATAAACAAATGCGTTGTGTGACGTTTAAAAAGAGGTATGTGAAGAAGGGAAATGAACGAAAAACAATCCAGTGGTTTCATAACGCCAGTTTCAAGAGTACACTACCTCTCCGTTCGCAGGCAAATCTAAGTGTGAAGAAGCTGCACGAATGTTAACGACGTAAAACGGAGACGGGAACGGTGGGGGTGTCACACGAGGCCTTACAGTAAAATAATCTTATTCCTTGGCGTACACTAGCCACAGTTACCCAATATCCATGAGAGCTGTCTTTAAAGGGGTCTTTTAGGGCTGTGGGCAATGGATTGATTTGAAATGTCTTCTGAACAAACGAATGTGCTCACAGGTGAACGGAAAGACAACGTCGATACCAACTGCGGTTCTAGACACTGCAAGAAACCACTGGATCATCTTTTTCAACCCCATTGCATCGTCCCATGGGTTTATGTTTGTTTTTTGATCTTCTTTTTTGTCCAAACCTGCTACAGATGAGTCAACTTGGGTGCTTCTTGAATTCTACCCTGAGAAGGATGGTGCGCCGACAGATCCGTGTATGTCGGGTGTGTTTCGCACGGTCCGTGGTGTTGATTGGCCGACATCTGTGTGGCACCGTTGTAGTCCATGCTGGCAGACTGATGGTGTGGTAGGTGATTGAGGCCGTACATAGATGGCCCGGTGGCGGGCATGGCATCCACATAGTTGCCTCCCACGTACACAGGGCTGCCCTGCATGTTTGGCGTCCCATAGTTGCCACTGTTACCCTGTAGCCCGTGAGGGTCATATTCCGGTGCTGTGGTACCATACTTCTGTTGCGAGGGGCAACCTTTCATAGGATTTTGATAAGCTGTAGACATGGCGTACGCGTTTTGATGAGGCTTGTTAAAAGACGGTGGCGACGGCGCGTCATAGCTGCCCATAGAGTGCATGGAGTTCATAAAACCGGCGGAGGACTGCATCGAGAGGGGTGGGCTTCCTGTCGGAGATGGCCCCCCTGAGGAAGAGCCGATGCCCTTCGACTTTTGATCCTTCTTGTACTTCATGCGCCGGTTCTGAAACCAGATCTTGATCTGCCTTTCGCTTAGGTTGAGAAGATTGGCCATCTCTACGCGTCGAGGCCTGCACAGGTACCGATTGAAATGGAACTCCTTCTCAAGCTCCACGAGCTGTGCACTCGTGTAGGCTGTGCGTGCTCTCTTGGAAGCCGCAGAACCCGGAGGGCTTTTCTCGCCGCCACTGCTCTCCGCTGGGGTGGGAATGAAATAAAACATAATTACTACATGTGGCAATTGAATGCATCGTTCCCCTTAATAAAGCTGGTCACGTAAAAACAACCATAGTCTCCTGATATTGGTTGTCAACAATTCATAACTGGCATTTATTAAGAGATGTGCCCCCTAACATTGACCGGGTGTATGTAAATTATATTAGGACCACTGCCCACGGCCAAAATCATACTGTGCAGCACGATAGACCATATATTTAATCATCACTGATTCTGTTTAAATGAATGGAGTTAACCAATGGGTATAGTTGGAAAGTAGTAGTGAAAATCTTCTCTAGTCTAGGCATCAGTCTTACTGTAATTAATATAAACAATTATGAGACTATATGAATATAGATATTGCAGGAGCCTTATTGCCATTGCATCACGCATTCTCCAAACACACACATGGTGAAAATAGAGTGCAATAAAGGCTACGACTTTACCATTAGTAGTTATTATAATTAATAATCAGCTAAATCAGTTTCATAGGCTCTTCCTCTTTTAATCCAGGTTTAGCTAGGCCTATATACATAAAATATCTGTCCCAGGCAAACAGGAGCAGGTGGGGTTGAGGTTGAGGAAGAGGGCCGTTGATCATTAAAGCAAAGGGAGGGGTTGGCACACACACCGTTAGCCGAGCTTGCGCTGGGGGAGCTGTTTTTTTGCTTGGTGTTCTGACGTGACTCTTTCATCCATGGGAATATCTGTTTGGTGATGGTCGGGTTTGGCGCAAGCGTGGACGACTTTGACGACGGTTTGGTCGTGCTTCCGCTTCCAGAACCACCACTTCCGCTGCCACCTGGTTGCTGCGGGGCGCTAGAACCAGTTGGGTTCACAGGGTTTTGAGGAGGGGAAACCTGGGGAGGTGGGTGGTGCTCAGATGGCAAACTAGGCCGCATACAGCTGCCGTTGAGCTCTTTCGTCTTGGCATGTTGTGGCTGTGTGGGCGCACTGGTGCCGAGGGACTGCAGCGAGCAGGCGGACCTCTGGTAATCACCCTCAAGATGCGCCGAACTCTGAAAGGCGGCTGGCTGGGCCTCATAGCCGAAGCCATTGGCCCCCTGGTACGAGTAACCTCCGAATAGTGTCGAGTTGTCGTAGTAGGTCGTTTTCTGCATTTCCAAAAGTCGCGTTACCGGCTACCAGGGTCCTGAAGACCTTCTGGAAGAACATTGGCACCAGATGTCACGTGACGGTCTTTTTCCAACGGCCTCTTGGAAGCTGACCTGAAAGGTTATAAGAGGCACATAATAAGAGGGGCTCGAGGTAAATCCATCTTACTGCGCTGAAAAGCGCCATGACATGAATAGTACGTTCCCACAACGCGACTTGCAGATGCTATGTCAGGCAACGCTTCTCTCTCTCTCCCTCTCTCTCTCTATCTCTCTCTCTTTCACTCTCTCTGTCTTTCTCTCTTTCTCATAACAAGTATCATCAACAACAGAATTGCTGTCCTTTTGCAAATGGTGAATAAAACATTACTTCAGAATGATCTTGATTTTCCACCGTTATCTGTTGTTGTTTCTGTACCAAACTGCTGATGTTAGTAGCCAAAAATGCATCTTTAATAACCAAACATATTATTCTGCACTTTTGTTGCTAATAAAAGACTATTCTCATTGTTGGTTCTCTGTTTGTTCCTCAAAGTTATTACAGACTATTAATTTATTTCTGTGTATGTATTAAAACCCTGCATTATAATAATGCATTATTACAATGTTCAAAACTGCATTTCGTTCAGTCAGCAACATGAACATGTAACATGAAAATACAGGCCAGACTGAGCATTAGGATTTATCGCAGGGAGTAGCTATTAGCATTAGCCACCAGTTTTGTAGCCTTCTGTGGTTACGGTGGAACAATGAAGAAAATAGTAACTATCAAACAAAAAATGTAACTTCTTTCTAATAAAGCGTTGTTTACTCCATTCTAAAGAAGCACCATAGCCTTTTAAATGACCTGAGCTCAACAAAATAGGTTAGCAGCTCAGACAAATCAATAAATATGCCTCATGCAGAGATGCAATCTCCAGAGGGCTTTCTCCAGTTACACACAAATGTATTTGGTCAACATTAAAAACCTGAATAACCGGCATTGTATTCCATGACCACTGCGGTGAACTTAGGAATGGACCCTATAACTGTGGCGTGGAAGGAGGGTCCCCGGAAGCCCTCGCTAGATATGATTCATGATGGTCACTGAACCGAAATAGACAAATCTAATCCCGGAAAGAGCCCAAGACCTCCTCTCTTGGTGTTGGGGTGGTTGAAAGGACAGGGCGAGTGCAATCACTCAAACACTTAGAGGCACCTGGCATTCATTTACGGTTACTAGTCGAGGGAGAGTTGTAAAAATATGGAGGAAAAAAATGTCCAGAGATTTTTAGAGGTTCTCTATTTTTGCGCCATATATGAGATTTCTATATGCAACGAAAGAAAAGTGTTCCATATCTTTTTTTTTCTCACTTAAGTGTAGGATAATTAATGGCGTATTGACACGATTATTAATGTTATCGCTGCTCAGCAATCGAGAGGCCGTGTTTGGGTTAGATAAATACACTCATCATAAGGCCTAATTTTAACGTGTTGTAGTGCACAGTGTAGCCATAACCTATCCATTGTAAACAAAAACCCGAAGACAGCTTAATCCATGCAGTGAAATCCGGCATGGTGTAAATGAAATGCCCATAGAAAGACCACCAGAAGCAGGCCCTTTTGAGCCCAATGTAAAATAAGTAAATACAACATTAACTTAAAGGGGATTCTTTATCACTTGTGAGTAATAGCACCCATACACTACAAGTGATATGCTTTAAATAAACCATGATAACAAATCATTTTTAAAACGAAAAGGCTGAAAAACATCTAATTGTGGCTGCCTGCAAAACGATTTATACTAACCACAGCGAAACTACAGAAACTATGAGGGGAGTAATGTTTTTCACGTGGTGAAATGTTACACATAAAAAGAGTCAAGGTTTGTATGTGTCTGTTTATAAATCTGAGAACTTGAGCTACAGCTTTTGGACATCAACTCTCAACACGTCACAAATGTAGCTCATTTATCTTCGAAGAGGACGGACGGAATCCTAATCATTTACTCCAAGGAATTGTTCAGGGACGGGGCGGGGGGGTTGGGGGTTGGGGGTAAGGAGCGTTATAGATATCAAATCATATCGCAGTTCCATTAAATGGAAAACGTAATGTCCTGGCCCTCTTGTTACGGTAACACAATAACCAACTTTTCTGTAGATTCAACCTTAACTCAATTATGGAGTCGAGAGCGGACGTGGTTGGGGGAAAAAGACCAACCCGTGAAACGTCAACAAAACAACAAGGGGGAGAACATTGCTTGGGCGCCCCTTAGCTATCGGACACGGGATACAGAAAGAAGCTAATTTCCAAAGGAGTGCGATTAATGATCAATATTGATTCACTCGTATTATATATTATTATAATATATGTACGCTTATGGACGGCGCAGCCTTAATGCTAAAAGAATCCGTTTACTGAGGAAAAAAGAGGCCCAGGACAAGCGATTTCTGAAAAAAAAAAAAAAACACACCAAATGGACAACGTTTGTAGAAATCTCGGAAATCGGATATCTCGGCAGATATTTCAGTTTCCCGCTTAGCCGTAACATCAACAAATATGGGTATCCTAAAGCGCTGGAATAAAACACAGCCTTCGCATCAATACACAGCCCCCTGAAATGATTCTCTCTGATACTGAAGAAAAATTTGCGGCTAGTCAAATGAATTCGTTAGGCTGGTGAACAATCCGGACGGGGAAGAAAGAAGGCTGCTGCATGGAAGAAAGCTTAAAGCTTTGTGAACTCTTCTTGAACTGCGTTTGGAGTCATACGGTCATAAATCACTAGGACACACATACCGCCATTCACAAACTGATAGCCTATTTCAAAGCAGCTTACCTTAGCCTCTGACGAGCGACGTCCGAGCAGGCATCATATTTTTTCACGTTCGGCCACCGTGCAATCAATAAAGCAACCCAGAGCTCGTCGCCGCTGCGATATTTCAGACCGCCAGCGAGCGTCAGACGCCGGGTATCTTGAGCACGGCTGCCCCGCGCCAGAGTGCGGGCGCTCCTGGACGGATCCCCTCGCCTCGCGAAAGGGGGGGAGACGGTCTAGCATGAAAGATCTGAGGTATGCGAGGGGGACTGCAAATGGACAGGCAGCGCTGCTCCTGGCCGCCCTGTCGACTGGTACGCCCTGCTCGCTGATAACAATGGCCTCAGATTTCGCCTCCTTTCTCCCCTCGTCCCTCGCTCACGGTGCAAACCTGAACATCATAATCCGAGCAGGGCTGCTGGCTCGCCGCCGTCACATTTCTCCGTCGCATGTCGGGCCCCAGCCGTTTGCTCGAGTTATTTTCGCCTCTTTGCTCCTCTTTTGGCGGCTTGTTGTATTCTCAACACAGGCCTTCCCAGGCTATTTGAAAATAACGGCGCTGGCTGTGGATGTGCCAAGCGCGAGCGTTAATCCCCATCAAACAGCGTCACCAGTGAAAATTATGCTAATTGCAGGCGCGCAGGACAGGCTAAGGGCCTACAAGCGGACATCCTCGCAGCTTAGCTTTTTTCCCAGCCCACTTCGCCACTAGTTTACGTGTCAGGCTGTGCTAATGCTGCTCAGCCTGGTGCGTTTAGTTTTCTCGCTTATTCCACTCATGCATATTAAAAGACTGGGAAGTGCGCTCTCAGTGCTGGCTTTCGGTTAGCTCCAGGCGCAAGCAGCATTCAGCCTGTATTGTTAATGTTACATCACATCTCAGCCAACACGCCCGACTAGTAACTTATGCGCAAAACATAAAAACAGGTGGGGAGGGGGGCGACAGAGCGAGAGAACAGACAACAGGCGGACGTGAAAGCGAGGGAGGAGTGTGAAAACAAATCACCAAATAGAAAAAAGCAAAGATAATTTTTGATATTTAACCGCACCGTCGTGTCCTGTTCACGCCAGTCTAACTTGGCTAGAGGGTCTCCTTTGGCATTTTCTCAGTTATGCTAAGTGGGACTTTGATACAAGGCGGACCTTTTAAAAAAAGTCAATCAATAGAAGATAAAAGACAAAGAAAAGGGAAAACATTGCGAAAAGGAGAGCGTGGAAGAAAGACAAGGCGAGAGCAAAATGGAAATGAAAACATGAAGGTGTTTTAGAAATATTACTTTCTCTCTTCACCGCCTCTCGTCATCCCCCCCTCCCCCCCACTCTCTCTCTCTCTCTCCTTCTCTCGCTCTTTTTTCATATTTTTTTTTATCATTCAGGACACTACCCTTGTCGTTTATGGCTACGTAAGATTTACGACTTCTACCACACACAGGCAGCTGTAAATAGGCAACTTTAAAAAGATGCTTTTCGGCTAGGTGCCTGAATAGGGAGCATCACCAGCGGTGTGGGAGGAAGGCAGGAGCCAAAAATGTAGGTGTCTGCAACTTTTCTCTTTCCTAAACAGCATTGTTCCTCGTTTTGCAACTACTGCTAAATGTATGAAAGAGGTAGCAGTTTAAAAGATTACTAATTAACTTAAACGTGGGTGGAAGAAAAGAAATGCAGAAAACGGTCTTTTTTTAACTTTTCTTATCACCCTGATGTATTTCATACTACAAGCTCG
Organism: Prochilodus magdalenae; assembly: GCA_024036415.1. Classification (NCBI taxonomy): domain Eukaryota; kingdom Metazoa; phylum Chordata; class Actinopteri; order Characiformes; family Prochilodontidae; genus Prochilodus; species Prochilodus magdalenae. The sequence goes on from JAMWET010002585.1 coordinate 358,430, forward strand.
CTGGGTGGATTACCACTATGCACTTTTGATTTTGTATGGGAATTATAGTTTATTTGAAAGTTGTTTAAGGTTTTTACAGGAAGAAGAAGTGGATTCTATTTGGCGCTCTCTTCTGCGATGGATACCCTTGTTTTTTGTTTTTTGTTTGTCAAACGATGGAATACAAAAACAGAACAAGAAACGGAGTACCACTACACTATTCTCATGGATCTAGGCCTAAAATGCCTATGAATTGTATTAACCATCCAATATTTCCATCCTATATTTACTTGTTTTTATTTTCTTTGTATTCCTGTATGGATTGTTAAACCTTGGAACTTTAAACATCGAAAAATATGATGTGAGTGTAATCCACACTGTGGTGATATCAGTCGCCTGATGGTAAAATAATAGCCTTGTTTTACTGATTTTGTCATCTTCAGGGTCGCTGTAACATTGTAATGACTCAGAGAGCCACCATGGTAAAATAATCAGCTGTTGTTGTTATTATTGTTGTTCCTGTTGTCCGTCTATTTATTTACACGTGAAAAACAGATTGTGAATGTTGTTACAGCGTGTATGTGCCTGTAAAGAAGCTTGCTTGGTCACCTTTTGCTGTGCCATCATTTGTCATATGATTCCTCGAATTCACACGGTGGAAATGGAATGTAAAGAATTGCCAGTCTTTCAAAATCAGGACATCAGAGCCATTTTATCAAAACCTTTTTCTTGAACCATCATGATATTGAAATTCAGAAATTCCTCATTAGAAAAGTAAATGTATCAGGACATATGGCTATTGCAGCTCTGCCAAGAGCTTACAAAAGATTAACATTGATTAATCGTCTCATACAGACCAAGGAGGCTTGTTAATAATTGCATTGTGATTTCTTCCTGTACACGTGTTCATTTCATGTTTGCTCTTTGTTGGCAAAGTGCGTCCAAATATTATTTCTGTTTCTCCTCTGCAAAAAAATGATGCTTAAATCCAAAAACATTTTTCTCTTTTGTTATTATTGTTATTGTTATTATTCAATAAAACGTAGATTTTCTGTCTTGTTTACTTCATGGGTCAGCGTTATTTCATATTGGTTATGAATGCAAATCAATAATCCACATAATAAACTGTCAATGCAGAAGTGCACAGGGTGAAGAAACAACGTATCCTCCACAAGCACATGTTCCGCAGATATGAATTATGGGCACACATAGCAGTTCAAAGAGAAAACGGATTACTTACCGAGATAACGTCTTTCACTTCTAGATTTTATGCAAGGATACAGCTTCCTGATAACCCGAAGGATCTAAAAGAAGAAACACACACGCGCACACACAAAAGATGCAATCAAAATGGGGTCGCCAAAAATCCAATACTGAGCATACGACCTCGTGTACAGAAATCGACCTCGGAAGCAATGTAAGAGTTAGCCACCGGTGACGGATATCATCCACCTTAAATTATGTTGAGGAATACAGGAAGAAATTTGAGGCCATCTAAAATATCCGAGATGCATCAGCAAGTCACCTATTTCTTTCGATTTCAGTCAAATGTGTTTACTACTATGTCGTTTTAAAAAAAATTCTGGTGAAAAACGCGCATTCTTGCTTTCTAGTAGGGTTAAATCTAGTAATATATTCAAGCTCAAATAGGCAAATTAAGCGTTATTCGTTACTATTATTAAAGCGAGTTATAGCTTCATACATGAATAATAAACAAATACCTTTGCTTTGATTATTTGAGTTCCTTTAGCCTAAACTAATAATAACAATCCAAGATGTTTATTTAAAGACAAGCGTGATAAAGAGAAGAAAACATATAAACAACAACAATAATAATAATAATAATAATAATAATAATAATAATAATAATAATAATAATAATAACAATAACAACAACAACGCCGACATATTGAAGACACAGATTAAATACATATTTGCAAAACGAAAACAAAATAAAACGGAAGCATCAAGCGAGGGTTCGGCGACCACAAAGAAAACCATAAAACACAAGCCCCACCATTCTGGTCAAAAATCCGCCCATAAACTTGGTAAACACAGCTCTTAATCCAAACGGAAGCCTTGGAGAAGCGAAAATGGATATATACAGTAGGCGAGGGCCTGAGTAGAAACGGAATGAAATGGCCTTGCTGGTCTGCATAGTAGCGCTTATTAAAAGTGGAATAAAAACGTTGGACGCTCCCGTTCGCCGGCTCCTGACAGCTACCCCAAACACATAAATCAAAACGAGGATTCCCCCGACCTCCCCGACTCTGCGGCCTATAGCGCTATAAAGTTATTTATTGCATCCCAGCACTCACGCACGCCGTTGGCTCGCGTCCATCCTCGGCGCCCGGGCCACTTTCAAGCGCTAAACGGTCAGTTTTGGGTGTTTTTTCGTCCCCGCTAACACGCCAGCGACCCGCAGTCTTGCTGGACTAACCTAAAGTTACCTACAAAGTGAAGGGTGCTCTGCCCCCCGAGCAGGAACGCTGCTGCGCTCAGAACAAAGGGAGGAGGCAGCTTCTAGCCAGAAGAGCTGATGAGCCAATTTTTAGTGGGGGAAATGGGGAAGAAAGAAGCCAGGGAGCAAGCAGAATCTAGTCGAACCCGAACCGGTCTCTACACAACGAAAGCATCCAAAACAGCTCGATTATTGCGCCGAGTATCGAAGGAACGGAGGGAAACAACCGCGGGATTCGCATGGGTTCATTTCTGCAGGCTTTGCAACAAAGGGCTCCTGCATAATTTATCAAAATGCATATTAAGTGGATGTACAGGCAATGGGGAGCCGTGGTCTGTTTGCAGGGCAGAGATTTTCAATAAAAAACAATGCGATGATCAAATCCCATAGTACCAACAGCACACCCCCTTAGATCAGCTCACATAGTAAACACTTAAACATCCAACTTTATTGCCAAGTTCTCTTTCTGGCTCTCTGATATTGCATCACTCCCCTGCAGGCCATGCCTAATACAGTTTAGCATGTTCAAAAACATATTAGCGTGACTTCCATGCAACACTTAAACATGAGCAAATCTAAAGAACTAGGTGAGCGAAGCGAACATAGAGCTACAATGATAGATTGGCATTGGGTTTCCAGCGTGACCTTTGAATGGAGGCGCAGTAACTCACCAGATTAATGATCAATCAAGTACTCTGGAATCCCCTTGTAATGTCTTATATATATGTATTAATCCTCGTCGTGTACATCCACAGGCTCTGGAAGAGCCCGTATGGTACTTTCTGGATATCAGCACAATGTCGACCTCATCACGTTCACATATTGCTGTACACTTATCAGGCAGTTGTGAACAGCAGAGTTAGTGAGTAAAAGAAACCTTAAAGGCCCTGTCTACAAATCCAAAAATAATGTCCTGATTCCTCCGCTCACGTGACACGCATGCGCCAAATGACTGCTCTGTGAAAACTAAATCACGATGGCACAGTACATCCACAAAATATGTCGTTACGACTTTTATGAACTCCAGTTTTCTCCAAAAGACCCATTTTGTCTCCTTTGGTGAGCTTTCGTCAGGTCCACTGGCTGAATTCCAAAACCAAACGCAGGCGACCTAAGATTGTTTTAGGCGGAGAAGGGCTCGATATATCTTCTTTTCTTTTGCATTCTGGCGAATGACACGGAACTTTCAACACCCCAAACTTGCAAGCGTCCAGTCTTTAAACGTCGAATGGGGCTTTCTGCCATTGCTGGGAGAGTGGGAGAGCAGTGGGCTTGGTTTTTGACACCCACGCTTATGGCTCCATAGTAAATATGCCCCTGGATTACAATTAACTCTCATTCCAGCCTCACTGACCTTACCAATATGTTCTTATCGATCCCTGCGGAACCGCCTGTCTTAAAATCCTGGAGTGGACTAAAATAAGATAGCGTATTTCTTTTATTTTAAAATATTTTCTTACATAATCTGGAGCTAACTCCGGATCTGTTTCTGTTTTGAGCTTTCATGTATGTCAAGCATTTGTGTTGCAACCAGTGAAAAATAAAAATAAAAAACAAGATTGTCTATATGTTATGCTGGATGGGCGTCAAATCGAGCTTGATACTGGCTGATACTCCGCTAACAAGGGTCTTAGTTTACGTCAGTATCTCTAAAATTCACGCCACCAGCTTTTTTGTGGTCGAAGTTAATTTTTAAAGGCCAGCCAGGCTTATAGTGGCTAATTTTTAACTTGGTCTGAATGCAGACGCACATTGAGGACGAGCGGGGGGATCTGGGTCAACATAGCCCCATGCCCTTTGGGTCTGAAAAGTGCCAACCTCACCAAATATGACAAACGACCCCGGAGAGCTTGACTCCAGTGTGCTGCTTCTCTTAATGACACCTAGAATTATTGTATTGCATCTTCAGATTATAGAGAAAAGTAGAATCAGGGTGCGAAATTGGATTGCATTTGCAGTTGCCACTAAATAAGGACAGCCATGTATTTAAATCCATTTATCTTAATCCAGATTACATCTTGCAAAACTATTCAAGTCATGTGCCCTAACAAAACAACAATGGCCGCAATAAGCTATAATGTAGATTCTTGAAAATGTGTACTGAAGGCTTTGGGGGTCCTTCACACTAGAAATGAGAGTGTCTAAAAAATATTCATGTGTGTGTGTTATTGGTGGAGCATAATGAAACAACAACATACAAATCAGGGTGTCAAAAAGGTATTGGTAAATGTGGCACGGAGTGGCTGCTTTTTTCTACCACGTGTTTAAACGACTGACGTCCATTTTTGTTAATTCAATCCGCATTATTTGCAAGGTATCTAAAAAGGTTGCATTTAGGCAAATAATGCTTCTTGATATCTTATGCGACAGTTGCATGCAAGTGTTTGTTGTTGGTACAAAAAAACTGAATCAAATTACTAGTAATTTCATCGATTACTACCAGATTCCTTACATTCAAATATGCGCCTAAACGATATGGGCCCAGGAATGTAAGACTGATGGCCCTAGGTCTTCTCAGAAGTAGCGGAGTGACAAGGCATGTACATCCTGTGAAATCATGAAACGTGCAACCTTTGAAAGCCTATTAATGAGTACTTCGGTGTGTGGGAGGCTCAAAGGCGACGCAGAAGTCATATTGTTTGATTTCTTTAAAGACCCTGTGTTTACACACCTAAAGGAGCGAGAAAACCTCCAAGGAGACATTAAGTTTCAATATAACCATCCACCTTGAGGCCACATTTGAATTATTAGACGCCCCTCTCCGTGCACTCAGACAGCTCGCGCCTGCTGCAAGTTTTAGGTACGCCGGTTGTTTCGCATTCTTTGAAAATGTAATATCAAATCGAGCGCCCGTAGTGATCATACAGTGTGCATTTTTGGATTGCTGTTGCGTGCATTAGGGTGAAGGAAAAAAATATCTCTGGTTTAAAACTGGGAGCTGCTTGAGTACGCGCTCCTATTTTCGGGTCATAAATCACTAACACATGCTTCTTCTTTTTGCACCTAACTTTCAACGTTCATTCCCGGCTCTCTCGGCCAGTCTAAACACTTACCTACGCTATGATGAGCCATCGACTTTCCTAATGAGAAAACTTTTGTAGGGCGATAGAAACTTTAAGGGAGGAAGAGGGTAAAAAAATGCGCACAGAGAAGGAGACGAGGCAACCTTTAGCCTTACTCAGTTACCTATTTGAAGGCATCTGTCCTCAGCTGTTTGAAAACAAAAGGTTTTCGAGCCTGGGCACACCCAGGGATGGTTCTAGCCTGGGTCACACGACGGATAATTAATGACTTGTCGGCAGAGGAGCCCAGGACACTAGGCATGCGGCGTCAGTTGGAGCTTGCAAACCTTACCTGACTTCCAGCATTCCTTCGACCTCTTCAGCAAAGAAGTACCCTGGTTTTTGGAATATGTGCTCAAGACGCCCATGGAACGGAGGGACAAGCCGAGAGGATTTTGAGGGTCTGAGACGACGAGGAATGACAGATTAGCTTTCAGACTAGCCATACAAACAAATTGGAAACAAACTTGACTGTTAGACTGGTGAAAATGGCAGGAACAGGGCCAGGGATGTTGCTAATACGCGCGTCCTCAGGCGAACGCTCTCCAGGGCAGATATTTTTTTTGGCTCTGCAGAATTCCGGACTCCAAATCTCGGCGTGTGACTCCTCAGGCGCAGCAGTCACCAGCAGGCGAAAGATTCCACCTCTACCCTCTAGCTGACTTTCTGCCTCTCGCTGCCTACAAGAAGCAGCGAGGATTGACACGGTGAACTAGTGAACCAGTGGACTGACAGGACACACAGGGTGGAGAAGGCATCGGGGTTGCTCTGTCCAATAGGGAACTGCACGGCTCCGGGGCCAACACATGGGCCATATGGTCATTGCAACCTGGGGGCTTCAGGAAGGGTGAACACGTCTTATTCTGATAGTTAGTTTCTCGTTGACTTTCTGAGTAAGACTGGTTTCCAATGGCGTGTTAAACCGTAACTATGTAGTTTCTTCAGATTTATTCGAATTTGTGCGACAGACGTGGCCTTTGCATTGTTGTTTGGAGAGTTCAGCCTTTAACAAGTTTCAGAATTGCAAAACTCGTAGCAAATGTACTTGGCCTTGTTCCTTTAAAGCTTTTGTTTGCAGGGTTGTACTCTACCCACGCAAATTGGAGAAAACACCCACACGACTGGGGCACACTTTTTCTTACTCTCTCTCTCTCTCTCTCTCTCTCTCTCCCTCTCTCTCTCTCTCTCTCTCTCTCTCTCTCTCTCTCTCACACACACACACACACACACACACACACACTTACACGCGAACACGAGGGAAGTTCAATTATAACGATTTAAAGCGTGATGATAGTATCCGTGCTATTCTTAGACACGGCATAAAAAGGTGGCCGTCCCCTCCAGAACATTTCCGGCTCGCTTCTCTTATCGCTCTCCCCCATGATCCTCAACCGGTTGAAAACCCTCCTCGTTGCCTCAAGATATCGTTTCTGTGGTCATTTTTCATGCGCTTTCAATCGCTGCTCTGTACAGACCGTTATGAATTAGAGTGAGGTTTGATATTGATTTATTTCTAGACGGGTAATCGTTCCAGCATTATGAGGCCGGGGAAACACCTGGCCAAGCTAAAATGAGATAATACGCAAGAAGATAGTGCGTAAAACTCTTCCCACAGGCCCATTACACGTGCTGCCCCACTAACATACTATTACTCCTCTCCAAACAGGAGAATACTGAGTGTAAATGTTGGGGGGTGGGGGTGAAAATGTTTAGGATATGCTTATAGTCCATGATGGTGTAATTATCTTCAATAAACGCTTATCAATAGTCAATAAATAAATAGATATGTTTAACACATATATAGCGGTTAATATACTTTTGCATTTTGCATTTTTTTGCTAATAAAGTTGCAAGATCACATGACTCTACTTCCAAAGTGCACTGCTGTGTGTATATAGTGAGTTGGAGTTTATATATTCTTCCATGCTTCCAAATTGGACATGAATCTGTGCTAGTTTTAGCCCTGAAACATACCAAATTTGACTTATTGTTTACTTTACAATTACAACAACCTAAACTAACCTAACCTAAACCGAGCGAATTGCTTTAATAAATACTAGAATAACAACCATAAGCCTTTAAAGCTAACACCTTTTTGAGGTCGCCAGAATCTGGAACACAATATGGCTGCCACACATGGGTGTTTTTGTTTCAAGAGGTGGGGTTTGCAATACTGTTTGATAAATGAATAAATAGCTAGACAGGTTCATCCTATAACGGCGGAACACGCCTATTTGACACAAAAAAGCCAAATGCATGTGAGTGTGAGATGTATTTGCTTTGCCTCTATAGCTGTAAATCTCGGCACCTTGTTTTTTTTTTTCAAAGACATGTTATGCTAAGAGGAACTATTACCATTCTTGGCCGTGATTAAAGTCCCTCTATATATTAGGCGTAACGTGACCACTCCCACTATTCCAATGGCAGTGCTATAATAATAATAATAATAATAATAATAATAATAATAATAATAATAATAATAATAATAATAATAATGCAAATACAAGGTAACTATAGCTGGTACTCTCTACACATACCCTATATACCTATAGACCCAAACTGACTGCTATTTTGAATGCTTTACTCAACCTGCCACCGACACGTATCAGATATGAGATGAGAAAAGTGTCCCATCTCTTCGCCCTTAAGCATCCTCCAAAATGAGCTCAGGAATTGTTTTTGACACATCACCCGGCAACAAGGAGCGCCGCTGGAATTATACATTTTGAAGGTGTTCACCTCATGCAGCTGCTCCCATTAATATTTGATAGCAGCCGCCGAGTTGTTCTAATTTTGCTACAAAAACAAGGTTTGTACCAAGAGATACAGGGGCACGGGTAATACGTGTACAACTCTGTTCTTCTTCTTCTTGTTCTTGTTGTTATTATTATTATTATTATTATTATTATTATTATTATTATTATTATTATTATTATTATTATTATTAGTTGCCTATAACCACCAGCACGTGCTGTCTAATGTGTTATAATTCACTGATGTTTTTTTAACTACGCATGTGATTTTGTCTCTTTTGTAGTATGCCTGTTAATGAATGAAAGCAATAATAAAACCTGTATTTTAAAAAATGAAAGCAAAACATTGGCTCCTTTGTTTGAAGTCTTCTTCCAGAGCAGCGCATGTGCACAGTGCAATTATTACAATCTTAACACGTCATAAACGAGGTTTACTAGGGGAGCAAACAAACCTCCCCTTCGTGTAGAAGCTAAAGAGCTGCTCTTTCTCCATGCTGAGCATTGTGGAAGGTGTTCCTCATGCTACAATTCAACTAAAGCAGTGGAATCAATCTTCTAAAAAGGCCGCGGATTTCTCTCTCTCCCTGAGTCTTTCTTTCTGATTGCCTTGAGGGGCCAAGGCCGTTTCTTTCTCTGTGTATGGATATTAGGAACGGTCAACGTTCTGTCTGTTCTAGTCCAAGCAGAAAAAGATGTGTCAGGACATGAAGAAAAATATCTTCCTGGTTTGATTCAGGAGCTATTGTGTGTGAGTGGCTTGAGGCTTATCGAATATCGCCGCGTGGGCAGTTTTCGCCCAAGTCGGAGCAGACCACCTCCACTAAGTTCGTATTCCAATTAGGCTTTTTTAATGCTCTGACGAAGAACGGCTGCAGCCCGAGCGCGAGACCCCTGGCTATGAATTTGCAGGCGGGCGCGAGCGCCTTTATGAGATTTACATAGCGCCGAGGCGTTCCCGTTTTGGCAAATTTAAACAAATCTTCCCTTAATTGGTAATCGCGTATGCAGTAACTCAAGACCTGAAGCTACTTAGCTCTCATATTAGTCGCTGATCCATTGCCGTATATATCGCTGGCAATAATCAACTTTGGGGCAAAAAGGGGAGGGAGAACGAGGGGGGGAAGGCGAGAGAGCTGCACCAGTGCCGCTCTGAGAGCGAGAAAGCCGGCGAGCTCTTCCTCGTTCCCGCGTATCATCGGTCGCCCATCATTTTTCCAGGAGGGATGATTTATCGCGAAGACGGCCATAAACAACACAACTCCCTCACAAATACACAATGGCAGCCCCGCTGCCGCTGACACACATATCACTATAAATCAAGCGAAGTAGCTGGCTGAAAAGAGGGAGAAAGACAGGGGGAGAGAGAGAGGGAGACATGCAGAGGAAAGGGAGAAGGATGGCTTATGGTGACGGTGAGCAAAAAAAGGAGAAGAACAAGGCACTTTAGGAAAAAAAAAAAAAACAATAATGTATATATATATATATAGATAGATAGGTATGTGGTCTGATATGAATGAAGTAGAATGCGATGGCATGTTTTATGACTGTTGAATCCAGACGATGAAATGGGCTTTTGTGAGGAACACATGCAGGATGACAATGAATGGTGAGGATGGATATTTCCGGACGATATTTACCACAACACCATAAAGAGCAAATAAATGCAGGGAGACGGGCAAGCCCGGACACGGTGGCGACGGTGGTGCTCGCGTGCTTCCCCGGCTTCCGCTATACTCACAAGCTCCGAGACGGTGAGATGCTCCCCCGTCCAAATTTGTTTTATTGCAGCCTCCGTGAGGGTCTCTGTGCCTTCGCTTTTTTTCGCTCTGCTATAGGGCTTGTTTTTAAAAGGACAGTTGAATTTCACGTCAGACACTAGGAGACCATGTCTGCGATATTCCTGACGAATACATATCTATTCTGCAACCACTGCATTAATTATTTAATGAATCACGTGATCAGGAGGGGGATGGGGTACCTCGGCTTGCACGCTCGCGGGACCACTATGACCCAACACTGCGCAGCCATTCTCTAAGTTGCATTTCTTTTTTTTCCTTTTTTTCTTTTGAGGGAGTATAAGAAGAAATGAAATGTCAGGCATGTGTTTCATTTTTAAGCTAACATGGTAAGTGAATGTGATGTGCTAAATAGTAAGATACATGAATATGCAAACTTAAACTGTACATAACTGTCTTTCTCTGCCCGGCTCTGCGTTTATTATCAAGAAGGATTTCATGATTCTTGATTTTTCTCCTTCCAGCGATATACATTTTAAAAGTTTTGTCACTATGTACAGTATAATTTGAATGTGGGCAAATGTTTGTCGTCAAAGTTGGATGTGTAATATTGTAGGAGTATTCTGCACGTGCATTAAAGTAATAATAGGAATGATAATAAAAAAAATGTCTGTTGTTTTTCTCTCTGAAGTAAATGTTCAAGATAACAAGCTCTCTTGCGAACGACTGTTAAAATTACAGCTGATATCACACTGCCAGTTTACAGCACCCTCACCATGCCAGCAAATTCCAAATATCAACTTTAACAGTGTGATTTGTAAACAAGATTTCATAACAGTGATTGAACAATGTTTGATTGGTATTGGTACAACATATAAAACACAGTTTGCTCACGAGGCTTCTACAAATTCAAATTAAAGACAGGTAGCATGCAGCAGACCGAAAGAGAATGGGGGAACTCTCTTGTGAAAACCCTGCCTTTGAGCACCAGGACACAATAGCACCGATCCCCTTCTGTACAGAGCTAAGACAAAACCGAAACAATAGGCATGGGGCTTAGTCAAAAGGAACGGAGTCTCTTGAAGGTCAAACAATAGCCAAGAGTTGCTGTGTACGTCGAGAAGAAGTCTCACACTCTCCTTTCACTACAGATGCAGTCAAAACAGCTCGGAGGAACGAAACATGCAGCACTACAAAGTGTGGCTTACATCTTTGCTGTGGAATCTCTATCACACTCAATTAGCCAATACAATTTGATAAACAAGACAATCAAGGATGTGCAACTGAAACCGCAGTGCAGCTCCTGCAGGAACATTTGTGCCCGTGAAAATATGTGAACAACAAGGACAATGAAAGATGCGCAAACGCCATAAACTGTAACGTCAACACTGCTGTTTATCAGATTATAGAACATGTAGGGCTGTATGGCAGTCCCGGGCAATCTAATGGAGAAACTGTAAGACCAAAAAAAATATTTACATAAAAAAAATAAAAATAAAAATAAAATATGTGTGTTATTTGAGAGAAGATATACAGTGTACTTTAAAAGGGACCACACCCTGTAATAGTAGGCATACTCTACTAATATAATATAAAGAAATTTATTATCATGATTATTATTATTGTTATTATTATAATCATTATTATTATTATTATTAGTAGTAGTAGTATTAGTAGTAGTAGTAGTAGTAGTAGCAGTAGTACCAGAAAAACATATTTATATATAGCAAAAAATATTGCCGAACAAAAAAGGTTTTTCTTAGAAAACAGCCCAATAGGATTTATGTTTAAAAGGCTTCTTTTAATTTAGGACTTTTTCATAGAAACGTCCAAAGCAACGAAAATAACAATAAACTGTTCTTGAAATAACCCTAAATGCCCTGTTCTTTAATACCAACAAAAAGCTTAGGCATCGAAATCGGAAAATCGTACGAATCAACAAAACGGACAACAGAAGCTTAATTTAAATAGAAAGAAATAGGAAAACAATAAAACTCATACACACACACGAACACACACATATTACATCTATTGTGTATATATAAATATATATATATTACATGGCATAGCAAAATCAAAGAGCTTTTGCTACTTATAATAATAATAGCAATATACAAATAATGGTAATATAAAGAAAAATATGTTTTCTTTCTTTTGTTCTAACAAATAGACTGACATTTAAATCAGAATGTAAGTGGAAGAACACGTATGTAAACAGAACATTTAGCTGAAGGCTAGGTTTATTCAGAGCGGTGGAGATTGATTTACGGTGCCGAGCATCCCTTCTTTTATTGCGGTCCGTAAATCTGTCAAACGCGCTGGGACGCACAGTGACTTACTGAAATACGCTGGAGCGCGCGGCACCACGGGACAGCAGCATTTTGTGGTGAATCTGCTTTTATTTCGCGTTTGTTTTAACACCTTCAAATCAGCAGAAAACGAGGATTAAGTTAACGGGATAATGTAGGCTGTAGATAATAAATACTACTTATGAAACGTACGGAGGTCAGGTTCCAGTATATAGTAGTATTAATTATCTACAGTATTAACTAACTCTATCTATCTATCTATCTATCTATCTATCTATCTATCTATCTATCTATCTATCTATCTATCTATCTATCTATCTATATCAATTATTATTATTATTATTATTATTATTATTATTATTATTTTATTATTGTTGTTGTTGTTGTTGTTGTTGTTGTTGTTGTTGTTGTTGTTGTTGATGATGTTGATGATGTTGTTGGGCTAATAATAACGCTTACACAAAACGAGTAGTGTGTGCAGTATTACTGCTGTTGTTATTTGTTATCCACATTTTCTCAGCCTAATTTAAGCATTCAAAGCAGTAGTTGCCAAAATATTAAAGGTGGTCGTTTCATACTGAGTCAGGCCTGGAAGCTTTGGAGTATAGAAATAAAGCTTCTTAGAAATCCAGAATATTCCTCTTTAGTGAGCGTGCTCATTACTCTTCTCTCTCCGTGGCCATAATGGAATCTGTATCACAGCAACCATTGAGTTAGTTAAATATTAATATCAAATGAAGAGCACCCGGTTGGGAAGATATAGCGGGGTAAAAGAAATGAATGTGCGCATTGCAGCGCGTCTCTTTCTATATAAAGGAATGTGCATATTATTTACTAAATAGTTCTAGCAGGCTGTGTGAGTGTGTGTGTGGATGGATGGAGAGGATAGAATACTACAGTGATACTGATGCTGTGGGAGATCACTGAGGCAGCAGGGAGGATGGTGGCGTTTTGCTGGCATTGTTAACAATGGTACTTTGCCTTACTTAATATGTCTTTCTTTTTTAAACACACACGCGCTCACGCGCGCGCACGCACACACACAAGCTCCCGGTCCAGGAGCACAAAGCTGGCGCGCGCGGGCCATATATCTCTGTGACTACGCGGCGCTGACCTCCGCTCTGCGGCTTTTCAGAATAATAATTCAGCAATGCGCGAAGGCTATTTGTTTCGCAATTAGCGGCGTGAGCTAAAACAGGCACCACACCACCACAGCCATGCTGCAGGGCCAAGTGACCAAGCTTTCCAACAAATCTTGGAGAGCTTTTAAAGAGGGGAGTGGAGAGCAGAATAAGGCGAAGCAGAGGGAGGGGGGCTTACATGATACAATACGAGGCGTTGTCACAAAAAATAGCCGTCATATTTCCGAGGTGGAAGGCCCTCGTGCTTCCTCTCTCATGCTTCCGAAATGTACAGTTGTACAGTTTGGGCCTGTGGGGGGAGCGTGTTACATATGGCAAATACGCAGTGTATCCAAAGGGGTCTGAAAACGAAACAAGGAAGACGTGTGGAAGAAAAGGTCTTGGCAAGGCCGCGACTCGTGTTGTTTTAAGGGCCCCGTTGGTTTACACGACTGTCTGAGGGAAGAGATAGCACGTTGCCCTCAGGTTACAGTGCCCCGACCGCGCTGTTATGACAAACTCGCCCCGGGGCTTTGCTGACCATGTAACACAGAGCGTAGTCCAGCCTGCGCCGGGTCAAGGGTTTCAAAGGGTCAGTCTGTGCCTTCGCAACAGACCTAATCGGTCAGAAACAACGTGTCCCCTGGTTGAACTTACCGCAGCCCATCCTGCTGCCCACTTCAGGAATTGATTTTTTCTCCTCATCCCTCAACTTCTCCCAATACTAAGACCCATATTTTCACCATTTGTTTCTGTTACTTCACCACGCTTCATGCCACACAGGCCGCAGAGGGATGCGAGCGACTTAAACCAGAATCGCCGGCCTTTTCCAATGCATGATACACATTGATCCACAGGGGTTAAACGCCGGTGAATGCGTATTGGAGGCAGTGGTGCTCATCTAAGCACACAGCAACATGCAACTGCGTTGAAACAATTTGCTTTGTTTGAAGCACTATGGTTTGTTTTAGGCAATTATTTCCGCTTTCGGAACGATCTGCGCTAATTCTTGTCTGACCGATAGAGCATTAAACAATTCATCCTCGAAGTCGACCGTTTTTGCACCTGCGTGCCACCCAGACGGTCTGAAAAACTAAAACTGCAAAGTAGTGCAAAAGCGCCATATGACTTGCAAAAAAATAAACAACCATAAACTACAGGCATTACCCGAGCAGCCATATGATCACCAGCAAATTGCTGAAGTGCATTTGAATTAAAAGGAAACAGCAGTGCGTCCAGTATTCACCAATTGTTTTGTTCACATGCATATAGTAGATTAGAACTGATGCATATTAACATGACCCCCAACCATACACATGGGAAGCGTGCGCGCGCGCGCACAAACACTTCTCTCTCTCTCTCTCTCTCTCTCTCTCTCTCTCTCTCTCTCTCTCTCTCTCTCTCTCTCTCTCTCTCTCTCTCTCTCTCTCTCTCTCTCTCTCTCTCTCTCTCTCTATCTATCTATCTCTTTCTTCTTCTTTCTTTCTCTAGCCACATGGCCTAAAAGATGCCTCTGGGTGTCAAGACAACAACTATCATCCCAAAAACACAAACTGCAAACACACAACAGACGGCTCCCAAAAAGTCTCCCTTGTTCTGTTACAAGCAACAATGCGACATTTGCCCCTATGCTACCCGACTGTAAAGACAAGGCCATAAAGTAATAAAACAGTTCTTTACCTCCATTGCTGACATCTCTCGTCCCGTGTAGAGTTTATCTGGCGTTGCTATTTCTCTTGGTTTCTAGTTCATGGGACATCTCTTACAAAAAAAAAAAAGTTTTCTTGTGGCATGACTTCGTGAATAGAAGATGGTAGAGAAGGAAGGGAGGGAGGGGGGCTGTCTCCAAGTGTCCTCCAAGACTTCACTGCCCTCCTAGCAGAAGGTCCGTGCAGTTGTGCTGCTGAATGACAATAGAGAGAAGACTTGTTTAAAGAGAAGCGGTGATTAATGATTTTTCTGTATAATTCTCACATTTTTCTTAGAGCCTCTGTCTGCAAATAATGGCGATGAACTTTTGAAACCCTTAAAAGAAATCTGTTAGGCTCTATTCAGACCTCCGTGGCAGAAGTCTCTTTTTAGCCTTAAAATGTGGCAGGGCCTAAGTTAAGAATTCCAAGGTGCACAATGTGTCAGATGCCACACGCAAATTCATTTAGGCCTTTCTTTGAGGAACAAACGCTGAAGGCACATGCAACCTACTCTACTAAAGTGTTGCTTTTTCTCAATGCTTGATATAAATACATATACGATTTCAGATAAAATACATATCACACATACCATAGGGCTATATATATACATATTTATATATATAGCCCTATGGTATGTATTACTTCTAGAAACGATGTATTTTTCTGCCAAAGCAAATTCCCAACTAAAAGGCGTCCATTTTATTACTAATTTGGGCATCTACACAGGCTGTACATAGGCTGCACAGTGTGATTTTTTTAAATGCTTCATTGTGGGTTGCTTTCATTGGCCACATACATTTTTTTGCTGTTTGAAGCCTGTGACGTTTCTAATTTCAAGAGAACATTTCAAAAATAAAGGGGAGAAAACAGACAAATGGCTCAGGCGGAATAGTCGCCGTAAAGAGCCATTGATATCAACGAGCAAGTAATAGAAAATTTTCTAGATGCCATGGAATGCTAGCAGACCAATTTAAGGCCATACTATTGTTTAAAGTTCAACACCGGCAAACGGAATGTTATTTTCTCCGGCTCTATATTTTCGATACCTGCTCCAAGAAAAGAAAATGAGAATTAATACAAGGGCTGCGCCATCCAAAAGAAGCCATTTGTCTTCTTGATTATCTATTTGGTTGTCAGCGTTTGAGCTATGGCACTGGTCCGCTCCTTTGTAATATAAAAAACACACAGCTCGCGCTGGCAAATGCATTGTAAAGCCTTGTGCAAAAATTACACTCATTAAAGCATTAAAAACCCACGAGCCGAGAAACGTTTTTTTGCCTGAATTTCGAGAAAAGGGATGTACATTTCGAGGGGCCTTCTCAGCTTCGACGAGCAGCGGGTTTGTGCAGCGTTAAATTAAGGAGAGAAGAGACTGAAACGAGGGGTTTTGTGATTTAGAACAAGATTACAAGGCGTAATGTACCAGGATTACTCGCAGCCCGATATAAATCACGCAGGAGATATGCAGTGATACTCAAGACAAGCCAGCGCTGAAAGACTAACGAAAACTCCGCCATAGCAGCTCCAAATTCAATTAAAATATGTTTACTTTAGCATATATCACTTTCTATTACAGTTCCAGACAGTCTACCTTCAAACTTCACAAGAGGACAGGACACAAGAAGAAAGACAGATATTTTTGTGATTTATTAAATTTCTATAGCTATTTACAAATAACAAAGGTAAACAGTGGAAGGCATAAGCAGAAAGGGGGCGACATACAAATATGAAGGAGGGGAAAATACATTATCACTGGAGGAGCTGATCTTTGGAATGTAAAATGATTTTAATAGAAGATAAAATACTAAAAAAAACATGGCACAGGTAAGAAAATGAGCAAAAGAAGGAAGGAAGGAAAAAGGGAGGAAAGAAAGAAAGACATGGCATGTGCATATGTTTATTCGATGTGAAATGCAAACAAAAAACGTAGAGACGAAAAAACAAGAAAAAGGGAAAACATAAAGTGTATTCATTCATGCAAAATACGCACTTTCTTCTCTATACAATCCTGGCCACACATAGATTTAAATTACATTTCAACTTACAAACAAATGCAGATATTTGTTGCAGATATTTGCATTTCAGTCAAATGAATTAAAAACTTGTCACTTCATAAAACTAGATAAAAAAATATAAACAAAAAAATTGCAACTGAGGTAATTCAAATAGCAGTGCTCTTTTTAAAATGCTTTGCATTGTACCGGTTTTGGTTATGTATATGCCCAGCTTCATTCAACTGTTATGACTTTCCATTGAATCTGTATAACGTCTAGATCAGACGTTTTTACTACAGAAACAAATGGCCCCCGTGTGTCTGAACGTCAACAGGACTTCACACAATCTTTATCAGTCACATTGGCAAATCAAAACAATAAATGTGACATTAACGTTAGAGGAGGACAAAACAAAGAACAGAAATTTTAACATGAAACTTCATATTACGAGAACAGTGTCCAGCTAGTTTTCTAGGCTATAAGCCAGCAAAGAAAAGGGAGTTAGAAAATGGCTCTTGACAAAACAAGGCGACTCATTTATTAAGCGCAACGCTAGACGTCGAGGTAATGGGCAGGCCTACGGTTCATCCTTTGTACCACAGAGTAAACATGACAAATGGGGCTGAGTTTGGCATGATTAAAGATGAAACGTGGATCCATCTTCACCAAATCTGAAAACTATCTGCTGCCTTCTGTTGTTGTTGAAGGGGTGAGGGAGCAGGCGAAGGAGAGGGGCGCAGGATAAAAATGGGAACTGGACTGGGGAGGGAGCCCATCTGTGAAGTGTTTTGAGTTCGAGTCCTCGCCCCATTTGTGTTTAAAAGACATTTTCTTTGCTCTTTTTTTGCACCTTCGCGTCACTCCACCTCGCGCTATTTCCCTGGAGCGTTGAGAGGGAGATAGTATGAGACAATGTGACTAAAATCCTTACTCCTGAATCTGAGGTTTTCTCTTTAAAAAACAAACAAAAAACAATGTGCGTGTTTTTTAGGAGTGCAGGGAAGCTATAGGCTTGGTGGAGGTCCGCTAGCTCGGGTTTGACTGCCTAAAGAGCCGCCGCTTGAATTCGAGTTGGCAGTATGGCTGGAGCGTATCTTCGTGTTGGGCAGCTTATGGTCTTTCTTCCACTTCATGCGCCGGTTCTGGAACCAGATCTTTATCTGTCGCTCGGAAAGGCAAAGGGTGTGGGCGATCTCCACCCTGCGTCTGCGAGTAAGATAGCGGTTGTAGTGAAACTCTTTCTCCAGCTCGAGAACTTGCTGGCGCGTGTAAGCTGTGCGCGAGCGCTTGGGCTCTCCCCCCGAATAGTTCGGGCTCACTGTGGGAGAAATAGAGCGACACGTTACCAAAAGGTCTCACAATAAGCTTACTGAAGATGTAAACATGCATATACAGAACTTACTACTAACATCACAGTCATGCAGAGCTAAATGATACATGTAATCTAATTACACACACACACACACATGTATGTACATATATATAATTATATATATAATTATATATATATATATATATATATATATATATATATATATATATATATATATATATGCCTGTGTATGTGTGTGTGTGTTTGTGTGTATCAAGAGAAAAAAAGGTCAAATATCATCTGTGCAGTAAAGCATTGGACAGAGTGAGGCCACGGAATTGTCAGCGCAATAAAATGCTGCAGTCATTATCATTTTTTTTAATGTGAGCAAAATCAAATAAAAGTCCACGTTAGACACATATGGGAACAGTTTAAGGTGGTTGGCTATCACAGTGTAATGTCTAGCACTGACTTTACAAGAGGTTGGACTTCCTTCATTTCAACGCACTTTATGAAAGCATTCTAGCAGAAATAAAAAAGCCTTGCTAATTATTGCCGAATAATAGGCTGTTATAGGCCCTTAACAGACTTCTGTTTGCCTTCCCATTAGTATTTTATTATTATCTTCATAAATGTGAATATTTTATCTGTCATAAAACTTTTCTGCCAACAGTAGTGAAGTGACAGAGGAAAGTATATGTTTATACATCCAACCACTTAAAATCAAATTACCAAAACATAAAACGTAACTTATGGGTTACTAGAGTACTCATAAAACCTTCCCGGGAAGAAATTAGAACGAAGAGGTCGCATAGACTTCAAAGGTACTCGCAGAAGAAGTGCAATAAAAATTTATGGAGGGTGTAATTATATTGCCCTGCAAACAGCCGATCGTAAATCTCGACCAAGGGCTACTTCGCGAAGGGAGCAATAGATTTAGTGCCCGACGTTCGCCTCTAAAGCTGTAGCGCGCGGCCACGCACGAGTAATGGAAGTTTAGCTGCACTTACCGATGTTTACGTGGACTTTTTTCATCCAGGGGTAAACCACGGGGTCCTTTCGCGAAGTGGCCGAAGGAGTGCTTTGGCTGATAGGAGTCTGACCGCAAGCAGGCGGAGGGCTCGGGGTGACCGAGTCGCAATGATGGCTTGGTTCTGGGAGAGGGGTTGGGTGTGCAGCGGGGCTTAGTACGTGACCCCGAGGCGACATCACCACGGCGGTCTGTCCTGGACCCTGGCACGACGAGTAGGCTGGGTCGGCGCAGCCCGACCGCTGGTGGTAGATCGACTCATGCTGGAACGATGGCTCTTGCCTCTGGGCGCTATAGTAGTCCGGGGAGTGACTGGGTAGGTAGTCGCTCTGGGAGTATTCCTCGCAGGGTGGAAACTTGGGGTCCACATAGTTCGAGTTGATCAAATAGGAACTCATGGCCATTAATTTCTTTGAATTGCACACAAAATATACTAAAATTTATATCTATCCCTTTACTCGTTTTCCTGTTTCGTAGAACCCTCCTACTTTCTGTCAAGTGAACAAAGTTAAGAGTCCATGTGACAACAGCAGCCAATGGCGTGGATCCTCGCGATTCCCGGATAAGGAAATGCGAATGGGCAGTTTAGATTTGCCCTCAGCATCAGCGAATAGTTCAGAAAAGCCAAATGTTTTATTTATTATTTTTTATTTCTTGGCATGGACTTAACAAGTTCGTGAGAGAGCCACAACAATAACAAAGCGAAATCTGACCTGCCGAAAAAAAGCACTCCAGACTTTTGTAAACGCAAGGACCTCCAAGCCGAAGCGTCACCCCCTCCCTCCCTCCCTCCCTGTCCCCTTCAGCTCCTCGGTGCAATAAGAACATTCACTCGTCCCTCTAAAGCGCCGTTCAAATGTTTTGAACTTGAATGCTCCTTATTATTTTGGCCAGTCCTCGTGAAAAGCGGTACCAGTGGAAAGTGATGCAAGGGTCTAGCTCCGGCCAAGCTCTTATGCACTCGCTAATAACGGGGAAAGAATGGAGGTGGCGTGATCTGCGTGTCAGAGATGAATCTGGGCTTGTTTAGGATCGATAGAAAATTCATCAACTAATTCAGGTTACAAAGCCTCCTAAATCAAAACCGAGACCTTTTGCATTTAAGCACAGTCTGCAGTCACTCTCCTCCAAACAGCGCGTTTATCCTGCTTTCCCATTTACACACCACGCATAGTAATTGAAATGCACATTACCATTAACATTGCCTGTACATTGCGTTTGTCTTTTTTTTATATCCACTGATACAAGTACTTTAAACGGACGATCATTTGCATCGAGCTCAAGAGTGAAGGCCGAAAATAAATTAATTTCTGGTCCCAAATAGTCACATGGTAGCCAAAATGTGCGTGACATCGCAAGTTGATAGGCAGCAATAAAAACAACAATATGTGTGATACTGAGAGAGCACCTAAAGCCAATAGAAAACAAAGCTGATTACTTGTTGTTACATTTAGACATTATTCTAATAACCCAGAGAAAAACACTGCATCTTCATCCCGTTGATACTGGAGTGTGGTCTATATATCAACTACATACTCCCCTAGACACGAATTTGTGACTGTGTGTTTGTTCACACAAATCCGGATCTACAGGGTATATATAGATGACAGGTATCCTCTTGACAGCTATTGATGAAGCTGCTCACCTTGATAGCCCCTCCTCCGTGTCAAGGTGCGACACCTGGAGCAGTCTGCCTCCAAGTGTATCAGCAATCTGTCTAGCAACGTAATGGATCGCTCTTTTCTCACAAACATTGCTTATGGTGGCAACTCTCTTACCAGAACTCATTTTCGCGAAATATATACAATAGGGAATTTAAGCCAACGTTATATTTTTGTGAGAACGAAACAGTAATAAATTACATAAACATATGACTTTTTCACAATTCGATCGAATGCTTCATTCTAAAGCACCGAGAATGAGCAAACAAGACGTCATGTGTGAGGAGCAAGAATGGGGTTTGTGAAAAAAACTACAGAGACAAAGAAAGCTGAAAATTAAACATTTGGGTAGTATGGCAGGTCAACTCTGTTTACACACATCAAAAAGCAGTCAAACTGTCACCACAAATGAGGGGTATAAAAAAATATGCACAGAGAAAAACGCCATGGTCACACTAAGCTGGAAGACACCAAGCAAACATTTTACGACTTCTTTAACAAGCCTTCCCCTACAAGCTACCAGCCTATCATTTCGTTTCAAGACGCCTTAAATATTAGGACTCACGCGGATGCATTCCCTTAATTCCAAGAACATTAAGTAACATGAATGGATGGGCGAGGTAAGACCATTCTAAGACCGAAATTCCACATTGCAGAGAAAAGCAAGGCAAGATGCACGTTTAAACAAAAAATGTCAAAAAATCCTTCGATCATTAAACAATAAAATTCAACGGCAGAAACTGTTATTAATGAATGTGACGAAAACAGCCAGCAAGTAAGATTAGCGAAAGCATTAAATAGCAAGCTGGGGAAAAATTATAGGCAGCCTTTCTGTGGTTCCTAATGTCTCATAGTTCAAGAGAAAAAAAATTTAACGTCACATTTAAATAACAAAATAAACTGAAGCTGTAAGATCATATCAGATTGTTATCAGATTTTTTTATATTTCAGTTGTTGTAAAAAAAAATATGACAATATATATATATTAAACCAATATGTCAAATTAAACCCTTGATTTTGATGAAAGTAAGACATGTTTTAAACAAGCTATATAAACATATGTGTGTATGTATATATATATATATATATATATATATATATATATATATATATATATATATATATATATATATATATATATATATGTGTGTGTGTGTGTGTGTGTGTGTGTGCGCGCGCAGCAAATACAGTCAAACGGAGAGTGTTTCTGCAAATATATATCCATATACATAACCTATAGGAAAAAAAGTTATATATCGTGACTGCTTGGTAAAAAAAAGCTTATTTTGCAATAATTAAAAAAACGTATTTTCTGTCAAAAATGAGAAGTTACGACTGATTCACATTGTAATGCAAACTGAAATGCTGTATATTGCTTTCTGTGCACTTTTAAACTGTGGACTTTTAAACTCAAAACTGCTATATTCTTCGTTCTTAGTAAGACTTTTTTTTCAAAACGATTATAACTATGCTGACACCTTTATGGTGACGATAGCCTGTGTACGAGACCCTTTGTTCTGAGTTATTGAGCCTTCAATGTTTTTGTTAAGGGTTTGGAAAAAAGGAGAATAAGTCGAGGAAAAAGCTGGACGCAGAAGAAATCTAAACTAACTTCACATAAATGAAGCAAGTGCTCAAAAAATCGAAAATCTGCATTAGAAACCAAATAAATAAAACAGCAAAAACCAAATACAGTGTATCGCTCCCAGAGAAATCTGCAGCACCCCTAGCGTTAGACAATTACTGATTCGTCTTCTTCGTATTCTTTTCTTTTTCTTCTTCCTTTTTTTTGATTGGCCTCTTTTCCTTTTTTCAACTCTTCTTTTCTCCTCATCTGAATCTTTTCTAATTCCCATTAAATGCCATTCTGCAATAGCTGAAGTTAACCCCCAATCAGTGGAATTAACAGTCATGGGCAATTGGTAAACAGTAAACCAGAAAGATATGTTAACACAACAACTGACTTGTGGTAAAACAGAGCACTTAAATAGTTACATTATTTTGGAGTAACAACTGAATGTCCTTATAGCCGAAAAACGGGAGAAAGTTCATCCTCGCTGTCCACTCTAACCCTTTCACCCCCTGAAACCCCCGACCTCGCCTTCACCCCCGTGAGCCATCTCCCTGTGAAAGGCATAGGGACCTCGAGCCATCTGCCTCATTAATGGGGTTAATGTGTGCACCCACAGACATTCAAAGCTCAGGCTCGGTGACTATAGCCAAGGTAAACATTCACCATATCCAAAAAAAAAAAAGAAACACGAGCAACAGTGCGACTTAGTGGGACTCGAAATCAAACTCATAACTCCGTTATGAAAGGAGGGGGCACGGACTCTCACCACAGTGCGCAAAAGGCACGTGGTCCGCCCAGGCAAAGCACCTGCAGAAGAGAGCGCGGCGATATGTAAATGAATGGCCAATTTCTTTACTTACTTTTCGCCTCCGCGCGTTGTGCCTCGTTTCCGAGAGTTTTCTCCCCACGAGTCCTCTGGCTCACCCTTCGCCGTGTACCGGACGCAAACGGGACCGGACACTGCCGCTACTCCGAAGCCTTTCTTTCTGTTACGAACCTACCGCGAGCCCCTCCGCCTAACCCCCCCTTTTCTTCCTTTCTCTAACGCCACAGGTTTAGCCCGTGACCTCGCCGTGATACCTTTGTGTGTGCAACTCCCTCTCATTTCCGCGGTCCCTCGAGCTTCTCCTCAGCCACTCTCGGCGACAATGGTCAGGCATATATTAAAGCGATCCGAGATCATCTTTAAAACAGCACATCTGTAAAGAGCTCAAACATTGCGAAAGAAGAGAATTCTGAAATAAAACAGCGAGGCTAACAACTTCTCGAGCCGCAACGACCGTCCCCTAGCGTCTCTTTAACCCCGACAAGAAGGGGGTTTCCCTGCACAACGCATCCTGCTGCCTCCTAAAACAGCTAAAAATAAAATGCACGTTAGCCTTGCGCCGTTGTGAACACTACAATACCATTGGACGCTTTCAGGCATTTTGTTGTGGACTCTCAAGTTTTCGTATTAATCTCGCACTTTGGCAGTCTTTGTTAAACAGTGAGGCGTGTCACAAGTCCCGGTACATTTTAATATTTGTTAGACGCGCTGACCTGCGGTTCACCCCTTCTGCGGGTCTCTCCCACTCGCAAGTTCTATAGTAATGCATGCACACTTTGCGCGCTCATATTGAATTGTGCCCAGGTCATTACTTTGAAGAAAAATGGCTTGGGCTCGGGAGGGGGGTCATTCTAAAAGCCTTTTGAAACCCACAAATCAGTTCAACCAAAGAATATGTTTTTTCTTTACTTATTTTCATCGTGCGTTCATAAAACTAAGAGTGAGTCTGAAAGGTTATGAACTCTCTTTATTTTTGCCTTAACTCTGTTTTATAATATGCAAAACACCTGCCTTTCCCCCATTTCTGTGTCTTAGCTATAATGAAGTCAGCTTTTGCAATTATTTTGATAACACAAACCACAAATCTTTGCTTGTAAAATTTTTTTTTTTTAAAAAAGCATTGGAAGACACTGTGGGTGGTCAATTTAGCAGGCCACATTTAGCAACTAGATAGACATTCCATAAACACGTGGAGGAAATGCCATTAAACGATATTTATTACATTTGAGGGCGTTTACAAAACAACCAATTTCGTTAAAAGCGTAAATGCGTTGAAAGATTACACGTTTTTACAAAATTCACATGAAAAGACCAAAAAATCAGCCCGATGTTGTTGCAGTGATGAGTGAATTCTAAAAATAAATAAATTATAATGCACGGCATATCCCTGCCAGGCAACGGCACATGCTAGGATGGAATGGAAATTAATTCGATGAACTCTGCGTGAACTCCAACGGGGACCTGTTTTCTAATACAATTATTCACCACTCACGCATTTTGTTTTTCTAAGTATCAATTCGCTCAGAATTATACCATCCTGAGCTACCATCATTTGTTCGAATATTTATTCCTGTAACGCGATTAGTTCTATACCCAATTATCAATTCCCCTTGTTCTATACGTCTCGCAGCAAAGAAAGTGGCCTTCAGACACGCAAGCGGAGTTTGGAGTTATTCATTTAAATGTTTATGTTTCAGTCAAATCTAATGTCAGGATTGTTCGCAGTTTAAGTTTAGACTGCACTGCGTTCATCTATTTTAAACTAACAAGCGCGACAAGTTCGTGAAGATTTGTAGGGATTCACATTCAATCAAATCAGACTGTTGCTAATGCTTTTTCCGTAACAAGAGGAAGTGTGCGTCTTATTAAAGTCTTTTTTTATCTTAGTTGTAGGAGGAGACAACGTCTTGTCGGTATTTTAAGCATGTAAACAATATACCCCAGGTGGTCTTCCTCTTGTGGTCACTCTGCATGCTTAATTGCTTGAATCATTTTTGTCCTTGTAATTCGTTAGTTTACTATTCAACAACTCATTTAAACACAGCAGGAAGCAAGTACGCAAACAATGATTTTTTTGTTCCATTCATTTAAGCTCTTTATGAAAATTACTCAGTGTCCCTGCTATTGTTCCTGCCCCAAAACACTATTTTGGTACTATATACCATTTCCCAGAAGGTTGGGTATAGAACCACGTAGCCTCCAATACATTATCCATCTGAAGAACCATTTCACCATGCAAAGAATCATTTAAGAATGAAGATGGTCCTTTGATTATTCCTGGTTCTTTTAAATAAAACGGTTGTTTTCACAACAGAACCGTCTTTCAGAACCGTAGAATTACACCGACCTACATTAACTTTAAACCTCGGGCTCAGCCACGAATTTTAGCCACAAATTGGAAAGTTGGAAAGAAATCTACATTGAAAGGGAGCAAGCATCCAATAAAACAGAACATTTTTTCCGGAATCTGGATATTTCTTTTTATTTCGCCCTTACTCGCCCTTTTAAGGGGGTTTGCTTTGTTACACAACGAAGGTCGGCTCCTTGAACGGACCGGGCTCCCAATATAATTTCTCTCATCCTTGTGCATGAGACAATCTGAGGACCCAGCCAACAACCGCCCCCCCACACACCATCCCCGACCCCCCCACACGCCCCTCTCCCGTTGTCCTCCCTCCTTTTCCTCCCTCTCTCACTTTGCCATTGACATCCAGCAATTGGTCTAGCTCGCAGAGTCGACAGCCGACAGTCGAGTCACGCACTGCCTAAACTTTTGACCCCTCAACTTTCTGACCCCACGCACCTCTCGCTCCAGTCCAAAGACACAAGATTCACCTTCACTCGCTGCAGCGGGACTAAAGCTAAACGGTAAAAAAAAGAAACGCCTGCGTGTATGTGAGTTTAATCGCTGAGTGTAGATGTTGTTTTCGTGCTTCCTGATTTTCAACAAAGGGATGAACAAAGCCAGAGGACTTACGTTATTGCCTGCACGAAATTCCGGTGGCCATTTTACTCGAGCGCGCTATTCCCTCTATTTGTTCTCAGATGTACGACCATTATAGTTCAGAGAATGCGGAATCTGATATAGTTAGATTTTTGACCATTTTAACACAGTTCTTTCTTAATTGTTCTCACGTGGACTGACCAGAAAGTAGCTCCTCCGTCCGCTGTGAAGTTGGTCTAAAGCGGGCTCTGCTGGCCGTAGAGGGGCGTTGCATCTCGAACAAAAATGCAGAAGAGAACTGTAGAGATGCAGACCTCGTACAGGTGAAACTAAAATATGCTCTTTTAAAAATATACCACCTTCATTTGCAAGCAAAGATTCACAGCATTAAGGATTATGCCCTGAAATTCGTTTTTGCCTTTTTAATTTGCCTGTTTTAGTCAGCGCTATCATAAGATTCAAATAAAGCTTTGGCATCTAAATCAAAGTCTCGAAAATATTTCATGGGTATTACATTTTTAAAATGACATTATAATATTAAATTAAACTACTAGACAACTGTAAAAACAAACATGTGTTTATCCGGACACATATTCAAATCCATAAAATTGTGCATGTCTATAGAAACCAAAACTACAGTTTACATAAATGTTCGAAATATAATATTTACCCCCTTAAAATGCACACTATCTATAAAAATATAGAACAAAAAAAACAAACAAAGAGATAATTTGTCCAAAATATAGATAATATTAGACCATATTTCCAAAATATTAAATGCTTATTTATTTTAACAGCATATTTATTTCACTTTATATCACTTGTTCGTCAAATTCACCTCACGTTGTGGCCAGTAGCCTCAAAAAACAAATACAAATAAAGCCACGAGCGTCGCTAAGCGTAGCATTTAATTTCGGGATGTTTTTGTTAGGCGTCCTAACTCACAGATCGGATACAGTGAAGGAGGAGGAGGAAAACATAGGTAAATAAAAACATTCCATCAACCCCCCTGCTCCTTTTTTTCCAGGATAAACATGGTGTAATTGTGTATGATGGACAAGCCGTATTGTTTCGCGCCTGCGCTCTTGCAGCACCGCTCGTCTGCTGACCTCTGGATGATCCCGTCCTCATGCATTATGGATAAGATACGCTCGGAGATTGCCCCTATCAATATGCAAAACGCATTAGGCTGTTAAAATGGCAATTTAAACGTTCAAAATCGCTGCGTTGATGTAGTCGAAGTCTGTACACACAGAATGGTTTTCCAGTGAGCAGGTGAGCGCACCAATGAGAAACGTGTATAGACTCGTTTTCAAAGGATCTAAATGTTTAGTAATTGGTACTAAAGTAGTATTTAATAAATATATTCGTTTGGCAGATTTTGCAAATAGAAAAACGTCAGCTTGTATGTATTTTGGGTGTATGTTTTCCAAAATTTCCAAAGTGCTTCTTAATAGCAATAAAACATAATAATAAGACATAACAGAAGAAATAAAACAGCCTATGCGTTGCCTGAAGCCAGCACAAATAATAAATAATAATCACAGCTCAACGAGACTCGTGTTGTCGTATTTTTTTCTTTGCTTCAGTCTATTCACACGAGCCTACACTGTCTTCTTTGATCCTCTAAGTTTGTGTCAAAACGTGTCCCACACACCTCATGTCTCTGACGCGCACCCAGAGCTAAGGCCCAGTCGCCTAGTTACTCCTCAACACATAAAAACAACTACAAGCTCGTTAATTCTCCTCTATGTAAAATTTCAAACATGAATGGAAGTCTCTGGGAACGTAGTTCTTGGTTGTGGTTCAGGCTGCGCTTGGTTGTTTCTATGTGCAACGCAGTCTTATATCGTCTAGGAAGCCGATAAAAGGGGAAAAAAAGAAAAGAAATGGAAACTCTCCACTCGAACATGCGACCGACCAGCATTTCGCCTTCCTGTTTACGGTCTGAGACTTCCTCCTTCTCCCTCTCTCTCTTTTTCTCCTTCTCTCTCTATCTTTTTCCTCCTCTCTCTCTTTCTCTCTCTCACACACACTCTCTCTCACACACACACGCCAAAGGACAAATGGAGAGCTATAAAACCTGCAAGACAAACTGAAAAACAGAGTGTGAGGTTGTAAAACGCTGGAATGCAAAACTTTCAGTACGTCTTTAAAGGGACTAACGTGGAGAATATTAATAGTGGATAAAAATGAACGAATAATGTAAAATACTTTAATTGTAAAATAGTAATATAGCTTTTTCGTAGTTATACAGGCTGCTTGGTCTACAGCAAACCTCAGAGCCCTCTAAAAAGCTTTCATACTGACTAGTATTCAGCTTGTCAGTGTATAAGCAGTTTGTAGTAGAGGAGAGGGGAAAAGGACAAAAGTAGCCAGTAACACTATTTACTAAATCGACTGTGAGCTTTAATGAAATATGTATGCGTATATTATTAAGAAATATTGAGTGATTGTAATAGAACAATGTTTAGTTTAGAGCAAGGGCTGGATTCGATCGCAGCGCTCTTCCTGTACTTATACCCCCCAAACTTGGGTGGCATTCAGCACTCATGACAATTGATGACAGTAGTATCCTCCTAGACTTCTGAGCGATTTTTTTGAGGGTCAGCTTCTCGCACCCGCACTGAGTGTAATTTAATGATATACAGTCTGAAAATGAGCGCGCCGGTTGAACTCGAGTTGACCCAAGGTGGCAGAAATACTCTTGACAGAGCTACACAGATACGTATACACACCGCAAAGAAAGAAAAGTATTTCGCTATTTCGTATTATCGTGGAAGTTCAAAAAGAAGTTCTCTATTTTCTACGTCAATACGGATTTATGTAAGAAAATATTTTGCTGCTTTGGCCTTTCTGAGAGAGTTCTCAGTCACTGTGTTCCGACGTTTCCTTTTTGGAAAATACATGGGCGGGGAAGGAACAAAGATTTGCTTGTCGAACTGGGGGAGGTATATTGTCATGTTTTGTGTGTATGTGTGAGGGTGTGTGTGTGTGTCTGCGTGTGTAAGAGAGAGAGAGAGAGAGAGAGAGAGAGAGACCAAAGAAACCTCAAGAATATCTCCAAACCATCTCCGTTAACTACAAACCTTAAAAAGGCGAAAGTAACACGTAAAAACTAATGCTATTATTATAGACTATGGGCTATTGTCTGATAAAGTACGCGACAGCACGCCCTAATATGATATTCATAAAATCAATAACTTTTATTTATTTATTTATTTATTTTGGGTGTATTTTTTTTATCTCAGCAGACCAAAACATCAAAAAAGGAAAAGCGACCCACCAGAATAGCATCACGATATTACTATTTACATGTTCAGTAAATTGTAAGGAAAATTTGGAATACAATTAATTTTTAGTTGCGTTAAGTTTCGACAAACATCGCACTTCGTACTCGCCAACTTTCCAGACAGAATGGACAGAATTCCTAAAAGCTATTAATATATCGAAACACTCACTACTGTTCAGTGAGAGAAGAAATGATTGACACCACCAGTAGAGACGAAGCCCTCTACGTCCCACCTCTCATCTGATAATCTACCAATGTAGGCTTAAACTGAACTTACTGTGAGTGCGCACGGTCCACTATCCTTATATCCGCCTCCAAATGGGTAGAACCAGAGAGACAGTGTATGGACCAGACACAGTCAGTGTACTGGCCTACTAGTGCGCTCTTCCCCTCACCACTGACCCTTTAGAATCCCTTCGAAGCAGTTAAACCGTCACTTGCATTCTAGAATGTGAAATATATAGTACATTGTCAACTCCCCAAAACCATAAAACTAACTTTATGGACCCCACGTGACTTTTGAGAGCCAGTAAGGGGTATCTGTCTGTGGCCTGGCCAATTTTTACGATCTAACTTCAAGATAAAACGCTCATCCGTTTGACATGTAAATGTCATAGCTACTTTTGGTATAGTTTGGTCAAAGGCAAAAGCTAACTTGCAAAAGGCAAGTCGGCCAGGCAGTGCGGGGCAGCTGGTTTACTCCTAGGACCTCCACACGGCTCTCAAAAGTCGCCCTAGAGCTGGCAAAACGCTTGGGCACTCGTGGTAAGTTTGAAAGTTTAGTGCTTGTTTATTGAAAGTTTTGCTGTACAGTGTTGGGAGGTGTGTTAAGTGTTGTAGATATGCGAAAAGAACAACCCCTGTTGTATTACGTTTGACGGCCTTACAGTACAACTCTAAAGCAGCACTTTATTTGGACTGTTCGGTGTTGTGTGTCACATTCGTTCAAATTAAATTTAAAGTTTATAAAAGCAGATTGTGGCGTGGCATTGTAAGCCGGTGTGTTATGCTGCAGATGGCCTTGGCTTTTTACTGGGAGCTTTAAGCATATGTGTAAATAACGTTAAACCACTTGGAAATATGCTCAGGCATAGGCAGGTTGTCCTGTTTGTGCGTTAATTGTGTGACAGATCTTCGCTTTACCTCACAAACATGAAACACCGCTCTCCAAGAGTTTGGTCTGAATATGGGGAACTTTATTTGTGTTTTTTTTTTTACTCCAAGTTAAGCTACAAACAAATACAAAAAGCTTATTGGCAAAATGCTTACAGGCAGTTCAACATGACATTAGCATATTTTTCGCTTTCCACACACGTTTGCCATTCACTCTGCCTACTACAAATAGCCAACTGGTCACAATAAAAATGTTCAATATGTACAACTTTTTTAAGGGGAACATAAACATGATCCAGTAATATACAATTACATATTTCGAATATAACTATACACACGTATGACCGGATACAGGAATCTAGTAAGGACTATTTACAAATTTCCTTTTTTTTTTTTTCAAAAAAATAATTGCAGAATTTGAACACATGACAAAAGTCTGATAAGATTTTCTAGACAATTACATTAAAACATATATAGGACCATGGAACACATTGAGGCTCCTGCTGAACTTAATGCAGTCGCCACTAAACTAGAGCTTCACTTCATATTTGGGCTGAGGCTTCTCTAAGCTGTAAACTCAAAGGTATACACGTTATAGGTAGTAAATAAGTTATAACATTTAAGAGCTCACATGCTACCTCTCAAGAAAGCATTAACATAGCACTTGACACAAAACAATATTCATAACAAGGACAACTGGCGGCATTTTGTATTTATTACCTATTTTCCCCTTTTTTACCCTGGAAATAATAACCATAGTATTAAAAGAACAGCCTATGAACACTAACTTTATTTCATTTTAGCAGTACCACAGAATTTTAAGTTGCCTAAAACATCCAACAACATGCCGAAAGGTGCCGCTTTATACAGTACTCGGTATAGTGTATTGAAACCTATTTTCACGTGTTGTTTTTTCCCCCCCTTTCTGATTTCATTTGAACAACACTTATAAGTATGATTTGCGTTACCACTATGGCTGGAAAGCGCTACCAGCGGTAGCCAGGCTCATGCTCTTCAACTTATTGTCCTTTTTCCATTTCATCCGCCGATTTTGGAACCAGATCTTAATTTGTCGTTCTGAGAGGCATAGAGCGTGGGCTATCTCTATCCTCCTCCTCCGGGTGAGATACCTATTGAAATGGAACTCTTTTTCCAGCTCTAGCGTCTGATAGCGGGTATAGGCAGTTCGGGCCCTTTTGCCGTCTGGTCCAGTCATATCTGAATGGCATGGATAAAATGCAAGAGTGAATAAAGCGTTAGCGAGAGTGACGCAACACAGCAAAAGAATAGCAGATTGCCAACAAATTTGAGCAGTTTGGAAAATAACATACAAATACCAGTGTCTTACTCACGATTTATGACTGGACGCACATACAGTGCAATCGCCAAATGGTACAGTGCACATATGCCTCGCAATCCGTGTCTCTAACTTCAGCCAGTGGAATACATGGTATTTAATGAAGCTCGCTTGTTTTTCCTTCGATGTCCACAAATACCCCATTTTCCCCACCTTTCTGTTTCTCGCCTATCTCAGTTTTATTGCCTCTCTCCTCTTCTCCACCCCCCCAAAAGTAATCACATTCCCACACGCCATAAACCAGAACTTTTCAAAGAAACAACAACTTCTAAGCCTTTCTGCCCTCTCTTCCACCTCGCTCCCTTTCTTTCGTACAGCTTGCGAGGCTCCACACTTGAAAGATTTATGGCACTTTCGCGGAAATCTAAAATAAAGGCTATTTCTAGCGCCACACTTCAGCTACAAACAGCACAGAAACTCATATCAGACAATGCTATTACGCTAACAGCAAAGAGGTGTAAAGATAATGCGAGAGTACCATGGCTAATATGTAGTTTCCGCATCCAGGGGAATATTTGTGGCGCTTGGCCATCCGCAGTCGCCGAGGTGGTGGAGGTTGCCGTGGTCTCTTGCTTCTGTTGCGTCCGAGGAGCCGGGTTGGCCGCTCTGTGGGAGCCTTCCTCAGTCTCGGATGAAGCGCTGGCCTCGTCGATTTCTGTGAAATGTGTGCTGTTGCTGAGGTTGCTACCCGCGGTGGTGGCGCTTTGGTCGGAAGGAGGTGAAGAGCCTTTAGGTCCCAGGCTCTCGCTGTTGGAGCATGGAAGCGGCTCCGGGGACGCGAGCGAGCAGCTTGACGGCTGTCGGAATCGCGTCTCCGGGGCTGGAGACTGGAAGCCCCGGGAGTTGTCCCCAACCGCCCCGAAATGGCCAGTGTTGGTTGAACGATTGACGCTTAGGTCCATCCCATTGTAGTTGTAGCCGTAAGAGCCTGAATGCATGGTGCCGGAGTCCCTGTACGAGGCGTTCATAGCGCTGCTGCTAGTTCCATAATTTAGTAACTGATAGTCGGGGCCATTTGGGTAGCGCCCTGAGAACGAGTTTACAA
Organism: Prochilodus magdalenae; assembly: GCA_024036415.1. NCBI lineage: Eukaryota > Metazoa > Chordata > Actinopteri > Characiformes > Prochilodontidae > Prochilodus > Prochilodus magdalenae. The sequence goes on from JAMWET010002585.1 coordinate 391,689, forward strand.
AGTAAGAGCTCATTTAGGTTGTTTTAGAGGGCTTGATTTGTAGATCTTGGTCGTTATAACGCTGTGCTTCACGATTTATGATGTATTAATGAATTATAGCAATGCACTGTACTTCGTTTTTGCTATGTATGCGGCCAAATATGGGGGTGGGGGTGCGTTTGGGAATCACGTGCTTTTGTTGACCAGTCGTAAATTCTCACTGATGACTTCAAGAGGTAATTCATGCTCTATGGTTACAAATGATGACGAGACGGGGAGTCGTTAGGCTCGAGTCAACGTGTGCCTCCCAAGGCAGGGAAATGCAGCGTGTGAGCAGACAGCGTCACCTACTGGTCAAGTTATTTATAGCAGGAGGAAGACATTTTCTAACTTTCTCTTCCAATTTTATTCTCTTTACGATATAAATAAAAATACTGTTTTTGTCCGCCTCATGGTTTATGTGAATCTCATGGTTTATGGAGAGTTCATCTCCGTTGTCTTGAACGTCCAAAAACTCCAGTAAAACACATTGTTAATTACTAAATAATAAAACACAATAGTGTTAAATCGTACTAAAAGCTGCTAATGTTTAACCCAGCACTTTTGTAGCGTTAGAAGATGTCGACCTTTTCTCCTTTTTCTTTTAATAACAACAACAACAACAATAATAATAATAATAATAATAATAATAATAATAATAATAATAACAGTGTTGATAATAATTATGTATCCCCTATCAAAAGACCTCTATAACACGACACAATTCTTCCTTAAGTTACTTGGTTGCCATTTCTATTCTGTGGTTAACTGTGAGCTCCTCCTACGTATATCAACCAAGTAATGTATCTGACTGTTAAAGTCGCGGAGTGTGTATTCCATAAGGAATGCAGGGCTGTGATATATGTTTCAAGCTGATATATGATTTGTTGACACAAAGACACAAGTTATTTCATGTATGTGCATCATGATATGCAATCCGCACTTATGTCATACATTTGTGCTTACACTGAAACCGGAAAAGTACAGTTGAAATAGTCCAGATAGTGCTTCCAGAAGTGTAAACATTTTGAATAAAAAATAGAAAAGCCTCTTATAAAAGAGTGTAGTAATATTTTAAATGGATCTTCTGCGTCATTTTATGAACCAAGTACCTATCTGTTCGCTTTGGTTTTATATATGTGCAAGCACACTTAGTGTTTGGGCAATGTCGCGTGCAGCATAATATCCAGATTATTTATGTTTTATTTAGTTATTGTGTATGTGCCTCGTCTATTCTCGTAGGTTCAATTATACGCCTTTACCTGAGACAGGACAGTTAAGTGGCTTCAGCTCCGAGGCTTGTGACTGGCTCTGGGTGAGTGCACCGCGCGGACAGGTCAGCTTTCTCCTTCGACCATCTACTAAAGAGCACTGACCCCTTCTTTCCACATTGCAAAGGACATATTGCAGTCGAGCCCTTGGTCACTTTGCCTTTCATTCTTGGAAAGCGAAACCAGCTCCCTGATTGACGGGCTTTTGGGAGTGCGTGTACCTGTTCCCCTCAAACCGCTGCCTGGCTGCTGAGCCAAGGAGAACACGTGGCAAGGTGCTTTTCCTGGAAAATAGCGCCTATTCTAAAACACATGCGATCTGGTATTTATTAAATTTGCGGACGAATCTCTAGACGAATAAGCTGCAAATGTTTAACAGACTTAAATAAAGGCGTTCACGTTGTCCTAAATCAACTGCATATAATATTTCATCACACGTTAGGTACCTCAAGAATGACCTGGTCGCTATTAAATAGCACTGCTTCTTTATAAACAGGACATATCAGGTGAAATTTTTTGTTAGTTTATTTTTTTCTCCTGATAAAATTAACATCAAACAGAAAACACATACAAAAATTCATAGAAACCTTAATCTCCTCTGACTAATCAGAAATATGTAAGAGCTCTAGTAGGCTATTCATAAACCCATTGTCCACCTTCACGATAAGTTCGAAATAAAATACTTTATGTCGTACAATGAGAATTTCATTTTATTTTCACATAGCTTAAATATGAACACGAATATAACATTTCAAATAGCTTCGTTAAACATGGTCGTTTTGTGTATAAGACCAAATTCTAAGTCAGGGTATGCGCTCACGAAAACACATTAATTAAACATCATGTAAAAAAGCAAGAAAAAAGGAAAGGGATAATAATAATAATAACAATAATAATAATTATAATAATAATAATAATAATAGTGTGACAATAAGTGGAATGCTACAACGAATTTACCAACACCGGCGCGAATTTATATACATAGGGAGAGTCTTCCCTTCTGATAAGTAGAGGTGTCTTATGCCTTCTATGCCATATTTCTTGCACTTCGTTCTTTAACACAGTTTCATTCTGTCCTCTTCTCTTCTTCCTCCTCGCCACTGGTTTGTGAAGAGTTGATCAGTTTGTTCTCCTTTTTCCACTTCATGCGTCGGTTTTGGAACCAGATCTTGATCTGACGTTCCGTCAGGCACAGTGCGTGCGCAATCTCGATCCGACGCCTCCGGGTCAGATACCTGTTAAAATGGAACTCTTTCTCCAACTCGAGCGTTTGGTAACGGGTGTACGTCTGACGACCCCTCCGGCCGGGGTTGCCGAAGGTCCCTGTCCATAAAAAGTAAAAAAAAAAAAAAGGGGAAAGGAAAGTCAAACATTAACACTGAAAGCGTGCATATTACAATGACAAATGTATCCGAGGAAAATAGCTGGAGGGCAACAACATGACTTGCAGGTCTTTTTTACCATTATAAAAGCTGTCTTGCAGCACAATTGTGGTGACTGGACATTGTTTTTCACATTGCTGTAAGTGCTAGTCAGGGTCGGATAGGTCCAAAGTCCTGTAAAAACACTCTCAAAGGAAAACTGAGGAAGTACCATGTTTTTATTTTGCTGCATGCGTGTACACTGGATCTATTTTAGGGTATCACATTCTTATCTTCTAATCTTTATATAAATATGCTGGACTCTGCAGTTTGGACGCTTCTAAGAATTTCTTTTTAGAGATGATCATGATTATTAACAGGACAAGCCTGTCAGTGAAACCCAGAACTTTTTAACATTTGACCAAACAGATAAGCGTTTTAAGGGCAGCTAATAAAAATATACGACGCGTTACATCGCTAAGAATTATGGTGCAGTTTGTAGGGACTTTTATCTGAAAATTCAGCACTGTCCACTGTCTACTAAGGTTTCACTCTGATTCCTTTTTATCTGACTGTCGCTAGGCTGATATGTAAATCATATTACGCTACTGTCTTCACTGCTCTATAAGCAGTTTCTTTGTGGCTATTGCAGCGGAGTTTACCATTATACAGCCAATTCGCCTTTTGCTATACTGTGCCAGAGCACGCGAACAGAGGGGGATCTTGTCAAAAACAACAATACGAGTCATTTTATTCTAAGAGGCACGTGCTGAAGCCAGCGAGCACCATGGTCTACCAGGGCGCTTCACATTTAACCTGCTCTATGAATATAAGCATTGCCAAACTTCATTATTCTTCATTTGCTGTGGAATACGACTATGTACCAGAGATTAGAAGAGTGGTGTGTGCTCGCCCTCTGGTTTCAGTGTGACACTATAGTGGGGACGAACAGAATGGGGAGAGTATTTACACTGTATAAGCTTCCGGCATTGCACTCTCGGGCAGTAAGTCACGTAGCTCGTTTCAGCTGCGAGTATCAACAATGAGCCAGAAATTACGGAGAGCAGTGAGGGAGACATGACAGCTAGACGCTTACCGTTACACGAGTTCATGCGTTGCATCCACGGGTAAACCGGCGCCGTCGGCTTCTGTTCGTCGCCCTCGGTGTAGATGCCTTTCCCCGCCGGCCCTGTGCAGTCTGTTTTGCGATGGTCCTGACTGAGGACGAGGGAGTGTTCCTCTATGCTGGAGAGGGAACAAGTGGGGTCCTTTTCCCTATAGAAACTCGCCGTCGCGTAATCGCAGGCACCGGCTGCGCTCGCCCTGCCATACGCACCGTTCTGGTAAAAGGAGGAGGGGTACGCCTTCTCCTGGACGCTGCTAGCTCCATAACCAGCACCGGGATAGTGTCGTAAAGGGTCTGTGTATCCGGAGGAGTATAAGGGTATCTGTCCCAAGAACGACTCCTGTCCTCCAGGCAGAGTCACAGGGAAAGTTGAATTTACAAAATAGGAACTCATTGGGAGGGCACGGCTCTTTTCCTTGGTTTATGATTTGTTGTGTTTTATAGTCCAAGTGGTTTAGCTATTAGTAGTTTATCGGAGATTGGGTTTTAGTTGAGGGGGGGTGCTGGGTGGCTATGTGCCAGTGCGGGACAGAGGGAAACCGTACCATCTGACCAGCCATTGACCAATCGTAAGCGGCCGTGCCTGCAAAATAGCACCCTTGAGGGGGGCTGTGATTGCATGCGCCGGGGGACCCCGGAGCAAAGCAAGAAAGCTGCATTTTTTTTTTCAACCCTTTTCCCTTCCCTTTTCCTTCCAATGAGATCGCACGATGCGAATCACATAGGAATTTTAAAACGCTAAATTGAATACATCGCCACTTTCCCCCTCTTTGCTCTCTTTTGACTGAGGTGCGCTCATATACAGTAGATTATGGCCTGATCCACTCGGAGACAAAGGAGGTGCCGACAAATCAGCCAACAAATACATAAAACAATATCTAAGCGGCTATTGTTCAAGACTGCACTCGGTGGATTTTTCTTCTTTGCTTCTCTGCGTGTTTATGCTTTGAAATATGTGATTTATCGCGAAGTAGAGACACTGAGCAAATGGGCGAACTCATATCCACTGTTTGTCATCACTGTAGTCTATAAATATGTGCAGCTGTTAAACTATAAAAAAAACTTCACTAAAATTGATGAGTTCAGAAGTCGCAACAGGTTGCACAAGCACTACTTACTATTTGTTTTTATTTTTGGATAATTTCCTGTTTATAAATGTTGCGCAACGTGTAATTGTGATGTAATAGCATTTAGCCATGGACTGTGGTGTAATTATCTTTTACATATCTCTCACTATTCCAATAGGGCCTTTACTGTGGTGTAATAAAATAGTTTATTGCCGCATCCATCTTTCCCGAACATGACACATGCTTTCTGACCGCATTTCATACACGCTGACTACAAAATACATGTATATGGCCCGTGAATACCAGCAATGAAGTCAGTCCTTTTTCAGCATTTGTCGAGTTTTCACCACACTAGTCGAGCGCGAGTGTGTTTTGCATTAAGCAAGAGTACAGTTACAGTGACTGGGGTCCTGTCACTCTACGGCCAATAAACCATTTGCGCCCCAACAAGTGGATATTTTTAAAGGTGGCTCAGGGGGGTTGCGTGCATTTTACTTTCATTTCAGTTTCCTTTTGGCATGACGAGGATGCTGCGTTTCCTTTCGCATTGCTTGGCTGTCTGTGAACGGGAAACATCTATTGTGTATCCACTTGTAAGAGAAATCAAGGGGAAGCCCTGCTCGCGCAAAGTCTTTTTTCATTATTAATGAGTGGTAACTGTTGTTGGCGTTAATTATAAATTCTTAACCAGCTCGTTTCTGCAAATGAAGATAAAGAACATGTTTAGTGTTTTAAACGTATATACTAAAATAAATAATTTATTGTCCTTTTTACTTTTTTCTACAGGTATCGTTTTAATTGGGACAATCAGGCGACGGAGCTGGCATCAACTCATCGTACAAAATATATGACGTGCCAGCAGTGGACGGAGCCCTAAAATAAGCCCTTTTGGAGCTACAAATCACATCTGCACTGCGGACTGGGGAACACTTTAAATGCGACCTGATAAGGAAGAGAAGTTTCCACTATTTCACGCCTACACGGACAAGGAGCGACAGACTGTCATTCAGTTTCTGTCAAGTGTGCCGTAACTTCCTTAAAAGTCTGTCTAGTTTGCATATTGTGAGTAAGTCGTGCATTCGTAACTCATTATAACGTTTTTAGACAGTTTTAATATGCTATTTATTCTCGTACATATGTGCATTTGTTTTGTTTTTTTATGTAATGGCATTGACGTGGTTTTTCAATACTGTTATAAGAAGTCCTAAATGGTATGTATTTTCTGTTCTCATCATTGATACGTGTTGACTGGACGGCACTTTCTTCAATATCTAACTGTATAGTAGCTAGAGTGTCCAGAGAGCTCGGGTTCATAAACGTATAATAAATCTACAATTTAACTGTAATGAGGTCATTAAAGCTTGAAATGCTACATTAAAATTGTTTAAATGACATATCCATGCGCTCGGCGCACACTGACCGTTGTGCGACTTGACAAACATAACTTGTTCGAATCGATCTTGGTGATGTGCTTAAAATCTTCCTTACGTGGACATTAACATTATCTTTACAGAACTGTTTTTTTGTGTGTGTGTGTGTGTGTATGTGTGTGTGTGTGTGTGTGTATGTGTGTGTGTGTGTGTGTGTGTTCATTTATTTAATACAAAAGTAGCGACAAGCTCTCTTGCGTATTATTTCAATAATAATTCAGTGAGTTTCTAAGGCTATTTAATTGTGCTGTCCGAAACTTGAAATTGTTTTTTTTTTAATTGCCGACAACTGCAATGTAAAGTGGACCACGTGTAGTCTATATAACATGTACTACAGGAAATGACACTGTTTTGTGTACTGTACAATTATTTGCCTTCCTAAGTGTTGTATGTTATTAAATCCTGAAGAAAATTAAACCAACGTTAAGAAAAAAGAAGTGTACTCATGAAGGTGTCGGTGTCGAATGAAAAAAGGTACACGTTATTGCGAAATAAAATGCGCTCCCATGGCTGGGAGTTTTTAAAATGCGTAAGATTAATCGCTTTCAAAATCTGTGATGGACCAGTCTGCTAATTCCTTTCGGAAGCCAATTATGCAACCACGTTTCTTTTGAATAAAAATCTCTTCTCACACTGCGCTGAAGCATTTTTACAAAATAAATGAATAAGAACATTGCGTATACTTCAGCTGTGTTCATTACCGCACTTACAACTGTTATGGAAGCTGTACAAGGTGACTTTTTTCTGTTCTGGTGGTCTAATTTTTCTAACACATGACTTGGCAACATATGGGCTGACATATGCCTACTTTAAAAATGTTCAATGTAAAATATAGCCCACCTGTAAAACAGATAAAGCCTCGTTTAATGTGGGCACTGGAAAACTGATTGTTTTTGTATTCACATGTTCTTTACTGATCATTCCGTATAAATTAGGCACGTAGTACTGTAAACATTTGGTCTACATTTTAGTGTCCCGGAAACAGAGTCCTCTCTTCGGAAATGGCGAAACGTTCGTCAGTGATTACAAGGCAAATATATACAGAGCGCTCGGATGAGAGCAGCACACTGTCCGTGTTGACTCGGAGCGCCTCCCTCCCCCCTCTCAGTATATAGTTATATCTGTTTGTGCTCTGAAGGTGAGACTTATCCTGAGCACAAAACTGAACCCTTATACAAGTGTCGAAGACAACACGCGTGGGTGCTATAGATAGGTTAAAGTTCCGGTCAGTGAGCACTCAGGTCAGGCAGCACTTGGGCCTCGACGCGCTTCATTCCCCGCAGAATGCAATAACCTTGGAACGGTCATCTGCTGACGAGCAGACGGGGTTTTAAGAAGCAGAAGAGCGCGTATAAAGGCATATCGGGCCTTAAGGCTCGGCTTTTCTGAGCGAGCGCCACAAATCTCCCCCGAATGCAGACACTTCAAAGGGCGGCAACAACAGCCTCGAGAATTTACAGCCTCTGCATTCTTTTACGTTTCACTGCCATCAGGCCGAGCAGGCCTAAACCCCTCCCAACTTCTCTTCTTATCTGCGCCTCCGGTGCAGCGCGCTTTATTACGTTTATTTCAAAGAGATGGCCAATCCCTCAGCATTCAAATATCATACTGTTACGTGGCAAATGTGGAAGAGGTTGGTGAGCGGGTGAGGGAAGGTGGATTCAGATAGGACAGTCAAGCACATACAAATTATACAGGTTTGGTGGAATTAAACAGAAAACACCCAAAGACGTAGCGAGTGAAAGAGAGGGGGGCGCACATTCTCACACTGCTATAAAATGTCAGGTCACACTCACTCAAGGAAACACACGCAAACACACACACTCACAGAGTGCGACAAACAAATGCACAGTGCCATAAACCAAGTCTCTCTCTCTCTCTCTCTCTCTCTCTTTCTCTGCCTTTCTCACGAACATGCACAGACACCCCCCTCCCTCCCAACACACACACATAGAGCTACTATAAAATGTCAGGTCACACTCACTTAAGGAAGCGCGCACACACACACACACGCATAGTGCGACAAACAAATGCACACAGCCATAAACTAAATCTCTCTCCCTCTCTCTCTTTCTCTTTCTCTCTCTGACACATAACGTAGCGCGCGCGCACACACACACACACACGGCAATAACAAGCTGTCTCTCTCTGAGCTGCAAGCCATGAGAAGTCATTCCACGCAGTCACTGAACGCAACAGAACACTAGATGGCACCAAACAACGAGGAAACAAGGCGACCTGCCACAGCCTGGCTAATGCTCATCAACAGCAGAACATGCCTGCAGTGGTTGTGCATTTCAACATCTTGCCCATGCATTATTTTGCCAAAATGATATACCTCAAGCATTCATGATAACCATGCTTTAAAATTCACTGAAGACTTGCATGTGTGAGGGGTGTTTGTAGGTTCTGTAATATTGATAAAAATAATGATTTTGACAATTACATATATTTTCTGGTGAATGATAAAATGAATTGGCGTATTTGCTAATGGGAATTAGAGAATAACACTTTGCTGGATTCTAAATGGCGGTCACTCAATAATATGTAACAGTGCTGAAGGAGAAAGTAAATAATTGTAAAACAAAGAATGCAGGCCAATTGTATAATATGCTGGACCTGATGAAACACTGGCGAACTAGTAGAGGAAACACCCTATGAGCAGAAAAGTCTAGAAGTAGAACCGCCGTTCTCTCAATAGAACAGATAGCCAGTATAAATGTGTGAACCTGCAGGATGCTAAGCTTAAACTCGGCTGACTGTGTAAATGAGGAAAGAACACATATGGGTGTTGGTATTCATTGTTATCGTTACCTAATGATTTCTATTCAGGGCTCTTGAGGTAATGTCAGTTGTATTTTTAACATTAGCATCCCGTTTTTACATTGTGTCAGCGGTTTTCGTGGTGCGTAGGAATGTCGCATTGCCTCATTCTACTTGATTAAGCATTTCACGTAGTGAGTGATCCAGGAAAGCAGAGCTACGATCTGATTGGCAACAAAGCCGGTCCATCAGACCATCTCACATCATCTCGCAACGCTCAGTCCACACTAAAAACTGTATCCTCTAACACAACACAAACAAGCAATTTATTTACCTAACAAACTGCATCCAAAAGCTTTATCCATGGTTAAACCCGTGACTGGAAAGCCTGGACATCCTCCTTAAAAATGAGTGCCTGGATTTTTAGAAGCTGTTTACTACCAAGCCACGCGGTCACTGTAGCCCAAATTCTTTTTTGCATAAGACCGAAGCTAGCATTTAGACTTAGGAATTAGCTTTTAGCTAGATAAAAGGCAAACAAGCGATTACAGGGAGAATGACAGCATGCCTTACCTTTGTTGATAATTCGTCACCCAGCGCCGTTACAGTAAGGAGAGCCCTTCTCCGCTGCTAGCGCTGGGGAAGACCTGCTGCCCTGCCCGCTCCCGCCATTAGCGCGAAGCCGTGACTATGACAGCAACGCTGCCGCTTCAATCCGTTTCGCTCACATTAGCCAACGGGAGCCGGATCCCCGTATGAAAAATTAGATGAGACCCTACTGTGTGTCCAGATCTCAGTCAGACTATCCATCGCAGCGGAAATCCCAATCATAGTCGGCCACATTAGCATAGCAGAGCGCAGAGGAGGCTGTTCCCCCCCTTCAACAGCAGAAGACAGAGGAGCCAGTCCGAACTGCAAATGTTCTGTTATTTTCATATTTGTTGCCAAAATACGCCATAAAATGGAACAAGAACCTTTAAAGAACACGCTGAGGCTTCATAAGGTGCAGCGGCCAAAAGAATGCTGCAATATAACCACTTGGGAAATCATAAAAAGTTCATGTTCACGGTTACCCATCCACATGACCATCCTCGGCCAATCCCAGGACCCAGGCACTCATAAAGTTCTATCACAAAGTTGTAAATTTTCATAAAACAACAAGGAATTTATTGCATTTCTTCATGACTGCTTTAGCAGCAGTGCCTCTGCAGTCGCCATCTTTTTTTCCACAAAAGCTTGAAAAACAGTAATTTCCCCTTTTTGCTTCACATTTAGCAGCGCAGTGATCAGACGTTTGTTCGACACTTCATCTATATATATTTATAACAAGAGAAGCACATTCCTGCTGCATTGTCCCCACACAAGCTCAGCATTGTTTGATGAGCATACTTACACATATTGACATTTTATCCTTTGTTTCTGTAAAATTCAGGCAGTGCGGCATATTGGCCAATCACCACTTTAGACACATTTCGTGCCCCAAAGAAACAATACACAATAAGACACATCCTTTCCGCAACTCAGTGACTTTATTACACTTTAAATGTCCGCTAATAAATGTCTACACACATTTTTAAACACATATATTCGTGGGTAGCATATAGCCTGGTAGGCCGGTATTTAAGGCTGTCCCGGGTTACGTGTGAATGGTGCAAGACAGTTATGAAAACATACACAGAATCCAAATCAGAAGATTTAAACTGGTTGATCCAGTGTGCCGCGCGGCGCTATTTACACACGTATCAACTCTAAACCAATCTACGGAAATGCAGACAATAGGATATTGTTATTTCCAAGATTCTTTACAGCCTTTACTTTCGTATGCTTATGATGAGAAAATAATGTATAATATTGTCTTTGCGTTACTGCAGTGATGTCATATGCCTTACTAAATATCGTCATCTGTATTTTCTTTATTATCAGAAAACACATTTAAAGATGAAATGCTAAATACCGTATGATCTTTTCCAAATGTACAAAATTCAAAGTTTAATGTAGGTTACAGTGCCTGGACGACGCAAATTGTTCTGGAAATATATTTTGCTTTACTTTTTCCTTTCTTTAATGTTTAATTTCTTTCTTTCTTTCTTTCTTTCTTTCTTTCTTTCGTTCTTTCTTTCGTTCTTTCTTTCGTTCTTTCTTTCTGTTAACTGAACACCCAGTGCTGCCATACGGACTGACCCCAGAATTGGAGAGACCTGTTTCCCATTCTGTTGACTTTTTTGTTCTTTTTATGGCGTTTTCCGGCCTGTTTATTGATGCACTAAACACATTAGTTTACAACCCGTCATGTAACTGCACTCTTTTGGTCACTTCCTGACATAAGGTTGGTCCACAGCAAGAATGCAAATGATGGTCGACTATTTCGGATATGGGTTGCTGTTGCGACGTAAACTATTTCGCATGTGTACATGCAATTTTACGCGCAGCTATTTTGCGAAGTAAGGGAGATCTGAGGGTTCATGTTGCCTAAATGCAAACGGAACGTAACATTATTGTCTGTATTGACCGAGTGCATTCCAAATACTTGGGAATAAACAATTAATAGAACGATAATATAACAATAATAATTCTAATAACAATAACTAAAATATAATAATAATAATAATAATAATAATAATAATAATAATAATAATAATAATAATAATAATAATATGTCGTTGTTTTTCCTACTACCGTTGCTATAAACAATATGTAAACGAGAAAAAAAGAAGAAACGAACGAGGAAGGTTGTACTGGAAAAAGTACGAAATTCAAAATGCACATTTCTTTACATTTATTTTCGTTTTATTGACACAATTCCTCATTACACGAAAGTTCATACATCTTATGGTCCACTGTACATTATTTAGAGAACTACATATTTTAATAAAAACTGAAAAAAGAATGCAGGCTACATAGAAGACGAAAACAAAACACGGGTAACAAAAATATACATTCAAATATATTAAAGGACACAGTGAGCAGAAACTGCCTTTAGAAAACTGAAATGTTTAAAATGTTGCACGGCTCCCTTTTCCATTTTTTATTTCATTAATACCAGCGGGAGGACACACAGTAGCATCTACTGCAACAGAACTAAACGCTGCATTGTTTAAAGAACGAATTCGTACTTGAATAATAAGACTAAGAGACTAAACCCATAAACAGGTAGGGTGGGGGTGTTTACATTTAAAGGGCAGTTACTTTATAGGTAGTACTGTTTGTTTTACTCAGTGTATCACGAGATTGAGGAGGATGTCAATCTGAGATTTCCTGTCTCTCTCTCTTATTCTTCTTCCTCCTCGTCCTCTTCTTCCTCGTCCCCTCCGGTCGGATCCGCAGCGGGAGAGCTGGGGTGTGCCGTCTTGTTTTCTTTTTTCCACTTCATCCGTCGGTTCTGGAACCAGATTTTGATCTGGCGCTCGGTCAGACAAAGAGCGTGTGCAATCTCGATGCGCCTTCTGCGGGTCAGGTAGCGGTTGAAGTGGAACTCCTTTTCAAGTTCCAGTGTCTGATAGCGGCTGTAGGTCTGGCGGCCTCTTTTTCTGTCCGCACCTGCGAACGAGAGGGAGTTGTTAGTGGTCGAAATGAAAGTCAGATGAGCAAAGGCTCGTGCAGGGGATTGAGTCAGCAGCGAGGAATATGAAGCAGCTAAATAAGAAATCAACCTGAACTACAAACCACAACAACCCGAATAGTCCTGGATACGCATGTATAGAACTACAGTTCCGCCGAGATACGTTCATAAAAGCAGGAGATGTCTATAAATGTTGCCCTTTTAAAATTAAAAAGTGCCAAAAAGGTCCAGTGGTGTAATAGAATGTTAAAATATATGTTGTTTTACCACTACAATCTCTTCAATTCAAATATTATCAAATCATTTTGAACACTAGGCATTTTTGGTCACCACACCTATTGTTCAATGAAAATGTTAATATGCTTTTTTTTTTTCACATCAACAATTCAACTGTATGCCTTTATTCTACGTATTTATCCTTTTTGGCCCAATAGCTAAAAGTGCATTTTCTCAATATTTCTATGTTTCTTTATTTCTTATATTATATTCAGCCAGAGATGATGGCCTCCTATGTTGTACTGGTCACCTGATGTATGCAATTATCTTTCTGTTCATTTTCACATCTTCCCTGTGCCTTAACTTACTCTACTCAAGTTCAACACCAAATTACTAGTAGCTACGACGCATGTTTGGATTCTTAAATTGTTACAGAGGGAAAAAACGCAAAACAACGTTTAAAAATACCCTTGAGACGAGTGTGCATCTCTCTAGCGCACGCACGGGAGGCACTTTCCCGGTTCTAGAGGAAAACCTGGGCGTATTGGTCTTCATCCTAAACGCGACCAAAGTCAACAATACGGTAGGCTTTTTACACAGAGGCGTTGAAGCGTTGCTGTATCCATCTTAGTAAGACACAACTTTAAGAGTATTAGTCGAGAGGAGAAATCTTCCTGCTGCTGCGGTTCAGCGCCCCCGCCGATGAGAACCAGACCGCTTTCATCCCGTTTCCGTTTTTAGCAGTCCGTCGACAAATGGAGTCTGCTTTACGTTTGTGTGCTTTTTGAACTTTTTTATTGCTCTCCTTGGTCAGTGTGGTTCTTATTTCCGTCTCTGGTGACGTGTGACTTTGTGTGTGTTTGGAACAAGCTGAAGAGAAAAGTAGAAAACGAAAGAGGAAACAAAAAAGAGGATAAGACGTGAAAATAAAGGTCTTTTTATGAGTGAGATTCACAACGGTGGAGCTGCCCCCATCCTTAAGCAGACTGGCAAATATGCTATGTTGGTGTCTCTGCAGAACACCCTTTTAGACAACTGGAAACAAAGACGAGCGTTGTACTCAAGAATGCTGCACGAAAAAAGTGGAAACTGTGTGTGTGTGTGTGTGTGTGTGTGTGTGTGGTTGTGTGCATGCACGTGTGTGGTGATATGTAAGAGAATGAGGTAAAATGGAGACCAAAATGAAGAGCAGCGGCTTTGTATAGAATCATTTTGATTGTGAAAATTTCGGGAGACTGACAAATGTTCTTTGACTGTTTAACTACCATAAATAACTAATGAACGAACTAGAAACGTAAAAAGTATAACGTATATAAAACGTTATAACTAACTAAAAGCATATATGTATATATGTGTGTGCATACGTGTATACGTGTGTATACGCGTGTGTGTGTGTGTGTTTAGGGTACATGTAGGTATAATACTACAATATTACCTCTTTTTAAATTATAGTGTAGATCATGCGTAATAAAACTCTTTATCTCTTTCACTTTCTCAGTATGTGTGTAGCATATTGTCGGTCGCCCAAATGTAAAATAGTACATTGGCATAAACAACATTTGGCTTATCATGAAAAAGTCTAATTAGCAGAACGGAAAGACTACCAAATATTTGTTTGTCTCAGTGTGGAATAGAGTTGAACACTTCCGAGCTACCGTTTTATGAAGCGAGTCTAGGATAATTCAAGCTTGAAATTGAAACTCGATTTATGATGTCAACTTCTTACTCATATTAACGACATTACAACAGATAGGCTAACTTAGAACTAGAATTTGAGGTGCGCATGTGTCATACGGTGACTTTAACAGCATACACACAACTTTAAAGGGCAGAGGGAATTTATGATCTCATGTTCAAACAAGGCTATATGCCTATCTGCTGGTAAATGTCACAGAACTCCCTAATGATGAGGTATCTATTTCAGAAGTATTTGCGCTCTTAAGTTTTTTTACGCCCGGGGATAACAAAATGATAAGTGTTTAAGTTTGACAAATGACTGATATGAACTCTAGTGCTTTGTCTAGCCCTTAAACCAATAATTATACATGAAATAAAAACCATCTGAGGCAACCTAGAACAACCTAGAAACGAATGCATAGAAAGGAGGATAATTCGGTAAAAGTGAAATGGACAGAAAATTGTGTGGAGCAGATTCGATGGACAGATTAGGATTAGATGCCTTGTCAAATACACACATCCGCTGGCACGCGTGCGCGCGCGCACACACACACACACACACACACACCCACACACACTTAATGTAATTGTACAGGCCTACGCAGCACACTTACACCAAAAGTAGTTTCATGCAATTTATCATACTAGTGTTTCATCAAAATCACTGACAGACATAAAACCCCAAGTTCGCCGCATCCAGACACAAATCAAAACCTCGAGAGCTTCGCTATAACATCTTCCAAAAAAGTGAGCAAGTAGCAAATACACTTAAAGATAATTTATATCAAAGAAACATACATATATAAAATACCTTTAACGGACCGTACTGATTCAGACGTCAAAATAGCACATTAGTTTATGCAGTGGATGGCATGTTGCTCAGCTGGTCTGGGAGTTGAATTGTTTTACCGCCCACTTAGACATGCTATTGTAAACAGCACGAACAAGTTAGTCCTAATAGTCAGCCGTGGCATTTCCGAATACTACAACGACAGCAGCAGCAACAAATACACACACACACACACACTACGAGTCATCTCCCATTTTCAGCACAACACTGTCTTATACATATACAGAAATGGTTTCATTGAGGTCGTAGGGCCATAAACCAAACCCGAACAGCGTCAGGCAGAGTTCAGGAAGTTTCCCTGGTCACTTCGCCTTGCCACAGTTAAAGAGAGTTCTTTGTAATCATTATGTCGCTCTCCCCACCACCCCCACCCCTCCCTTCGCTATAGACACACATAAGCCCTGTCTTTTAGAAATGTAAGCTCCCGCAAACCTGTACTTTTCATCCACGGATAGATCCGGAGGTTGTCCTCGCTGTGTTGATGGCAGCCCCGCTCTTCTGCTTTGCCGCAACTGGTCGCCTTGGAGGGGTCGGCGGCGCACATCATGGACAGGCTCGGGTGCTCGAAGGGCGAGCCGTGCATGCTCAGAGCGCCGGCGCCCAGCCCGTACGCTGCGGGGTACATGCCTTGGCTCTGCGTGGAAAGACTTCCACTGTTAGTGCTCAAACTCGGCAGAGAGGCGGAGGACGAGGGGGTGGAGGTAGAGAACGGCGAACCGGTAGCACCCGCGCCATAGGCGCTGGCCCGCTGTGAACTAGACGCAAAGGCACAAGAAGTTTGCTCAGGAAACACGCCAGTTGGGAAAACCGAACTCGCCGCTTGGTACTGAGAAAAAAACGCGTTGGCATAATACAGTGAACTCATAATTGGGGGGGGTTAGTGTCTGTTTTACGAGGTCCAGTGATATATTATAGAATTACAGTCTAGATTTACACCAAAAAATCAGCCCGTTTCCAACCGACCACGTGACTGTTGTCATGTGACGGTGAGTCCTCCAATAAGTGCCAGACTCCTCGCAGCTCTGTCTGAAGTGAGGTAAGAAAAAAAAAAAAAACGCACAACGCTGACCATCCACGTAAAGTACGTTAAATTATTCACTCCCAGACAAGGAGAACCACAGTCAACAGAAAAGCAGAGTAGAACATAAAAATCGAAGGACTACTCAGTAGCCCAAGTCTCCGCAATCACCTGACGGGATGTCCAGCGATAAACCACCCAGAAACTGTATTATTATATATGGCATCAAGCAGCCCAGATTTAGGAAGGTGCCTCGTGTTTTAGTGGAGACCACACAAATAACAAAAAACCTATTTACTTCAGTATCGATTTCAATGACTGTAGATATCTCACCGCGATGTTCGCGAACGTCATCACTGGGGTCTGTACTGTGTGTACATTCGGGTGTGCCTGTTTAGAAACCCCTATAAGGCGTAGTGGTTCAGGCCCTTACTTGAAGGAAGTTTCTGCTTCAGAGCATCCCTATAGACGGAGTAATCACCACCAGCAAGTCATTTCCACGGCGACGAATTGCCTTAGTGCATTGCAAGCACATTTTTCCATTGCTTTTACCATGGCTCAGATGTGTGTGTGTGTGGTGGTGTCTTTCTGTCTGTCTCTGTAAACAACAGAAATACTTGCAGCACTTCTCTTAGACTCCCAGACAGTGAATAAACTTAGTCCTATAAACTTAGACAATACGTTTAGCTTTAAATGAAGAATCCTCATTCAGAATGCTGTGTACTTCAGTACTAAGCTTAATAAGCCGCAACTGCTATGGAGAACAGAGCATTTACCTGATTCCACAATTCACATGATAACGTGGCATATCTTTAAACGTGATGCAAACGCCCCCATTTCTCCACAAAAACATAAAGGAATGCTAGGCGAATGTGTATTCTTGATAATGCACATTCTGTTTGGGCGCGTAAAGGGTCGAGTTACAGTCGTGGGTTGTCAAAATAGTTATGAGGCGTATGAAATGTGGTTTAACATGCCATCCCACCCCCTACTTAACATACAACTAATGCTGTAAATCCAAAATCAAACCACACTATATGACATGTACGTGGGACTCACATGCGCAGGGCAATTTATCATGCAGTATTAGCGTTTCATAACTTTGCACCCTAGTCCTCAATAATTCCAAGACATTTGTATGTTCAAAATGATGCAACATGATGCCTAGAGGAGCTAGTTGGTGTTGGTCTGACGTTGAAAGCATACTGTCTCTCATATGCACACCTTAGAGGTAAATGAAGCAGAGAAAACAAGCGTTGTCATGGATTCTCGCTTGTAAACTTTATTGTGCCCACTTATTTTTCGTCTTCTTCCAGATTTAGGCAAGAGAACAAAGTGATGAAGAACAATGAAAGCATATCGTCAAGTTCCCAAGAACCAATCACGAATACAGTACAAAAAATCTGTTTCACAGTAAACAATGGGTCACATGACATCTTTTTTTTTATTTCCTTTTTTTTATTTATAAGTCACTGTGCGCATGCTTAACCCAAGAAAGGAAGACAACAAAATACCATCAATCTGAGAAAAAACTAAAGGGGTGTAAAAAGATATTCTACGGCATAAATAGGCAGTTTCATGTTGTTGGAAGTCATTAATCGCTACGTCATCATCATAACATATAAGTGAGAACAGTTAAAAGTGCACCATTTAACTTAAGAACTATACAGCTGCCAAGGTAATTGTTAATGTCAAAATCCTAACAATAGAAACTGATATTTCACAATAATTATTCCACGAAGAAAGGAGGCTAGTGTACAATAGGCCTACTCTCTGAACATTAGAGAAAAAGAAAACAAAACGTAGAAATGCTTCATGTCGTTCGTCATCATAAAGTTCGGTGGTCACACATTACATTTAGAGTTCTTTTCCACCACCATCTTTCTCTCGGATAATGACCCGCCGTAGACGCAAGTGTCTATTCGACAAAACCTTTCTCCGCCTTTTCAACGTCTCTTTTTTAAATATACTTTTTTAATTATTTTGCGCTTCCGATTGCTGTCTGCTCTCCACGTCCCCTTTATATTTGCTTAGTCTTCTCGCAGTCTTCATTTGCCGACTGGCTTCCAGACGCCTGCTCCTTCTCTCGCTTCTCCTTCTCAATCGCCTCCTGTTCTGACTTACTGCTGGGAAACTTGTCCTTGTTGTTCTCTTTTTTCCATTTCATGCGGCGGTTCTGGAACCAGATTTTCACCTGCCGCTCGGTCAGTCCTAAGGCGTGTGACACCTCGATGCGCCGCTTGCGCGTCAGGTAGGGGTTGAAGAGGAACTCCTTCTCCAGCTCAAGTGTCTGGTAGCGGCTGTAGGTCTGGCGGCCTCGCCTGCGTCCGGCAGCTACTGGCAAAAACAAGGTCAACCACGTTAGAGACGTTTCAGTTAAGACGCACAGTGGAGTATAAGGTGACATGTTCATATGATTAGCCTTGATGACCCTGTTGCATCCCTAGGTAGTGTTAAAAAGTCTTATTCAAATGTTTCGCTAATCCGCTATTCAGGTGCAAGCACATTATCGCTTTATGAGCAGGCTTATAGTGGTACACCCCCGGAGACCTCGCAAAGGGTAAGGCAATGATGAAACAGAATAGCTCCACAATTAAATATACCAGTGCTCCAATGATTATCCACTAATAGGGACGTCAGCGGCTCAACCAGACCTGTCATAAGGCTCACTTAGAATCTCGTCACATGTGCAGAGCAGGCAAAAGACCGAACTTGTGTGAAACGGCCACCCTGTAGTGAAATAAGCCTCGACATCACTGTAAGTCGTAAAAAAGCTGCAGTAAAACTTTGACTGGGGTGAGAAGTGAAAGATCAGCTGTGGGCCGAGTCTCACACATGGGTACAGGCGGAAAAAAAGAATGGAGCTTCATCTGGCTCACTCTCCTTCCCTCCTCGTTCTACAGCAGGGTCATTAAACTGTAAAGTGATTCACAAGTTTTGGACACCATAAAACAATAAAACCTCGCTATTGTACCGCTCTCTCGCGCACACAGGAAATGCGACTCTGGGACTTTCAAATTGCCCTGAGATTTTGATCCCACTCCCACCAACACAAACACACGAGAGTTGGCAGTCGAGTGTCAGCCGAGAGCTCACCTTGCGGTCGCATCCAGGGGAACAGCTGCGTAGGGGACGGGCTCTGCTCCGTGTTGTCCGTCTCGTCACCGATGCCTCCTGCGGCGAGTTTGCAGTCGCTGTACTGGACCAGGTCTGCGTCCTGGGCGCCGAAGAGAGTTTGCCTTTGCAGAGCATCGTAGCCGTAGAAGTTTCCCGGCTCGCCATGACAAGCCACGGCGCATGGGCTTTGCTGGTATGGAGCAGCGGAGAGCGTGGACGCTCCGTGGTGGTAAAACTCCTGGATTTGTGGCGCATGCTGGAAAGTTGCCCCGGTGCCTGGACCGTACACGACGGTGGGTCTAGTCCCCAGGTCCTGCGCAAAACCGCACTCGTAATAATTGGGACGTAACGACTCTCCACTTTTGTATTTGGAGAAGAGAGAGTTGACAAAATAGGAGCTCATCTTTTTTTCAGCAGTCGATATTTTGATGTTGTGGAGGGGGTTGTTTTTGGTTGTACTGTGTCAGTGTGTCAGCCAGGGACAGGCTCTGGAGCAAAAAAAAGAAAGAAATACCAGAATAGGCGCTGGTTTCCAGTCAATGGATGGCTTGTGTTTGTACACCTTGTTTTAAATTGCCTCTTTAAAGCCACAGCTATTCAACTTCCACTGATAACGCGCCGCTCAGGAGATCCAGCATCACAATCCTGGTGCAGGAAGCCGGTTCCCAAACACTTTTCTGTGATTTACTCCGCTGCAAATGAGTTGTTTCATATTTTGCTGTGTCCTTTCACGATAATTTGCATCTATTATTGAGTCCTCATTCCATTGGCTTCTTGTGTCCCCACACGGCCACCGCTCTGCGCGCTTCTGATATGGAGAGAGTGAGAGAATGAAAAAGAGAGTAAAAGGGAGAGGGTACGGTGGGGAGCGAGGGAGCAGGGGAGAGAGAAAGGGGGGCTATGGGAGAGAGGAGGGGAGAATATGCCCATTAATATATTCAAGCGGGTAAGTTAATGAGAAATCTGCCGCTTTGCATCAGATCAAATACATAGCCTCCACCCTCCCCTACCCAACTTAGGTGCTCTAAACCACCCATTCAAAGTTAGATTTTTTTGGTGGATGTTGATCACACGCAATCTAAAAGACTACAAATTCAATCATTAATACCAAGTGCCCTAACGAGATGGGTCCGTTTCTTCCAAAATGTCAGGCTCGCTGTGGCAAATAGGCGAAGGTACACGGTTTAATTGATATCGGTTTTAACAAGTACTATAAACCAAAGGACCTTCCTTAAACAATTCCTCAAAGCATCCTCTTCGAAAACAAACGAGACGGTCGAATGCATCGTTTTGATAATCTTGTTTTGTGTAAATATGATATTTATAAATAGGTTAAGACGGCAGAAATGAAGTGCACAGCAGGCGTAATGGACAACGTGTCTGTAAACGGTTGAACAAACTATACAGCGCAATAAACGCCTCGCCTGTTTATTGTTTACATCGTGCATCAAAAAAGCTGTTAGGGTTTTATGAGATCCCTCGGCCGGAGCCGTAAATGCTTCTCTCGGTGTAATTTCTCTGGAGTAGAAATGTTAAAATATTTAATTGTCATTTTTGCTCTGTTTTCAAAACGGCCATGCAATGTGTGGCAGAAAATCTTGCACTATTGTGCTGGAAAACCTGACGAATGGTAACACGATTTCTGGACTGATTTACGCACCAATGAGTGCATATAAGGGCAGCAACTGGGAAAATACGATGTCAACCCAAAAGTGGTAGAGGTTCATTTGGCAAACAGCATGTTTTAGGCAAAGGTGAATAATTATGGAATTATGGATTTTTTTTCTTTTTTCTAATTACACCAGCGTGTAATAAGCGGTGTGACTAAAAAAGCCAAAAGTTTTGAAAGATGTTATCATACTAAGGTAACAGTTATCATAATTAATTATTACTCTCATGTTTACTTTCTGAAAAAATACAAAATGTATTTACATGAAATAAACTGAACACTTGTGTCCTGGTCTTAATGTCACTGGTGCCTTACAGTGTAATATTTGTGTTTCTGTATAGATTATTATGTTTAATAAATATTATACATGATTGTTTTATAACAGAAAGCAGGTGGTAAAATCTTATGTGCTCTTTTGTCCAATAAAAGTTCAGATGCATTCTGTTCGTGTCTTTAGTTAAAGCGGGATGGTTTGTGTTGCTGAAACTACACGTCATGACTTTAATTGTAGGCAATGTGCGTTAGGACAGCTTGTTAAAAGCCTGAAGGGAAGAAGAACTAATTTCTTTAATTTCATCACAACAGAAAATGATGAAATGATGAGACGAGTTCCCACGAAGAGGTCCCACGATCTCTACTCAAATGCTGCAACATACTTATTCAGAAAGTACTTATTAGTTGGCAATATTTTCTTAATTTCTTGATTGCTCTACTTCTTTTTGTATATAACACCAATAAAAAAATTGAAATTTATATATTTTGTCTTATTTCACTTTAAAAATAATTATTCACACAAGTCTCCTGTGAGTAATATGTAATTATTATATCCCATTTAAACTTACACAGATGACACAGTCACCAAATTTTTGGTAAAAGCTTCAAGCTTTATTTCCCAAATCCAGTGTAGCGTAAACAGAATCCCTTCACCCCCAACCCCCCCAACAAATATATAGGACGGTCGTGTTCCGTATTGTAACGCCGTTGCCCTAATTTTAATCAAGTATAACACAGGCTCTCCCCGGCCTCAGTGAGACACAAGCAGTGGTCAGGTAGTTTTTGGTAGAGCAACATTGCCATCAAGTGGCCACTCTGTGTTATACCAAGAGGAAATGTGGCCTCAGTGGGACGGAAGTCCAAGACCTAATGGTTCTATAAACAACAGACATAAACCCGAAATGAGGGTATTAACAGCTCCGTAAGTGCAAATCCAGTCATGTAATAGGCTGAGTAATTATTTTTAATTCACCATAACAAGGAATTTTGTGTAGGTTATCTTACTACTTCAATGCGGTAAAGTAATCCACAAAATACATATTTGTATTGTTTTAAATATACTATTTTTTATTTTTCGCATCCACAATTAGTGTTTATTATACTTATAAGAACGTTTTGGTTATGCAACGTTGCCAAGTCATGCCTTCTTAGAGAACTATCCACCACGCACATAAATAAAATCTTTTTCAGACGGAAAGCGTGGAATATGGCCTCTGCAGTGGCAACTATCTCTGACCATCGGCCGCCTATAATCAGACGTAAAATTACAACGTTTAAATAAATTACTCTATTTTCCCTGTCCTCACGGTAAATTCTAACTCATTAAAATATTTTATGCTAGTATTCGTCATTTCAGGAAAGTTATAATGAACTTAAATATCTCTGAAATCGTCGGCAGGTTGTTGTGATGAATTTAATCAAATATATCGTTTAAAGTAAACAAAAATAAAAATAAAAATAAAAATGACAAAATAAAAAAAAATTGACTATAATAAATAGAGTATAGTATACACACACACACACACACACACACATATATATATATATATACACAATATATATATATATATATATATATATATATATATATATATATATATATATATATATATATATATATATATATTGTTTTGCTATGTGTGTAGTTTTAATATCCACACCTACATATGTATAAGCTTATATTCATTGCACTATTGGTTTTATATATTTATTATTAATAGAAATTTGAAAACAGCAGTGCAGCATTATTACACATCAGTTATTACAAATCAAGTGTCATTCTTACTTTTCTTATTTCACTTACTAGTACTAGTAGATTATAAAGGATGGGGTTAAATTACATTCGCTACAGTGTTTCCTCGGTTTGCTATACGGAATATTGTCCCATATCCCTTCTCCATGCTAGAAAAACCTAATATGACCATTTGGGAGTTAGTGGAGAAGCTAGAAATGCTAATAGCCGACTTTGTACTCCAGCACGTAAAGGCCAAATCCACCTGTGTAGTTTCAAGATGATTATATTTGAATATAATCTAGAGTCTAGAATTCAGGATCAACTGTCTGCTCTGTTGCTGTTAAAACTAAACAGCGTCTTTTTCAGGTTCTCCAAGGAATGCACAGCCAGAGTGAACTGGAGAGAAGCGCATTTTGAGGGAGAGAAAAGCTGTTCTTTAGCAACCGTCCATTGTATCAGATCACACTACGGGCCAATCGGATGTGAGGCCACAAAATGGAGGAGTCCTGCTTGGTCGCAAGGGCTGTAAACAAATTAAGGTTCGTCATCCCAGACGTCTCGCCAGAGATCCTTTTTGTGTCATTTTATGGCCCCCACCATAAGACGGCTGTGGTGCGCTCGGAAATGGAACAAAGGGTGGGCGTCGAGCGAACTGGACTCATCTGGAAGTCCAGATCTCACTGCTCGAGGCCCCCTACTCTGCGAGGAATCTGACGCTCCGAACAACAAACGCTGCGAACAATAAAACGACAAACGCAAGAAAAGGGTCAAAATAAAGCAAGTCCACAGGTTTTCCCCTGTCCAGAGACCATGCGTCGTCGAATTGCCTTGCCTAACCATTATAGGGTCTTTGAAAGGTTTTGCTCTGCTTTTTCCCCGCGCAGTATTTGCTTTACAGCCATTTAGTTCTTAACCTTCAGAAATGTATACCCTATAAAGTTTTATTGCGGTCATATTATTTTATTGCGGCACACTGAATTGAATTTTCTTTCTGTTTTTTATGACGTTCGACTTCCCATTCCTTCCTCCAAAGTGCGAGTGCACATCCTTTCTAGCAGTTTGTTTCCTTTTAAAAACATCCAAAAACAACGCGCCAGAACATAGGTGCACAGAACATCATCTGAATGCCCGCAAAACAGGAGCAGAAGAGATCAGAAGGTCACATGCTTATGAATATTGAAACATCTGTGGGCCAGGACTACTGGCTCTGCTTTCAAAACAAGATATGTTTAATTGTTACGGTCTGTGCTAGCTTTTAGCATCTTCATCCCATGTCTCTTGATTATCGTATTTAGAGGGAAGTCTACGCCCACTACTGTTTTAAAACTTGCTACACTAATATATTCAAAAATTGCATATATACATATACATATGGGGTGTTTTATTGAACAGTGCTAGCCCATTGTTAGTGTTGTTTTAATGTAGCTAAGCTACATGCTGTGGTGCCTAGAAAAACACTAAAGACTGCGCTCATTTATTTGGCATTAAAGCTGAAACATGATGAGCTCTATAAAAACTTGCCTTAGAAAGATTGCATTTAGAGTATGAAATGCCAGAGATGTCGTTGTTGAATACAGCCTGAAAAAGTACATTAATTGTAGAAAGTACTCCTCCACAGTCCCTTCAGTTGTCCACATATGACACGCACGTTCCCTCATCCTCAATGCGAGACAAATGCTCCGACGCACGAGAGCATATTTCTAACACATGCGGCTCGTTATAGCACAAAATAAATGTGGTACTGAAAACTACAGAGACATTTCTCTTCGACATGCAGCGGACGAGGGCACTTGAGGATAAGTGCTGATTTACTTCAGGAGTTACAGAGAGACGTTTACATTTACATTGTAAATAGCTGTCTGTGTTCATAAACACGATTGTTGTTGTTGGCGGTGGTTTGGTTTTCTTTCTTTCTTTCTTTCTTTCTTTCTGTCTTTCTTTCTTTCTTTTTCCATTTTATTGCACAAAGAAAAGATCCCTTTGTAGCAACAATGCATGTATATTGTAAATATATTAATGTTTTGCAATAATGTAAAAATACCGTTTGCGCAGAACCGTTATATTTATTGCAGTACAGAGTTAGAAACAGGCTTGCACTAAAGAAATGTTGTTCCGAATTGACATTAGTATTAATGTGTGAAGTGGTTGCGCGTGAATTAAAAATTTCACCATATATATTCCAAAAACAAGAAAACAAATGGACTAATGTGACAATTGCACAATTAAATCATAAACCATTTGCTTTTTTGTAAAACACGCGCATACACACACACAGACACACACACAGACACACACACACACACACACACACACACACACACACACACACACACACACACACACACACACACACTCACACATATATATATATATATATATAAATACAATAATAACAAGAACTCAGATTGCACTCCAGGTAGTGTTCTATGTAAACTTTTAATACGAGTCCAGCATCTGCCGTGCCATCGCACAGAGAGAAGAAACAGGAGCAGTTGTTTACAAAAAAGCTTTGGGTTACGTGACTGAGCCAGCATTTCAATGAGGTTTACAAAATCCAGAGAATTTGTTATTTTCTACAATAAGTGATCAAATAAATGCAGGTAAAATGGAAAAGAGGAGCGATTACAGCATGCCAAAGGAAGTGTGTGTGTGTGTGTGTGTGTGTGTGTGTGTGTGTGTGTGTGTGTGTGTGTGTGTGTGTGTGTGTGTGAGACACAGCTAGACAGGGGTCGGTTCATGGTGTCTCACACTCCAGTAATACTGTTTGCAGTTGCAAACAGACGTGCACGCGACTCCAGGAAAAAAGACTCCAGGCTTTTAGTTGACAGAAGATGCAAACATGTTGGGATACTACTCAAGATCTCTTCACAAGCAAAGCAATACAAGGTCGAGCGAACAACATTGGAATATCTGACAACACAAATCGACAACAACATGTAAACAATATCTGAAAGTAGAAAGAACACGTCTACCTGCTTATTCAAGTATAAGAACTCTTCAAAGCTCGTCCCTTTCAACACAATATAAAACGCATTCCACCGAAAACTGAGGAAAAAATAACATCATATTTACAATAAATTAGAATTGTTGTTCTAAGACTACACATGAAAGAACTTTCAGTTTTACTAGCTAATATTAAAATCACATAAGAGGATAACTAAGCCTATCTACAAGACATGCTCTAATGTATGTAAACATTTATACACGACTGAATGTGAACTCAGCTGGGTTTGTGTTATACGTATTTATGGTCGAATTGTTTTGATAAGATAACTACAAGTATAGAAACACATCCAGCGGATATAGTTTATGAGTTAATTAGTTCTTTGACGTCATTTTTGGGACAGTCTTTATGTAAAGTCTATATTGGCGTACGTAAGGACCTGTACAGTTAAGGTCTAATTGTCCTTACACAAAGTTAAAGTTAGCTGTTAGCCATTGCTAGTTAAAGTACATTAAATGTTTTAAAGTATGTTTTTATGTCTAATTTAAAAGTAAAGCTACTCAGAATGTTGGATTTCAAATTTAAACCCAGAAAATTTACATAAAAAATGTATAGAAATGAGCGGTCCTATAAGAAGAAACGTGTTGCCATTATAAACTTAAAAATGAGAATGACAAAGTTAAAGGCATTCTTATTTTATTCCAGTATTAAGACCTTCAAAAAATATTGAAATGTTAAAAATATATAGAACCAGCCTGTTAGCGACTGAATACCTGAACATTTATTCCATAGATGGCACTAAAAAGAAAAATTCCCTAAAGATGACATTAACTAGAACCAATAATAATAATAATAATAATAATAATAATAATAATAATAATAATAATAATAATAACACCACAATTTGGTAGTAAGTAAACTAACGATGACTATTCTGCATCTCACTTGGTAAAAATATAAGTAGCTGTAAGTGTATGTACGTTATGTACGTAGGAATGATGGAAAGCACAATTAGTAGAGATTTTCATAGTTTCATTTTTTGTGAGTTCATTTTCCTTTGCAACCAAGTACCCTCATAAAAAAATACCTGCGAAGATTTTTATTTTATTTTGTTTTTTATCAGTATTCTCCTTTTGGGCTGCATCCCAAAATTTGTAATTAGATTTTTTTTCCATTTTTTTGTTTTTTTTGTTTTGTTTTTGTTTTTTTTGAAGGCGGGTATAGTGTACAACACAGGCTACAAACACTCCTTGTAACACTGTCCAGAGGTATGCATAATTTTGATAAAAGAGGGTAGTTAAAAACTGGTCATTCGCCTTCATTCCTTGGACTGGTCCTTATTCATTTTCTTCATTTTCATTCTTCGGTTTTGAAACCAGATTTTAACTTGCCGCTCCGTCAAGTTCAGCAAGCGTGCTACCTCATGTCGCCGATCTCGGGTAAGGTACATGTTGAAGAGAAATTCCTTCTCGAGCTCCAAGGTTTGGTATTTCGTGTATGGGCATCGCTTCTTCCTGGACGAGCGGGCATGTAACCAGTTGGCCGATGGATCATCTGCAAATAGTCACACAATTAGTGCAAAATCAGGAACGTCTAAAAACTGGCTAAATATAACCTACACTTAGACATTTATTTTTAGAGTTCATAGACAGGCCGCCCTGCTAAAAATATATTGTAATAGCAAAACATATGGCGGGGGAACCACTAGAGACGTATATGCATGCACGCTAGCATCCCTCATACAGTGCCGTTTGTAATGATCCACAGATACCACCGTGATATAAACCTGGAGAAATGGTGTTAATGATACATTAGGGCCTGATCTTGATGACTTTAGAAAGGGGATAGGTGTCTTCAACCTGTGCAACGACACCAGTGAATACAGCTTCATATAAGAAACAGACTATGAAATTTATCTTCTTCGCGACGTTCCAATTATATCTTTGCCACCCCGTTTGCCTCACCCTGCAACAGCTAAACCAAACTGGAATGCGTCCCAAACTGCGGTCGCTTCTGACATGATATTATCTCCTTTTAGGGAGAAATGTGGAGAGAATTATGACGGAAGGGCTTCTTTAAAGAGGCATCTTCTCCCTCAGTGGCTTCTTTGGGAATGCAGATGGGAGTTCAAAAATGTTTCCACTGAGTCGCCTTTGGGATGGGGAATATATAGAGACTGCATCTTCAGCACGGTTAGGCACACTGTGCTTACTCTAGAAGCAAATCGGATATCGATGTACCTTGAAAATTGGTAAAGTGGAAGGACGTTTAACCTATGATCCATTAAAGAGACTAACATTCTCCCCCAAGCTCAAAGCCTTGTGTAGCGTTAGGCTAGCATAGTGGGCACATAACTTGGCCCTAAAGCTTAAGGGTCACGAGCGCTAGTGGGTTGGGAACTCCCAGACAGGCTTCCCTGGATGCAGCCATTCCTATTCCATCCATGAAAACTCTAGTTCCACATTACCCATGCCAGATATGCTAAATCGTGTGACGCAGTTTTACTTATATCACTAACAGGAAGATTCTCCTAAGACATGAGTGATTAATACATGTGCCAGTCAGGTAGGCCTAGTCTGAGGTAGGTGTAGTTCCGAGACATAATCTCTAACAGTAAACACTAAAAGAATCCATGATGTAATACATTACTGGAAAACAAAATCAACCACAACACAGTGAAAGTTTACAGTCTCATTTGTAGCAGCGCCTCTTGACAATTCCGTCGTATTGTTTTGGCAGAAATTGGGTTTTTCATATTAGGAAGCATGTTATTACATTTCCTTGCGTTTTGATTGCGTCGTTTTTCATCTAGACCTTTTGCACTATACGTCCCAGAGAGCCCACATACAACAATTAATGGATATGTCGGCTCCTCTTGTAACTTAATAAACTCGGGGGCAATTTCTTTCTTTCCTTCTCTTGGGCAGCCGCGAGCACAAAGTGGGCCATGTAATTCTGAACTTCATTGCTTTTTCCTACAGTTTATACTGGCACACCGCCCAGGGCAGCACAATGGGGATTTCTGTTGCACACCATTCCATTAGTGTTTGTGTTGATCGAGCCTACTTGGAGAATTAAAATCAATGTCCGTTCCACGTCAGCCCACTCGAATCGAAAACAGTCGTTTGTCAAAACACATGCTCCCGTCTATTATGAATTAAAGTATCTTATTTAGAGGATCCAGGTAGAATCCAAGCTACGTATTTCTTTCCACCGCCAGTGTTGTTTAGGGGAGCGACTATGAAAAATGATCTTGATGAATCATCCACTATGCCTCTCTGTTGGTTGCGGGATGGAAAGCCTTCATCCCCTGTACTGCCTGAAGCCCACTGTGGCACGTTTGTGCACGGAAGCCACTGACTAGCCACATATATAGCCAATGCGTCTAAATGGGATTTCCAGTTTTGCAAAAAAAAAAAAATGGTACGGTCTGAAGGTGCAATGGTTGTTATTGTTTGTAATAAATGCTAATAAAACATCGAGTAATATCAAAGACTTTAGTAAATTCTTTGGGGAATATATTATAACATGCCACGTAAGATCAAGGTAACGTATGAGCTATGAAGGTTAAACAGAGAATCTTTGGGGGGAAATCATTCACTGCTGATCTAAAGAGAAAACAGGCTGCTTAACCTCTAGGTGCGCTGAAGCGCGAATAACAGGCTTTGTCACACAAACACACACACATACACACATTCCAGAATTCACACAGTATTGAGAGCGAGGAAAAACAAAGTCACATTTAACGCCCTTTACTCCCCCAAAGTGTCTCAAAAGCCCAGCAAAGTCCGTGGAGAGCATTTTAAAATCAAATGCATGTAAAAGTTCTACATTCATGTCGCCTACAAACAAACAAGCTGACTCTCGAACTCTGCTTGCCACATGAGCAAACTTGGCTGGGTGGGGAGATTGTGGGACGCAGTCGCTTTGTTCGCGTTTTATGACAGCATTAAAAGCTTTACAGACTGTTCACTTCCTCGTTTTATAACTTACTTTGATCTGGTCCTTCTTTGTCCTCGCTACCTTCGCAAATGTCCTTACTGTCTTCAAATCCGGAGCCGTGGCCGGAATTCATCTCCCGAGCCGAGGAGGATTCCAAAACATATTCGTGCTGTCCTCCGAGTTTGGGGGGCTCCCCGAGATGCCCCAGCAACGGCTCCATTTTGACCTGGCTCTGGCCAGGCAGTGACTCGGCTCTCGGGGCGCAGTCCAGCCATGTGCGGAGGTACCGGGTGTCCGTTGAAGGCACGGGCTGCGTTGGGATATAAGGATGGTAGACCGCCGGTAAGCCGTTGGACGTGTGTGGACTGAAGGGGCTCCATGATGAACTGAACACAGGCGGCTTGGGCTGAAAACTACACGACGGGAATTCGGGATGCTCCCCAGCTCCCGGTTGCCTGGAGTTGGAGTACTGTACATTGGAGAATCGGGCAGCGCTCGGATCTTCTCCCTCATGACTTATGATGGAATCGACATAGTAGTTGCTTAGAGTTCCAGAAATTGACATTCTCGGACATTATACAACGTACGGTTCATTGAAGGGAAAACATGTACCATAGAACCGGACTTTCCTTTCCCCCCTCTCCACAGTGCTGCCTCCACTCGTTCGCCAACAAAGTAGAGCCGGGTTGCTGTGTTGTGCGCTTCGAGCGAAATGATTGGTCAGTCTTTTTCGCGAGCCTGATAAAGAGTCAATGGGGCGTAAATCAATCCGCCAAGGGGCTGCGCAGAGCTCTCCTCCTCTCGCGCTATCCATATTTCCCCTTTAAATAAACTGTCTTGTTTATGTAATATGCAAAATGGGAGTATGTCCATATATCCGAAGATATCTACAACCTGTCGGGGAAATATCCGTTTAAATTATACAACGTTTTGACAACGCAAATAAAAATGCATAGGCGTGGGCGAAGCAATGGCACACAAAGAAGTACGAGAATCCTGGTTTTCCTTTTTCTTCTTTTAACGTCTTCTTCCTAATGAATAGATGCATGTTTTATGTGGCAGTGCATTCATAACGCTGAAGAGTAGTTTAATAATGTTACTTTCCAGCTCGTGGGAAATGTATCAGAGGCCTTGGAAGACCTTAAAGGTGCCTAAACGAGGACAAAATCTCCAGCCTGTCAAGTTCATCCATCTTTTAACATGAGTTTGATCTGTTGTAACATTTTTTGAAACACTTTACAACCCTCGCCTGTGCTCTTTAACAGTAGACTGGTCTCATTCAGGGCGCGTGGAGATAATCCTGAGTTTTATTAGGAAATTAACAGTAATTTTTCTTAACGACTGTGTTAAACAGTATCCAGCGACAATCCTCTTGTATTTATGGAAGAAACTACTTGAACTTTTTGGTCGTTTAATACTATAATAAAATACTACATCAGGCAGCTTTGATTTTTATAGACCTGATATACTGCCTGTGGCGAAGACCGTAAACGAGTGTGCCGTAGCATTCCATGCACGCGCTCTCGAGTAAAGATGTAAGATTTAGACACACTTGATTCTATTTTTATTATTGTTGTTTTTTTGTTTTTTTGAGATCGTAATACAGCGATTAGACAATCCATGCAATATGGGGGTTGTGACGTCATATTGTTTGTGAATTGCTTAGCACAACAAAGCAATGCTTTAGATCACTTCTTTCTCCATAAAGGTCTAGAATATACTACATTTCAGGTTCAGCAAAACGTAGGTGTCTCCCAGTACATATTAAGTGTTTCCATATAATGAACATTTGTGACACATTGCTTCTTTAAGATAGCAGAGTAGTTTAATCAACATCGCACTGCTACAAAAATGTGAACACGATTTTAATTTTGTATTTGGCGCTGAGCTAATTTTATACACGCCCTGTAACTATGAGTAAACAGGGCCATTTTCATAATGAAATACATTCGTGCAATAAACTCTGGGGAAGCCAGAAAACCACAAAAATGTGAAGCACCTAAAGGCTAAATTAAAACCTTACTGCTTTCCTGATCATTTAAGCTAATTACTAGTGAACACTTTGGCTTGCGTTCCTGTCTATATCTTCTTTCCATTTGGGCTTAAAAACATGTTACTCAGTTTTTGTCATGTCTATTTTTCTGGGATTCAATGTTTGTGCAGAAATACGTCAAAATTACTTGCAATGAGATCTTTCTACAATACTGTACATTTAAAAACACTTTGGGCCTTCTCCTGTAAAACGTAACAACTTTCTTATGATAAAACTATATTTCAAGATCACTGTAGGCATGACGCAGAGTCACACCCCCCCGAGTTATATCGCTTATGTTATGTATAATATTATATGTTTCACATATATAATGAAAGTAAGCAGTGTAAATGAATGGTGTATGCATAATCATTCAAAAATGTAAAAAAAAAAAAAAAAAAAACAAATTTCAAAAAAGCTCTAGTTAAAATTTATTATCTACCCCGCAGATTTCTCGCGCAGCCTATCAGAAACATTTTCCCAAACAAACCTTCCATCAAACTCCTTATATGTATGAGAGCCAGTAACCTCGTTTAAGACTCTGTAGTAGTTTGGTTTAGCTTATGGTTTTAGGTTTTAGTGATACTATAGTGTACGTCACTTCCGCGCATTTCTTACAGCTGTGGTTATCACAATATTCTACACCGAGCCTTAAAGAGTCATATACGGCCAGTTCCCATAACGTATACACAGCGGGTAACTAACAAGTCCCTGCTTGACAAAGCAGCTGTCATCGACTTGAATGGGCAAAGTTTACAACGTTTCAGTTTGAAATCATATTTATAGGTGCATATGCATATATTACACCGTTACAAGCGTTTCGATGGTTCAACCTACAAATATCTTATCTGGTAAGAAGCTATTAAGCTAGTTGTATCATTGTTGAAAGAAATTATCTGATTTAACAAAACTAGTCCATGTACTTGTACGAAACATTTTAACAGCATATAACTTTGTGTTAGGTATACTAACTATACTGTGATGGACCGTATAACTAAATCCCCCCCACACTGTCACGCAATTCAGGCCCCCCCCCCGGTGGAGCTTGAGTATTTAATGACCTTTTAAGCTTTACCGGAAACTAACACCAGAAATAGCAATCTCATTAGATGTAGTTTATGTGGTAGGAACACTGTAGGCGTTAGCAACATCTAAAATAAGTTAGGAGCAGGCCCAGAAATTAAACTTGTGTCTTATCTCATATTTTAAGATATATTAAGATATATTTAAATGACAATAGATAATAGGACTGATAATAGATCTTTCTGTTTTTTGTGTCCTGAGAGTGCAGAATATCCCTACAGTGTACATTGCCTGTTAACAGGCCAACGTAAATGCTTTTAGGAAGGGTTGATTACAGAAAGCAAGATTTTCTACCACAATATCTGTACATATCAATAAACAGACACATTTTGGGTTTAATAAATAATACTTGAATTGAATATGGGAATTCAATTTGTTTGATACATATTTTCTACATAAATAAAGTTCATCATATCAAAAGAATCGATGTCGAAATGATGTTGGTGTGGTAGGTTTCATACATTTGGAAATGACGTTGGAATCAAGTAAATGCACTGAATTTGTTCAAAACTTATGACAAATGTGACAGTGCTCATGCTTGCATTTACGTTGAAATTAAGCATTTGTTGCGTGAACTTTGTATATTCCGCGTACATTTTATTTTGCACTAAGGGTTATTATTTGATGTATTTAATCAATTATTTGTAAAGTCTTTATGTATAGTTTAGACATCATATTGAAAACGACACATTTTTGGGCGGAAGTGGTGTGGGGGGCAACTATCTAAGCACAGGCTTTTCCAATGACGTTTACGCTGCTTTTTATCAAAACAAGACCATGGAGCATTTTTAAAAGTTTATTTTTAATAAAGCCACGTCATATAGACAACTACAAGAGAATCGTCCGGGTCGTCGAATGAGCAACCAGGAAGCTAACTGAATGTCACTCGTACTACCTCATCATAGCTCACAAACGGTCATATAACCCCAAAATTACCACTATCACACTTGCACTACACACACACAAACACATAGGCGTCTTAAAGAGATGGACAAAGAGCTACAGTGAAGAAGCAGCACGCATTTGCGAAATTCCATTTTTTTTTCTAAAATATCACAGCAACGACGATTCACAGCAATGACATAGGAACCAGACGTCTGAAGACATCAGTGCCCATAAAGGCAATTCGCAGAAAGTAGCTTGATGCCTGAATCTTTGCTGCATAACAGTTTAGAGTGCGACCTAAAACATCAATCATGACGTTCTAGTGAAAAAGTAGTTCCGAAAAAGAACCTTTTTTTCTCGAAGCTACCACTGTTTATCAAAGTAAACGCTACGCAACTTACAACATAGGCGTCGGTTCAGTGTTTTGGATAGTATATAAAATGGCTACATTTACGTTGTAGACCTGTGGTTCCTGTAATCACCGCTTTAAAGACTGCAAAGAGTCATTAAGTTCCTTTACAGCTTACCTCTTCACATCAAACTAATTTGAATGACTTTGTTACATTATTCTCGCGTTTATCAAGTTACAGAAAATCTTATACGTAGACAAACGAACTGAAAACAAGTAAAATGCGTGCTAACAAGAGGGAGTGCACAGTTATATGTAGCTCTTATCTGCACCTTGACTGTTTTTCGCAAATGTCTATGTCTTTTGTGTGTGCAGACTCAATTTTGCGGTCTATATGGTGTAGTGTAGCGGTCAGCCTACCACTAGCTAACACTGATATGTTTCTAACGTTTTGGACTGCATGACATCAGCAGTGAGTCACTGTGGTGTCATAGCTGTAGCTCGCGAATTAATGCATGAAAGATACATTAATACTATAACTGCTGAAAAATAGTCTTCAATAATCCGGCCTTTCACACATATTAGCCAACTCCCTGGCGAAGAGTAAAAGCAAGTCCGTGTGAAAATGAAGTCTAATGTCGTATTCAGTGCCGGAAGATTTACAACTGCTGCGGGTCGAAACATTCATAAATGGTATTACATTTGTAAATGAACTGATATCGTATAAGAACTGACTAGACAAGTCATTTCAGATATCCACACTGCCCTTCCAAAATAAAGCAACAAGGTTGGTTAGCTATCAGCTTTAACGTTTTGGGCTCTCGCCCCATCATGGAGGCCCAACAAAGATATAATAGTACGCTGTTTGTGGATTGTATCCGTCTCTGTTACCATGCTATCAGTCGTTTGAGATTCATCGCTAGGGACAAATCTTCGTTACAAATGGAATTCGTAACGCTGGTGCATTG
The DNA here is from genome assembly GCA_024036415.1 of Prochilodus magdalenae. Classification (NCBI taxonomy): domain Eukaryota; kingdom Metazoa; phylum Chordata; class Actinopteri; order Characiformes; family Prochilodontidae; genus Prochilodus; species Prochilodus magdalenae. The sequence goes on from JAMWET010002585.1 coordinate 427,042, forward strand.
CTGTGTATCAGCTGGAGTAATTCAGGCAGTTTCAGGTTCCTGTGTTATTAAACGTCCAGCCCAACAACGTGAAACTACCTAAATCACAGAGCAGCTTGACCTTCTGTGCGTTCAAAGACGAAACTGTGGCCTCGAGCCAGTAAGCGGCGAGAATCACAGAGCTGGAGTGCTGGAGCGTCCACTTGGATTTTAGCAGAGGCACAGAAAGGCAGGGAACAGTGCATCTTTATAATTTGTAATATATATATATATACACACATAATAAAGTAAAGCAAAGGGAGAACACAGCACAAAAAACGGAGCCCAAAATACTGCAGTCTGGTAACACGCATGTGTTGCAAGGATAAATTAATTTATGATGCCTAAATTTCAGGCGATTGTTAAAAGTAGATGCCCAGTATAAAGTCATTTAAGTTCACAAGCACATCCGGTCCTTTGACTTCAACAGCCTAGCCTGGTAATAAAAAGCGACTCGATTGCCCCCCATTAAAAAGGGGGGCCCTGTTTGGTCAATGACGTTGGGAACTGAGGGCTAGAAACATGGCGACTCCCAAAAGCACAGACGTAGTCACTGGCTCAGACAAAAGGGCAGCAGCTGTATTTTGTGAGTGTTGTATCCGCATGTGTTCTGAATTATTTTTAACCCTTTTACCATACAGAGCGAACTGCGCCGTGCAGCTTGGGGAAAAATGAAAAGCACGCGTGATCATGGGGATACATTTGAACTTTTCTTCAAACAGAAATGTAAAGTAAAACCTTTCTGACATTAGAAGAACATGAATGTCATATCTCGGTTTGATACTGCATAAAAGCCACATCCTGCATTCACTAACAAAGATACATAACAAGCCCATTCTCTCTCTACACGACCATTATGAACAGAAACTGCCTATTACTTATTAATTAATATTATTACTTATTGTTTTTCAGTGGTCTTCAACATGACGTACTGGACGGCTCTAGAGTAGTGGGCCACGTGGACTTTAAAGGCTGAATTAATAAATCCTAGTACATCCTGTTGCTTGCAACTTGACTTTTGAACTTCGGACGGTTGTATTTTCGATATCACGAAGTAGAGAGTTCAACAGCTCTTCCAGAAAGAGCTAAGCCATCTGCTATGCACGTACACACTCAATAACTTATATGACCTTCTCCGTTTTATCAGCATGTTTGGACCATTGTTTAAGCATAGGAAATGTTCTTACAGCTCTCGATGAATCTTTAAATCTCTGAACTTCCAATTGCAGATCAGTCATCCTGTCTACTTTCTGGATCTCAATAGGTATTTTAAAACTCAACGATACGCAACACTGCTGTGCATTAAAGAGTAAAGGATTTAACATAAGCCATACATGTAATACAGCGGTCATGAGTGTTACTACTGTTGTAACGGTTTATTTTCCAAAATCGGAAAATTTGATATCGGTGATTTATTTTTGTGATTTTTGTTTTTTTGCATCATTTGAGCGCAGTAGCTACCTATTATATTGTGTAGACATTTCGGGATGAAAGGACCAACAGAAATCCTCGCCAGCCTCTTTGCATTGATTACATTGAATGTAAAGAGCGTTTTTGTTGTCTCCTGTAAAGTTAAGATTTTGAAGATTGGACGTTTCTAAGGACAGCGACGATATATCTCCTAGCATAATTTCAAATAAAACATTCCTAAATGAAAATACGATTAATAAATACCTCCTTGAATAATGAAAAAAAAAATCAGTTACAACGACAGCAAAACAACATAATCTACCCAGTTTTCTATGCAAGGTACTTGCACATTCTGTGGGTCATGTATTTAATGTTTGCAATACTATGTTGGGAGTAGGTTGTAAAAAAAACGTAAACTTAAAATGTAAGCAGCATGGTGGCCTTATTTTTTACAGTCCACCAACATGCCCTAAATTCTTTTCATGTATAAAAATTAAATTAAATTATATTGTTTTGTAGGTTTATTTGCTCAATTTAGACACCAAATCATATTTACAGTAAAGTGCTAAGGTAACCAGAACAAACGCATACCACAACTCGTGCTTAATAAGGTCAAAACTTCGGTAGATAGGATCTATAATAGGCCTTATACTTTTATGACCACTTACAACATGGTTTATTTCTGTTGTAAAATGCAAGATATTCAGCATCAAAAATGAACGATAATCAGGAACAATGAAGTATAACTCATAGCCACTGGCCAGGGAAAAAAACTTCTTTGTGGAAGAAGACAAACATTACCTTTTAATAAATTAATTACATTTCAGAATCCCAAATATAATCTGCTTGTGCTTAATAAATGCATGCTTTTTTTTTTTTCTTTTTAACTCTTTACAAAAAAAGTATGCCACTTGTTGTGTTAGTTTTTGCTTTGTTGTTGTTATTGGGTCCCTATGCTTGTGATATCCACAATAACTGATAAATAGTCACCCCATTTTCTGTGCACATAAACTGTAAAGAATAATTCTCGATGAGGGAACAAAACGTGATGTGTCTTTTGAAGAGCTTGGCTAATATTGAACCAATAAAGTGCACGTGAGTGATGAAAATGTATGCTAAAGCCTTCTATTGGCAACCATGGGAAAAACGCTCTGGTCTTCATGTGAAAAATCTGTATTTGCTTAATCCATCAACCTCCAACGTAATCCAACAAGTTTCAATGTTCAATGACCGTCAGCAAATCACGGTACCCGTATCCCTGGTTCTGTGTTCCCGCGTCATTTTCTTTAGTTTCATCCGGCGGTTCTGAAACCAGATTTTAACTTGACGGTCAGTGAGATTGACGCTACGGCTGATCTCCAGGCGGCGCTCTCGAGTCAGGTACATGTTGAAGAGGAATTCTTTTTCTAGTTCCAGGATTTGGTGTTTAGTGTATGGACATCGCTTCTTCCTTCCCGCTTTTGCCGACAGCCAGTCGCTCGTAGCGTTCTCGAAGGTCACGTCTTCAGCTGAAATGAGAGAGTAGAGACTTTTTGAGGAACTGCTGTGGCGCTAGCAGGCTAATTTTATGACATGAAAGCAGACATTTTATGACAAGAGCTAAATCCATTAGCCTTCTGCTGTGGAACAGTGTGCAACTGAGTCACTGACTGAAAGAGTTCGTGTGAGAGAAGCAGAGGATTCCAATTAAAATAAGTCCAAAGAGCCTTGACGCTTCGCACATGAATTAGGAAGTCTAAAGTCATCTTTGTGAAACACTTGTGTTTTATATTAAAGATGGTTTGAAATAGCTTGATCTGCTGCATTTGAAAAAATATTTTAAAAAAATAAATAAAAAAATAAAGCAGGAAGAATATAAGTACCTCAGTAAGTTTTATTATTGTATTATTTTCTTTACTTTTCATTTATATATACAGTCGCAAACACATATATAGATAGATAGATAGATAGATAGATAGATAGATAGATAGATAGATAGATAGATAGATAGATAGATATAGTGAGCAGTGTGGGGCTTCCCCTAAATAAAAGAAAGGTATGCTCACTAAAAAAAATTAAGCCACAGCTAAAAAACAACCCGAAAATAAATTCAGTTCCACTGTTTAACTGCTGGCAAGAAATCAGCCGGGTGTTCCATTTTCCGCGTGTTCCCACACTAAATATCTACCGCTGTTCATTTTCTGTATTTAAACTAAGCGCTACAGTGTTGCAGTCGACAGCAATAACTAGGAATAACTAATAGCTAACCCAAAATTAGATACTGCCTTTTTGTTTGATCTGTGACCTGACTGCAGTATCTTCGCTTTGTCCACATACCCTAAAGCAATAACACACCTGGCCCACTCGGCTACCAGTTGACAACGGAGTCATCCGCTGTTTTGATGTTCTCTGAAGCGTTGTGTGAAGAAGCAGCTCGGTCTGTCTGGGTTGGTTTCGTGCAATTAATTTATTTATTAATTAAGCAGTTGGCTAGCTTCTTTTGTGTTCTAGCGATTGTTACTGTTGACGGTGTTCCTAAAAAGAAATAGCACGTGCTATCCGGTGCTATTTCTCACACTGTTGTTTACCCACCTTGTGCCTCATCTCTGGGCGACTCGGGGTCCTCGGAAAAATCTGGCTGTAAACAAGGCGCCTCTGTGGTGTCTGCGCTGCTTGGACTTTTGTCAGAGGTGGTGAGTGTAATGTCCCGACTTCTGCTGCTTTCACTCCGCAGGTTTGGACATTCTGTGCAGTCGAATGTACCGTTGTTGCTATTAGGTTTGCGTTCAGAGTCCGGACAAGGTGGCCCGGGAAAACTAATGTTGTACAGCTGATGGGAAAGCGAATGGTGCGGCATGCTTACCGGGAGAACTCCGGCAGTGCTGTGCGTTGTAAAGGTTTTGTGTCCTGGGTAACAAGACGGTCCTGGACGGAAACTGGCCGGGATGGGGCCAGCAGTGTCTGCCATAAGTCTACTGAACGCCAGGACATCAAGAGGCTGCTGCGTTACATTTCTATCCGAATCCAGAGTGAGATAAGAGGCGCCTTTCCGGCCTAATTCGCTAAAAGGACACGCACTGACCTGTGGAACCCGAGCAGGGCTCATGCGCGAATCTTCCCAGTTCCTAGTTTCATAGCGGATTTGGTGCCGCGACAGAGCCATAGCTTCCTGGACCGGTGACAAATGATGCTGGTTTATTGTCTGAAGTTCTATCGACTCTGACACCATAGCCCAGTTAGTCTCCAACTGACAGTCAGTGTCGGGGCGGGCGTCTTTTTTTGCCATGCTCAGGAGTCTCTTTGGACTCTGGCTAAGGAAAAAATAAGCTTCGGTGGGCGCGAAAACGGAGCTTTCGGAGCATGACATTGCTACGGCATATTTTTTACCAAGGGTCGCTCACGTTCCGTTTTTCAGCCAGCTAGGCGCTCGCAGGCTTCCTCCTGCACAAAACCCAATAGCGACTGTGGTTCACGGGCAAGCTCCTCCCCTTGCAGGACAACTTAATTCAAGTGCTTGATCTAACCGTGCAACAATCTGAATGACTTATTCACAATATATATATATATATATATACATATATATATATATAGTATATATATATATATATATATATATATATATATATATAATATAATATATATATATATATATATATATATATATACATATATATATATATATAATTATACTTTAACTCTATATAATCACTAAAAATAACTCCTTTAACCTGCATATTAAAAACAAACCTTCAATGATATATTAACATAACATTTCTTGATGGCATAACCTACATTACTGGAGGAATGCGCATATATAAAGCACGCGCCTTTAAAACTGTATTTTCTACTCATTAAATTCCCATTATTATTATTATTATTATTATTATTATTATTATTATTATTATTATTATTATTATTATTATTATTATTATTATTATTATTATCATCATCATCATCACAATTCTCTAACCCCAACATGGTGGTACTACCTTCACTACTACAGCCCTCCATAACATTTTTATTTTCAAAAAATTCAAAATGTATCTTTCCTGGCCACTCAGCATAGATCAAACACATTTTTATCCTGGATTAACGTGCTAATTCATAGGTTATTATAAAAAAAAAGAAGCACTGTTGTTGGTTTTTATTTGCTGTGTTTTGGTTAGAATAGACAATTCGTTGAGTTTGGTTTTGGGAAATTTCTGACGTCTTAAACTCCGAGTAGCTGCTGCTGGAAAATTCGAGCAAGTACATTTGCATACGTATTGCACGTATTTGAAGAAAGCTTGATAAAACAATTCAAATAAATAACCCAGAATACACGAAACAATCTATACGGCTCTGTATCAAACGCATTTCTACCTCCAGAGGTCGCCCTACCACTGAAATCACAGAAGCCAAGTCCACGTTGAGTCTGCGAATTCTGTTTTCATTCCAGTAGATCTATAACTGAATTGTTATTACGGTTAGAAATTCACGTATTCACCGTGTATAAGTCAGTAGAATCGCAGTTACTGTTTTGTTAATCAGTGAATCCGATTAAATAAAGAGATGTTCCACGTAATAATAATTTGTTGCTTACGACATTTTTGTGACGTGTCCATTGGTCAGCAGACAGTATTTTAAATTGCAGCCAACAAAACTGAAACCTGAGGTGGTTTGGGTTTAGCGCTTAAGGAAAAAAGCTACGCGGACTAAATTGTTGCATGCCAAGAGCAAACCACGGAATTACGTCCATACAGGACACATTTAACACACATTTAATAAAGGCATATCAAACAACCGTTTTTTACTGCTAAATAAAAAAACAGTGACGTTTAAATACATTTAAAAATCAAAAGCACAGATATTCCAAAACAGGAAACACGCCAAAATAAATTCAGTAAATCATAAAGTGGAACATAGCAGGTGAAAAACATCTGAATTCACCTTTTTGCACATGCTTACTTTGTTCAGTGTAACCTCGCCAGACTTCCCTAAGCTGTTCAGGTCTTCCAACCCAAAGAGAGCTTTTGACGTTGACGACGCCTGAACGTTGAATGGCGGTTGTTTGGGTTTCGTCTGTCCGGCTGCTGTAAACCCTGAGACGGTAGACGAACAACGTGATGGGCGTCAAATCCAGGAGAACACATTAGTTCTGTTTTGTAGTGAAAGAAAGCGAGGAAGGATGAAATAAAGTTCAATATGTGCATATAGCTTGCTTTCCAGTTTTTAATCACAAACAGAATCGTTAGTCCCACCCAAATGTAGAGACGATCTTTGGCCAAAACTCGTGTAGGCTAACTGTAGCTATGACAACTGAGCCCCCATTTGCTGTAAAGTTTTATTGCCAGACACTAAACAGCATGTGTCTGGTGAGGAAAGGAGAGGAGATCAGTATTATTGGGGGGAGGGGGGTGGGCGGTGAACCAGTTCTGTGAACCAGTTCCTTTAAAGAGAAGGCACCATCTTCTGTCAAAGCTTTCGAGCACACACCGGAAAACATCTGATTCTGTTTGAGCAGCAAACGCGCCCGGGTGTATCAGACTGGAGAGTGGCATAAGATAATGAACTTCAAAATCACGCTTTTAGTTAAGTATCTATCATCGTGCCGTGTAAACGGTACATGGACAAGGCTCGTATGCCCCTGTCCAATGAGAGCTACCAAGCGTTTATCAAGAAACGTGCCCCAAGAAAGTAGTAATATAGTTTTAAAATATGCCTCTAGGTGACAAAAAATAAATGGTCAAAGTCTGTATTAAGAAGTCTATAGGATGTGCACCACATAACCGCGACCGGTCATGATTTAATGATATTAAATGATATTTTTATATTTAAAATGACTTTTTTTCGTAAGATAATACTGCGAATGATTAAGTTATCTTTAAAGATAAATGCGATGTTTATCGTTCTGCGTAAGTAATGTGTGTGTGTAATGTGAATCATCGCTATGGACTAATTTACCCAATTTAGAGGTCAAATGTTGTTCAGCTGACTAATCATTCTGAAAAGTTCACACAGCCTACAGCTTGCATAACTTTGGATCGCAAGTGTCAACCCAGAACCTTATATGATACTAAATGTTTTAATGATAGGCTGAAGAATAAAACAAACAACAGTAGTTTTCCATCGCAGATTTACAAAGCGATTTACAACCAAAGTAACTTATCCCAAATACACTAAAATAATAATTAAGATGATGAAGAATGTCATGCATTTGCATGAAAGTCTGGAGTCTGAAGTCTGGATATCAATTGAATTTAAATGATTAATATTTCACAAAAGGAAATGTATATATGCAACCTAATAATATTCATTTAAATACAATGCTTCTCTTTTGCAGTTTTACAATGAATGTAAAACTGATCTTATAATAGTTAGTTAGTTAGTAGTTAGTTAGTTAGTTAGTATAGACAAGAGTTGTATCGATATAACTCATTTAAATCATTTAATTTCTCCTGAGACATCTAATACACGTAAATGCAGAATAAGCTTTTATTTATGTATTTGTTGGTTGTTTTTTACTGAAATATATTTGTGTTTATTTTTTAGTTTTTAATTAAAATATGATTTTTTGGTAATAGACTAAAGGAAGAACTATATAATATTGTAAAGTTATTACATTGCTGCTCAGCTGTCGTAGAATTACACAATTTGTTATAAGACAACCTGCTCTTACAGACAAAAATAATATTGGTTGGCGGTTGACCAAAAAAAAAGTTAAACACACATTGGAAGGCAGGTCGGGGAAGAGACAATGTGAAAGTAAAAATCAAGTAAAAAATAATATGCCAAATGCGATGCCCGGTGCCAAATACAATAATAATACACTGAACAAACAAACACATATTAGGTAAACCTGGAAACTCTCTTATTCGAATTGAAACAACGCGTCTGATTCAGTGACACTACTTAACATGGCTTTGTTAAGCAACTTCAACGAACGCAAACTGATTAAAACCAACAACAGAGCAACACCAACATGCGTGCAGATGCTTAGATGACTTAGCTCAGAAGATTTCTGGGTTTTATTTATGCACTTCTTTACTCATAGGTAGCGTTTTTATGTTTAACTACATGTTTAATTTTGGATAAGATCATGTGCGCATGTGTTTGCGTGCATATCTAGGATGAGAATGAACCACAATAAGGCTAATTTTGACTGGAAAAGCCATGCTGTAGTACAAAGCTGCATTATTAGTTACATTATCTTTAACTTCATACATACAAAAATGTTGTCATATCGATAATCTGTATGGAAATGTGGTGAGAACCATCTTTTGGTCACAACAGGCCAGTTCATTCAGAGTACTGGGAAAACGCATGAGATCTCCGTAGGATCTGCACATATATGATTTAAAACACTGCAGAGGACATCCATATGCATCCATTACATAAGCACCAGCTGTAACCAATGCAGAAAAGCCCCAGGTAGCACCCGTAACTCATCCTGATGTCTCCTGCAGAGGTGCACCTCATCTCTTTTCATCTCAGAGTGAAGAATGGTCGATTTAATGATTTAGCGCGTGATTAAGCCAAGATTTCTTATCTATCTTTTTAGGATAATTTACATTTAAATATGTAATTAATTGAAGGACCACGAAAGACTCTTAGAAGAATTGCCTTACATTCATATAGTGAAGACAATGGTTCTATTTAGAACCCTGAAACCTCAAAGAACCATCTGCATGCTTAAATAGTTCTTTGAATGGTGAAATATGTATAGGGCTCTATATGCACGCGCGCTTTTGGTGAAATAAAGAAATGATTCTGCTATTACTACGAGGTCAAACTTGCACCAAGAACCATATTTCCAGTTAATAGTCACAAATATGTGTTGTATAAGAACCCACCACTACAGAGCAATCATACATATAGTTTATGTCCATTATATGTGTTTGCTTGCCTTGACTAAGTAAAACAAATAAATAAATGTCCTTACATTGTGTTACCAATCATTTCAAACGCTTAGTTTGGCTTAGTTTGCTTTGGGATGAATATTGTAGGAATATAGAAATATAAGAATATGTCACGTTTGTCCTTTCACTTATTTAGTAATATAAATATAGACTGTGCATATGTAAATTAAATAAACTACATTAAAATTTCCGGAATTCCTCTTAACTTACTGCTCGTTAGCGCTAAAGCATTAAAATTGGCTCTTTAAAACTAATAAACCTTCAGAAATTCTAAACAACAGCAAACAAAACCTGTCATACTGCGCAACTGCCACAAGATGCCGATATTGTACAACCTCTGAGGAAAAGTGACGCACGTTCTGGAAAAGAAAGAAAGAAAGAAAGAAAGAAAGAAAGAAAGAAAGAAAGAAAGAAAGAAAGAAAGAAAGAATATTAACATGTTTGAATGCTTTTCTCTCTTGATCATCTTCTTTTAGTATCTTAAACTGTCTAGAGCAACTAAACCACCCATACTACTAATCACACAACACAGAAACTCATAATATGACCTGGAATATTGAAAATAATAATACATTAATGAAATCATTACAATAAAAGAATTTTAAAAGAAGTCCATATTCTATGTTCCGTTTTTATGCGAACCAGGCAGTCAGCATTTATCACTGGACATGGATGAATTCTTTTATTGTTGTGTATTTCAGTGACTTTTTACAGCCGCCAACAGACGATTAAGTCAAAGAACACACGCACAATGTCCCGGGTGGCTATCAGAGCGAGAACAATTCAATAAAGAGACTTCCTGTAAAACCTCCAGTCGGTGTCGTCATTGAGAGGCTAACCGTTTTCTTCCCCCTTTTTTCAGAATCGTAAAATTCCTTGCCGTGTTCGAATCAGAGCTTCACACATACATCTGTTGTGACCTTGTTTGGCCATGAAGGACAAACGCTGAAGAATTCGCCGCTCTGGCTAAGTGAAGCCCCTTATCGAGAAACAGAGCTCACTTCAAAACACAATCATAGGAACACTACCACCCTGTCCAAAGCCACTTTTGCTGTCGACTGAGACTTGCGATTGCGGCGTTTGGCCAGAAGGTGTCACAAAACGTAACCCAGTCCATGTGGTCGTGCAGCATTCGTTATAAATTCACATTTTAAAGGCTTGCTTTTAGTCCAGCGTAGCCATGTATAAGTTGATAGAAAGTGAGTATTTACAACAGAAATACTCCTTTTATATAATAAGTAAACTGTTACTTTTAATACTAAAGTTGGTGTAAATGATGCGATCTTGTTGTCATTGTCTTGTTGTCAGATATGTTCCTCTTTGGTTCTGCAGAGTTTATAACTTCTCCAGTATATTTATTTTAGCGTATTAGTCATGTTATCACACCACACGTAATAAGCTGAATTAGATGTGAATGTAAATACAGATATTTAATGCATGAAAGATGCCAAGTAAGGCCATGCAGTAATTTTTTTGCAGGGCCCTGAAAATACAAAATAAACATATATGTTAAAACACAGATAGAGAGGAGATCACCCTTTATTTGATTTCCAACTGCTCAGCCATTTCATTTTTACCCCAGCAGTAACTTCAGAGGATGAAATATCAATGAGATCAGATATCCATGTCAAGTTGGTAAACCAACAGCAGAACCATTTTGCTTGCTATATAAAATCAAGTTTGATATACAAGCATAAACAACATATACTCTATCAATGTGAACAACAATTTCACCAGGAAAGTAAGGTGGCATTTTAGCATGAAATGGCTCTATATAGAACGAAATAGAACCTAGAACCATTACCTTTATTAAAAAACTCTTAAATAACCATTTTGGGTAAGATTCTGCACTGACATATGGAAGTGAAAGTCAAAGAAAAAAGTGAAAGAAAACACAATTTCCAAATCTGTTAAAGATTCCAGATGAATTAAAGCTATAGAGAACATAAACTTCTGCAAGATCCGGTAGTCCACCAAAACTGATACCACAGAATAAACAGTACTTAGCTACAGTAGCTTTAAAAAAATATAAAGGAAAAGTAGCTATAGACGAGAAAAGAAAGCATTAAGTCCTGAACTCATCATTGATGAATGTGTTTGGGATTTCATGAAATGTGAAAAGTGAGAAAAACTTCTTTGGAGGTGTGGAAAGATACCCCTCCAGATTTCTGAGAAACTGAAAGCAAGTCTCTTGGAAAAGTGGAAGCTATAATAAAGGCAGACGGACAATAAAATGTCATATTATTGTTAGTGTTTTGTTCTGTATGGTTGTGTACATTTACATTTTTCCCCTGATGCTTAAAGATGTATTGTAATTACTGGCCACTTTGCTTGAAAGGGTCGTCTCAGACCTATGTACAATACTGTAGATTAAACTGTGACTTACTAAAATATTTCCAATTGAAAACTCTAAACTGCGCAGAGGCCCGATTGTCCAAAAGTGACTACCTTAAGAGTAAAAGTGGCCAGTAATTACAATTCATCTTTAAGCGTCAGGGGGAAAAGTAAATATACAAAACCAATTCAAGTAATTCCAAATCAGTGTACTGAAATAAATATACTCTTACCTATATGTGTCAAGAAATGTGGTAATAAGAATTATCCTGTAGTCAGGTATGCTGGAGTTTACCTCTGATGGTAGGAAGAGACATAATATAATCAAACAAAGTCTTGGAAATAAAACTCAATTAAACTGAAATGATTAAATACACTGCCCTGTGGTATAAAACAGGGGGTCCAATTTACAAAGGGACAGTGTTGCAGCAAGTTTCTTTTTTTTAAGCAAAGCAGGGCCATACATATGCAGGAATAATAGCATGGAAATCTGCAGCCACACTGGCTCTTTGTGAACATCATTGATATAAATCATTCAAATATTTTAGAGCTGACATTCATGCATGTTATGGCACTAATCATGGACTATTAATAGTAGTCTGAACTTTCATTGTTTCTATTTTATGAAAGTCTTATGTTTAACAAACTTATAAATGCCTTCCTTCAGATCAGATGCCCAAACATTTGTAAAATACTAATCCGTCATAGATGCACTGTTTCAAAGGTGGACATTTAAACAATAAGAGTCAGCACCTTTGCTTGTCTTAAAACAAAAGTGAATTTTGACTACACGTGATTCAACATTAGACTTTACAAAGATCAATGAAAAAAGCCAAAGTACTTTCAGTAGTTCTTCCTTAAACTAGCGTTACAGAGGAATTAAAAAAAAAAAATAACAATTGTTAGCTCAGAAATTCATTTTATAGCTTTCGGTCAAACTGATAATCTTATACAAGGTCCAGATAATTATTTATTTGAGATTTGAATATTTTATATAGAAACCTCAGCAACTGTCTTGTGACCTGGAATTTGTGATAAAGCTACAAAAGCAAGGTTGAAAATATGGGCTAGAAAATCATAAATTAAGAATTCAGCATGTCTTGATAAAATAAAGCTCATTTTTGGCACCAGAACTCTCAACCTAAATTAAATCGTGAGTAATGGTGAGTCATCCTTATAAAATTATATATTTTAAGTCTCTAAAGAACTTATACAAGCAACACTTTAAAATAGTTTGGTCATCAAGTCAGCCAATAAAAAAGTAAGGGCTACAACCACTAGTGCTAGTTCTGTGCTACCTCCTGTTAACCTCCTAAAACCCTCCTGAGAATAACATTTTTAACATATAAATAAAGCAGTAATGTAATATGCATAAACAGTTTAAGTAAATGACATTGCATTGAAGTTGAGGGCAAAACTAAAATGATACATTTGAACCTAACAACAGACATTTCAAAGTAATAGAGGAACGACTGTTATGTTGCATGAATTATATAAAGAATTTATGTTATAAAGACAGTCTACAGCTAACTGACATTGTTTCATACTGTTTTAATATCCAAAGATGTAGAGCTTATTTGGTGTTTTAAACAACCCTCTGCCTTATAGGTTTAATTAAAAACAGTATTATTAATAGAACATATATACTCATAGCCTTATGTTAGAATCACTGGCAGGAGTTTAAGTATTGCTTAAATACATGGTTCAGCACCAGTGTTTATATTACATTACATACAGTGTTACCCAAAATACACTTTGTGATTGGTGACATTATTGTATGCTCTAAAGTTCCATAAAATGATTTAGTCAAATTATGTATTATTATGAATCCATTTAATTATACCTCATAGTCAGTATGACTAAATCACCCTTAAAATCTGTTCATGTTATTAATATCATACAAAATACTAAAATATTGAAAGAAATTAAATTATTAGTAAAAAATTAAGCTAACAGACAAAGAGTTTGTTTCAGTGATTAGAAATGTGTTAGTCTCAGTACAGTATGGTGATACGCAATTATAAGGTGACTGCTCCTGTCAATAGCACAGCAGTACATTATTTTCCACAGTTAGATAATGGATAATGGACTGCTTTATCTTGATTATTGACAGTGTATAATACAAAAATGTTTGTCTGAAAATTTTATGATCAAACATTTTATGCATGCCAACAACAGAGTAAAGTAAAGCTGATTGAAATACTGTGTATACAAAGCATGCACAAACTGGGCTAATATGAGGGATTCATATGTTAGTTAAGATGGTTAATACTTTCACATCAAAGAACATGCATAAAAAAATACAATAGAAAATGCAGTTCAACTTCACACAACCCTGAAAAGATAGATAGATAGATAGATAGATAGATACTTTATTGATCCCAGAGGGAAATTCAAGGCATCCAGTAGCAGATATACAAACCATACAGAAGCAACAACAGAAGCAAGATAGATTGTACAAACAGAGACAGAGACACAACACAAAGTATGAAAGTATAAAAATAGAGTCCTTAGTGTCTGGGTAAGGTATAAAGTATAAATGGAGGTAGTGGTAAACAATTTGCTAAGCAAATTAAGAAGATGGCTGTTGTCAGCCATATAGACAGTGCAAGTACGCAGTAATATAAATAATTTATCAGTGCAAAAAGTGTAAACAGTACAGAATGGAGTAGAATAATACAATATAAATAGAAATAGGGCATTTAGGAGGGAGTGTGTGCAGAGATGGGGGTGTGTCCATTGGAGGGACCGGAATGAAAGAGTGTCCAGAGTTTTTCATTTGCTGTACTGAGAGGAGTTGAACAGTCTTATGGCCTGGGGGACAAAAGACTTTCTGAGTCTGTCTGTGGAGCAGGACTGGGACAGCAGTCTGCCACTGAATGAGCTCCTCTGCCTGATGATCGTGGTGTGCAGAGGATGGTGAACATTGTCCATGATGTGCAGCAGCTTGCTGAGGGCTCTCCTCTCTGCCAGTGGTGTTAAGGACTCCAGCTCTAGTCCCAGCACAGAACCAGCTTTCCTCACCAGCCTGTCGAGTCGTCCAGCATCCCTCTTGCTGATACTGCCTCCCCAACACACCACAGCATAGAAGAGGACGCTGGCTACCACAGACTGGTAGAACATCAGCAGGAGTTTCTGGCAGATCCTGAAGGACCCCAGCCTCCTGAGGAAGTACAGTCTGCTCTGTGCTTTCTTGTAGACTATGTCAGTGTTTACTGACCAGTCCAGTCTCTCGTCCAGGTGCACACCAAGGTATCTGTAGGACCTGACCACCTCCACATCAACCCCCTTGATGGAGATTGGCTGCTGAGAGGGCCTGGACCTCCTGAAGTCTATACACATCTCCTTGGTTTTGGTGATGTTCAGCTTCAGATGGTTGGTAGTGCACCACTCCACAAAGTCCTCAACCAGGCTTCTGTACTCCCTCTCCTGACCATTACGCACACACCCCACGATTGCAGTGTCATCAGAGAACTTCTGCATGTGGCATAACTCCGAGTTGTATTTGAAGTCCGATGTGTACAGGGTGAACAGGACTGGAGAGAGAACAGTCCCCTGTGGTGCTCCTGTGCTGCTGATCACCGTATCAGAGGAGCAGTCCCTGATCCTGACATGCTGTGGTCTCCCGGTGAGGTAGTCAGTGATCCAGGTGACCAGGTGCATGTCCACCTCCATCTTCATCAGCTTGTCTCTCAGTAGTAGGGGCTGAATGGTGTTGAAGGCACTGGAGAAGTCAAAGAACATGACCCTCACAGCACAACCCCCCTTGTCCAGATGAGAGTGAGTTCTGTGTAGAAGATAGAGGATGGCATCTCTATCAAAAGGATCAAATAGGTAAACTGCAGAATTAATTCCAGCATATGCAATGGAGATGCAATTCTTAGAACATGAGCCAGCAATCACAGTTTATTAGATATTAATCTTTCACCTTTCCCCAGATGTGCAAAGCAAGCTTAATCACAGGTTCATTCTGATGATTCTTGTTGCCAAAGGATCACAAAAGACATATCATACCAAGATGTCCTAGTTTGTTGGCCTGCAGTTGCTAATCTTCTGTTGCTTTTGACCACAGGAACAAGCATCAAATTTTCTGGGTCTCACCGTGCACAGCTTCAAAGATTAAGCGATTCTAATGGATTGTGCATGTCATACATTTTTGTTTGTTTTTCTCTACTTTTGCGTAATAACTATAAAAAGAATTGAAGAAAGATTCATTCATTAAACCTCTACGAAATGTAAATGTAGAAATATTAAATGACGTCGGTTGGTGTTAATAAATATGTTTGAACAGGTGTACTGTTGGGATATGCTTAATACGCCTGGATGTTACGAAGTTATTTACAGCTTTTGTCCTCACACCGAATGCACGATTCCAGTTATCCGGTCCTTTGAAACAAGAGAAAGGGACAAAGTTGTTGACACTTCTCAGTGGTTTAGGGTCTTGGAGTTACCGCCCTTATCATCATCACAACCATAATCATCATCATAATTTCCTATGAAGAAATGGTTTAGGTCAAGTGGACAAGTGCGTTTTACAGCGACAGAGCCGGGGAAGGCAGTTCAGCACATTAACATGCATCCAGCAAGCCACATCTGGACCACATCCACAGAGCGCCAGTGGGCTGGAACAGCTGCTGCCAAACATTTGCGGCGCTCATTTCGGTCCGTGCAGATAGTCCTTGCATGCTTTCACCGACCGCTCACAGGGTATGAATTATCGATTATAACGTAAATCACTCGGTTATTTTATTTATATAAAGTTGTTTAAATAGTGTGCTTATCAAACCTAAAGTTGCAGAAAGTTGGTTAAAAATAATCAATATCCTCTTGCGCACTGAGTGTATGTCAATGAAAACCTTTAACACGTCCTTAAAATGCAGTTTTACGTTCCGCAATCATCGCTCACTTCGCCGCGTAAACGCCTTCAGTGACAAGGAACATAAAGGAACAAATAGGAGTCATCATATCACAGAACCCCCAATTCATTCCAAAAACAACTGGACTTTATAAGGTCAACATAATTGTAACGCCCTGTAAAATTTCACACATGAGTTGCGTGCTGCATGCCAATGCATTTGGTTATTTTATTGCGTTGCCCTAAAGTTATGTTGATGGTGTTTGAAGCAGGCTGGCATTTAGCTGCACGGAGCCGTCACGTGATCTTACCACTCACGGGTGGCCTAGAGCTCATTAGCTCGACCTAAAGTTCTTTTTTTTTTTTTTTTTTATTTGTCAAAACCAGCCACTGTCCCCGCAGTCTTCTATGTAAGTCTGACAATAAACGTGTTGAAGACGTTTAGTCCGACTCATTAGTCCATACCTGCCAAAAGTACTGACCACAAGAATTAAACTAGACTTGAGACTCTCGTTTGGCTTTTCATACTTGTCATATTACAGTGACTATAAAAGAGACTATGCAATGAAAAAGAGAGCGCGGCATCAATAGTGTAAATATACAGTCCATATTTGACGAAAAGTAATTGACAGAATCTAACTCTGATAGAGCAGAGAGATAAACAGTAACGCGTAAAGCTTTAATGTCTTTATTTTGGTATGTATAATTTGGTGAAATATATTTGAAATACTGAAATACTCCATATTGTTTTTAGATGTTTTCATTACATATGCATCCGGCAAGGTTACTGTCATGCCCCCAATAAAAAAACAAAAACATTTCTACAACAGTGTATTATTATTATTATTATTATTATTATTATTATTATTATTATTATTATTATTATTATTATGTGTTGTTGTTATTATTGCTGTTGTTGTTTTTGTTGTTAATGATGTTGATCTTGTTGTTGTTGTTGTTGTTGTTTTTGCTGCTGTTGTTGCTGTTGCTGTTATTGTATGTTAACCAATACCACTCGAATAACTGGTATAAATAATCCAAATTAACGTGCTTGTCACAAATACACTCCATTAGCCTATCTTTGTAAAAAGGCAGTATCTGATTAAATTGAAAGGTGGCCTATTCTGGGGCAATTCATTTAAAATGCTCTTAACCTTAATTGACTAAACGTACATCGAGCTACATTAATGCAGAAGGAATATAAAGAGAGGCTTGTAAATAGCTCTCTGTTGACATCACTTGAAGGGAGAAAAAAATAAGACACATAACCTTAATGGAAAAGTTAGCGTTTACATCACCGGTATAAAAGCTGCAAAACACATTCTGCAGAGCTGTGAGTTTGAGCATTACTGAATAAAACCACTGGACTGAACTGAGTGAACTGAATTTAAGAATACCACCACACATCATACCCCCTGGATTCAACTTTAAATGGTCTTTCTATTAAGTTATTTAGACGTATTTGTTTTTACCTGGGCAGTTGTTTTCCATTAGGTTGATGAAAGTGTGCATAATTAAAGCAAATATCCCCGCTGTAAGATCTACCGAATATCACTCGTCTTTAGTATTGTCAAGATTAGAATGTGACTGGACTGTAATGGCTGTAAACCCCGCAAATACCCAACTGGTGAATTTTAGTTGTAACTCTAATGGACAGTTTAAGTAACTTTTTGAGCACTATGCACTGTAGCCTCAAATTATAGATCAAGGACGACCGAGGTTTCCAATGCGCGTCAGCACTGCCTGTGTTTCGTATTATGCAGCTCTAAAACATAAATGCCTGCTCTTCTAGAGTCCGAATAAGCCTGATATTTTCCTCATTGTTGGGTTCAATATTAGTTCCGTTCAGATATTTGTGTGCCATAACACGTGCATTGTCCTAAAAGCGCGCGCTATGCTGTCACCATTTTAGCATAAAATATCTAACAGTTTCAGTAGGCTGCAATACATGGTGCATTATGCACGTATAACCTTTAATCTGGTTTTAACGATTTCAGCTTTTTTGTATGTCAGAAAAACAAATATCAGCTAATCATAAACGTATTAACCAATGCCTTAATTTAAATGAGACTTTTCCATTTCAAAATTAAGTTCAAATCTGGTTCGATTCAGCTGCTTGCTAGCTCTTTTCACTTCACATTGTCCTAATCATTACAGAAAACAAGAGTGATTTTTTTTTTTTAACCTTCAGGGTGCAGCGAAGGACACAGGGTGGTTTACCAAGCCTAAAACCTTTCAGTTGAGATCAGCCATGTCAGCGGTACCATCAACACGACCCACAGTCCTAAACTCGTAACTGACAAGGCAGCTCAGTATTTCACTCTAAGGTCAGTTTTTGCCGTGGACAAACATTTCTCCACGCGTCGTCGGGGGCCTTTCGTGTGAAGTAATTTATTCTCTTCCTGCGTCTTTGGACGGAGGTGACCAGTGGGTCCGGGAAGCAGACAGGGGCCAGACTGCTTATTGTTTACAAGATGTCTCAAGTTCAACTGCAAAGTCCGCTGCGTAACAAAAAGTCTGTCCGAGACGCAGACAGGGCTGAAGGGGCGGGTGATCCTGGGGCGGGGGGTTGTTGTTATGTGGGGGAGGGGAACTGGACGTGAACTTGAGAGAGATCTGTTCAACATTCCTAAAAGTGAGCACTGCTCTTACTGCTGCCAACAACTGATTGACTGGCATCAATCATTATCATCACTGATGATACTAAAGTTTTTTAAGTGACTCTCTCGTATGTGTTGTTGCTTATTTAAAACAACAATGGCTCAACTCATGGTAAATGTAGTATAGTAAATACCTTAATTTAATATTAAAAATAAGTTTAAGATTTAAAAATATATTTAAACGTGCAACTGACGTGATGGCTAAAGCAATGCGCCCAGCACCATACCAGTCTTCATATAATGTTTGCTACGTACCAGTAAAAACCTGCTCATTGCTTAAGCTTTGGTCAGTTACACTAATAATACAACGTAAGTCTAAAATATTAAACTTCAATTAGAGTCTTATTTTTGGTATAGTCTTAAGTTTTGTTGATTATATATATAATAATTGGATCAAAACCTCTTAGAAAAGTCTGGAGTGTTTGCTTTACCCAACAGAAGGAATGTATTAACTAGC
The DNA here is from genome assembly GCA_024036415.1 of Prochilodus magdalenae. Classification (NCBI taxonomy): domain Eukaryota; kingdom Metazoa; phylum Chordata; class Actinopteri; order Characiformes; family Prochilodontidae; genus Prochilodus; species Prochilodus magdalenae. The sequence goes on from JAMWET010002585.1 coordinate 446,653, forward strand.
TCAGATGGTATTCTTTTCCATATATAGAACATTTTAACTTAATAAGGTAAAAATTGAAAGCATAGCTTGCAAACTAAAATGCGACGAATAAACTGTAGCGTATTCTAAGGATTTCGTGATCGTTAAGTTCCAGATGAAGACTGTTTGATGATAGTCTTCGAGGAACAAGGAACAGAAATTAAGCAGCCTAAAGGTAAGATTAAACTAGAAGCCGTGTGTTATTAATGACTCATACCGCATCTTATTTATGGAGAACAAACCCAACAGTTTGTCCAAGCGTTAAGCCAAGTCTGTTCAAATAAATGCCGCAGGGCTAGTGTCTCGAAAAGAATGCAGTAACACCTCAGTTAGACATACACGGTTGTAGCAGTCACTTTGTAGCATAAGTCAATCATTAGCTAAAAGAAGACTTTCAACGTCAACAAAAGCTCCTACTCTAGCTTTCTCTGCTAGTTAATCTACATAACCAATTTCTTCGACAGCAATGACCTGTGCAAAGCTTGAGCATGTAGCATAAACAAGTCTACAACTTTTTAGCAAAGACGGCTTTACTGCTGATGTCCGCCTAGTTCCGTGGCAGGTTTGAGCATCGTGAATTTGCAAAAGGAGAGGAAGCACAGTTAAATCGCAGTGTAAACATCAAGCAGGCGCACCGTTTGTTACAATGCTTTTGTCAAGTTCAATGTTAACTAGAAGTGGAAGGAAAAGCCTGAGCACTTTATTGCCCATTCTGTCGCCCGAGTGCGAGTGAAATCACGTCTACATTCGTGGCTTTGTGTGGGGAATACCCCGACAGTTGCTAGGCCTGGATGCACTGAGGATAAAAAAAATACATACATGATGGTAATGTCGACATTGTCAGTCTTCTCCTTGTTATTTTTAGTAATGGTAGTAGTAGAATTGATTGTTGCTGATGATGTGTACATATAATGTTTTTGTTTTGTTCCGTATTGTTCCGTATTCTAGGAACGCCTAGGGATTTGGGTTAAGATAAAAGGTAAAGGTGTGCCAAACTAACTTGCAGTTTTTCCCTTTCACCATGCGCAAGTTTTTCCGAACAGTTTACCATTGATTTGTCTGGACGTCAAGGCAACGAAAAATGAGCTGAAACTGGTGTAAAAAGCCTTTTAGAAAGGCTAGTAACTATGGACACTTTTATTGTGACCGCGTAGGTCTCATATTGCCTTGGTCTCATTTATGAGAGGCATGGCGAAAAAATTCTGAATACTAAATCTACGTTTAGGTCTAGGGACTAGGCTTGGTGAGCAAACTGCAGTACCAATTGAGTTTAACTGTTAAATAAACCCATTTAGTCTGGCCATAGCCTCAATTTTGGTCTGGAACACTGTTTAGTTGTTTTGTTATTTTCTTTGCATGTATCTAAATGACCTTGGTAAAAGAAAATATTTCAAAACACCCTAACGTGGCGCTAATCCTTTTTATCCGCTCCGAGAACTGGGGACAGGGTTTCAACGTCTGCATGAACAGACCCAGGACCCGCCGGCAAGTCCAGGATTCCAACCCTCACTTCTGTAGAAGGCCTTAGCCAGCTTGCATTGTCTTCTGCGCAGTTACTGAATAATTAGTTTAAGATGCCGTGGATTAAAGTGCTTTGGTGCAAAGGGTGAGGTGAAGAAAACCCGCAGGGATGTCAACAGATGCGAGAACACGCGCTCTGTGTAATTAAAGCGAGGATGCGTGCGTGAAATACGCGGACCGGGGTGACGAAGGTGATGATGAGTAATGATGGACCTTTTACATCCCCACTAATCCAGAGCGGCGTAAAGAGGAGAGTTGCAAAGGCAGCACGCCGCGACTCTGCTAACTGTCACACAGTTAAACAGTTCGAACTCGGACAGGAACGTAAATTACGCCTGGAGGGGAGATTATAAAGTAGACCAGGGTCCGTAAATCTGTTTACCTGAATGAGATACGCAAAAGGAAGATATTTATGTCTTTCAGCTCAAGGTTTAAGGCACCATAAAGTGCCCTCGGTGGACAGGAAGTAGATGGTGCTTTTTAAACGACGGGACCTGCTCCTACCACAGATAGAATTAGCAGCGCCTCATTTGGGCGAAAGAGAAATGAAGGATAATTGCATCGCAACAAGAACACCCCCTCAGGCAAATAACGGACAGTGGAGGTCGAGCACGCACCGTGACCCAGGTCTATGCGAGAAATACTTAGATATTCATGGGTTCCTGAAAGGGAAAATCCATTGCTTATCTAAAGAGCACGTGACACTCAAGGTCAAGGTTAAGGCCTGATTTAGTGGGTCTGCCTCCAAGTCGCGCGCTGCCCCCCTCCCAATTCAATAAGAAAATACCCCCAATACCCCACCCCCAACAGTCCGACAGGGATGAGGAAGATTCTGCGATTTTGAGCATGGGCGCTCATCTTTTTATTTTCGCATTGAAAAGCAGTTAGGATACGTTTATACATCGTATACAGTATTGAATCGTGTGGTGAGCTGAATATATAGTAAAAGGAAAATAATAATAAATGAGGCTTTTGTAAAGATTGTCAGAAGAACATTCTAAAAATGACAAAAGGAAATGATAATAAAACACAATTTAGGAAATAGTATGGGAAGCTAATTTGAAGGATTGTACAGGCACCAATAACAATCTAATCTGATTGAAAATAACATGCATATAAATGCTACATTTACGGGACAAACACTATTCAGAAATTAGTTAAGGCAGTAAGTTATTCCAAGAGATTATGCTACCAGATATACACCTGATTTCAATGTATCATTGTATTCAGTACAACCTTGCAGGTCTACAGCAAAACACAAGCCTACCGATGGGAGGTCGGCGAAAAGGACAAACTAATTCCTTGCGATAAACGTTAGTTGTGTTAACTTTGCATGCGTTCACGAAGGAGAAAATCAATATAAATTTACTAACGCCGCTTACAACCCCCATAGGCCTGAAAGAGCTAAACATTTATTAAGGATTTCTTTCTCTCTCTCTCTCTCTCTCTATATATATATATATATATATATATATATATATATTCCTTTTTGTCCTGTCTTACAAGCTACATAACAGTTATAAGGAATATTGATAAGCATAGTGTAATAAGCTATACTGCAGTAACAACACTGGCATGCCTAACATTTAGTCTATATGTAAAATCCATATAAAACACAACTAAAAGGGCTTCAAGCAAACAACACGTTACATTTAGGCAGGCATATTTACATAAACATAGTCCTTTTTCATTCTTATTTTCGTTATTGTCGTTTAATCTTAGTCCATCCATTAATGCGATGCAAATATGCAAGCAAGCGAGCACAAAGAAGCCCAGTTTTGTCTTAAAAAAATCAAGTGGACATTTTCTTTTTCCTTCAATCTGAAGTCACAGAGGGAAACAAAAAAAAGTCTGGTGGCTGAAATCCGCACTATGGTGCGCTGCTCTTAACTTTGGCGATGAATTTCTTTTCCTTTACCCTCCTGTTTTGAAACCAAATTGTAATCTGCCTTTCGGACAAGTTGGTTACCGCAGAAATCTTTCTTCTCTTGTCTTTCGTGATGAATTTGTTGGCCGCGTACTCTTTCTCCAGTTCCTTTAGCTGTACTTTGGTGTACGGTATCCTTTTCTTTCTACCTCGGCGGAAAGAGCCCCCGTCATGTTGGTGGGCCACAACATCTGGAACGAATAACAAACAGGGTTATTATTGATGGGCTTGCTAGTTGTCTATCAATTCCACAACCCAGGACACGTCTTAACAGTCTACATTAATGGGTTACACATTCGTCCAAGGAACCATTTCAATGCAAGAACCCTTGGAACTGCTGCTACTTCTACACTGTTGTTTCACAAATGTATATACCGAGTCTACTGCCTTATTATTTTTAAAGACAATTAAGGGAGAATAAATCGTTCCCTATGTTTCTGACTAAACCCAGAACGCTGCGTAAAAGATCTTGTGTATACCTGCTAACGCAGATTTCCACAGATGACCCGCTTGGCTCTGATCCTTGGAACAGTACATCTGACCTCCCCATCCGTTAGCCAAAGCCCAGGGTTGGTAACTGTCCATCGGCAGGAGACTGTCGTGTCGGGGCTCCCCTGTTCCTAGCGTCTGTACCACCGACACGTCCAAATAACTGGCCATAGACTGATAGGGACTGGGATAGCCGTGGTAGAAGGCGAACTCTTTGGCCCTGCTGGGGTATTCTTCAGCTGGGGTGTCCATATATTTCTCTGCAGAATAACTAAGCGCGCTCGCCTGAGTGCAGGACTTAAGCGAACCCCGCCCCATTCTGCAGGGATAGTAGCTGTTGCCAAAGTAACCGTAAGGAATTGGCCCGGTGGACGAAGCCTGGGGAACCGTCGGGCACGGAGTGCACTGCTTGCTGGCTTCGGACGAACTCGAAGTTGATACGTCCACGGTGGAGTAGCTGGAGCCATGCACGAGACTGGAGGGGTGAGCACTCAACGCTGAGTGGGCCATCAGATTCCTGCACTGGTTGGCCGCGAAATTGCCGCTACCAACCAGACCTTCCATGTTCTTGTTCAGCTCATCCAAGTTGTTTTCATACACAAACATTACCGTATCCGCCCAGCGAGGATTCAGCACCAGAGAGGTGGTCATAGCACGCTTACCATTCGGACAGCGAATTATCTTGCAAAGACCTGAGTACGGAGCTGTACACACGGTTACATCGACACAGCTGCATTGACGCAATGGAGTAAAGTCTGGATCGGCGGGTATTCATTGGACGAAAGGCAGGTCACGTGATGCGCAAAACTGACCCTGACGACGAAACTTCAGTTCATTTTTTTCGCCCGGCTGCTGTTCGGTCCCAGCGAAATGGAGGTGGAGGTGCGCGTCAGCATCTTACCTCCTTTTTGGATATTAAAAGACATCTATACAACTTTTCTTTTCTTTTTGGCTTCAGTGTTTTCATTGGCGGAGATGTAAAAACACTCTTTGTCTTGTTTTAGGATGAATTAGACAAGATCTGAAATCTATTAATTTAACCATGGTATTTGCGACCATTATTGTTGCACCAACAGATTAGAAGAAAAAGGACAACATGAAGACATAAGTAGTATTTTTTAGATTTAAATAGTCGTGCCCCTTTGAAAGTTTTATAGTCTTGCAGACATCAAGTGTTATTCTACCAGACCATACATCGCATAAATTTAAAAGAAATGTCTTGCAAAGTAAGCAGGTGTATATAAAATCAGTATATATAAAACTGTATAAAACATTTTAAAAATGCACAATTCTATATAGGGCGATTACATGAATAAATATATTTAATATGCTTACACTAACGCGCATATTATACATGCAATAACGTATTTAACACATGCAGTATGCATTGGACAAAATCTATCCTAAACGCCTCGCCATTGCAATGTATAATTGGTAGAACCAAACGCGCAATTGATTTATCATCGCCATAAACATTTTCCAAAAAAAGATTTATAACATGCTATTTCACATATACACGTCACATCCACTTACATCAAACCATTCTTTACACAAACCCTTTAAATAAAGTTTAAAATGAAGCTTTATAGAAATCCCCCACTTCACAGTTTCTCCTAAATGATTTTCCGAGGGTCTCCACGGTGCAGTATGCGCATGACGCTCAAAGAGCCTTCTTTACTAAACTCGCACACACACAGAGTCTAGAAGCTGGTGTAGCCCATAGCAGTGACCAACATCCAAGATATTTCATATCTGAATGCCTCGAGAGATCAAGACATCTTAACCCGCTTAATGTTAGCCCAACCTAACGAGTGTTCAAACGTATAAAACATTTCCATATAAGATAATATTTATTTTCATACGAATACTGAACGACTACTGAGCGGCCGTCTAATATACATACGCACACCTTTCTCCATGCGCATGAATATCATTTCGCCTGCTGCATTCTTTCTTAATACACAGATATGTCGTGCGTTTTTAGACACGACCTCTACGACTGTACAGTACATACACCTATTTATCTGTTTGTCGAACTCATTACGCATGATGGTACTTCTTCTTTCTGAAATCGACTACTAAAGAAAGCGCAAAAACTGTAATGTGATGCTCGACGATATTACGATTATCCATATTTCCTATAATAACACATTCTTATACATAGAGGTGCCAAAGAAATGTTTGGAGTAATATCGGGGGTGATCAGAGGGACATACACGACGGGTACTAGATTGTCACTGATGAGCCCCACCCCCACTTTCCTCCAGTGTGTTGGTCACCTTTAGTTAGTGAACTTAAATGTACCTTATTCCATTGCAATTCAGTGTTTACGTTGACTTGATTGTGTAGACCTTGTTTTGCCTAGAAACCTTTGTGTTACAACATTAGGCCATGAAAAGTTACAGATAAACCTTATTCTGCATGAACACGGCTTTATGGAAGTCTAAACTCCCATGATTAAAGAGATGTGACTTTCCTCAATGTAATGCCCAAATAAATTAAACATATTGGACATGGTCAAAGGTCTTTGGCCTTATGGAAATAGGTGGACCTTAAGGCCACGGTTGACCTTTTGATGATTTACGTAGTTTAAACTGCAAGAAACATAAATGTACCTCTGCAGTACCTTTTTCTGGTGTATGTGCTTAATATAATCATAGCATCTGCATTGTAAGGAACACCACCATTGGTGTCCTCCTAAGTCCAATTAGTTCCAGTAATCAACGAGTTTAAAATGTCATTTCTCTTGGTTTGAGACTTTCGTGCTTATTTTCTTTACCACAGCGACGGTTTTAGAACAAGCCTCTACCTTGTGTGAGAGTGGCACTTGAAATGTTTTTAAAAGGGATGAGCAGGAACCATCCCCCTCTAATCCTCATTCTTCATAGCACCAGTTCCCCTCTCTCTCTCTCTCTCTCTCTTTTTCTCTCTCTTTCTCTCTCTGGCTCCCTCACACATACACGCACAAATCCAGACGGTCGTCTTTTACAGGTCAGGCGGGGCCTTCAAGGTCAAGGCCAAGTTTAAAGTGACGAGCCTGGCCCTCCCTGAAGGGCTTGTTCAGGCATCAGCGATAGACGCAGTCCCTCCTTAAACAAACCGTCCAAGTTCAAGGCCTCTGGTCTGCGCCTGTCATCACAGCCAAACACAATGAAAGCAGTAGTACAGCCTGAGGGCAAAGCAGCCAGCCTACGAAAGACATGAATAAGACCGCTGGATCTCCATTCATTTAGACACAACACGATAAACAGAAGAAAAGCTATGCTGTTCACATTTCACAAAGTCCCGATAACAAGAGCTCCGAAAACGCAGTCGTGCTTCTGCAGCCATTCCTTCTTAAGCCAGCTGCTGCCTCGTGGCAGCTACTGTACCCAGGAAATGCCTTAATGGTCTTTCTGTCAAACTTCCTGCCCACTTGTAAAGCTCCATAACGAGTCCACGTTGAGCTAAGCAGGTTACTTCTGACTAGCTTCCCGCCTTTCGAGAATGAAACCAATCACCACACCAACATCGAATCTAAACGTAGGCTACTTCAACAGGTTGAGGTAAGTGTGTTATTTAGCACGAGAGAGAATAAGGCGCTCGTTTCTCGTTATGCAAGGTGTAAAGTTTATATGAACAGCCACCACTGGATCAACTGTGGCATGCTAGCTCTACACTGTCATTCTGTTTGCGGTTCAGTTCTCCTAGTAATCTGTAAACAAACACAAACCTGACCAGCAAGCCAACATTTCTCATTTGTAAACAAATATTTTTTCATTGTTGTGCGAATGTTTACATGCATAATGTCTATAAGATCAGGGCTACCTCGACCTGCTAAAGCTTAAATGGTAAAGGGTAAAGACATGTGAGGATGAAATAAGAATAACACTTTAAGACACATTTGACATTTCTTCTCCGGCCTTAACGTGAAGGTGGCATTAAGTAACCTGCACTCACAAGTCCAAACTATTTTCGTCAAAGCCTAAAAGCCTAACCCGGGAAGTGACATTGTTTTGATTATAGAACTATTTGTGATGCTGTTAATGGTCAGAATAAAGAACACCCCAAAATCTTGGTGTACATTCTTCCTTAATACACAGATAAGTCGCGTGTTTTTAGTCACCACCTCTGCGACTGTACAGTACGTAAATCTATTTATCTGCTTGTCGAACTCACCACGAATGATGATACTTCTGATATAATTATAATACTCATAGCTCTGAAATCGACTACTGAAGAAAGCGCAAAATCTGTAATGTGATGGTCGACGACATTATTGTAAATAGAGGTGCCAAAATCTGTAATGTGATGGTCGACGACATTCTTGTAAATAGAGGTGCCAAAGAGATGTCTGTTGTAATATCGGGGTGATCGGAGAGACATACACGATGGGATCACCAAAGAACCTTGCTAACTGAAACCACATTACTGAAAGGTTCTTTAGGGGTGCCTGAATGTGACATTGTGAATTGTTTTGCTTGTAAAATTATTTGTGATGCTGTTAATGATCAGAATAAGGAACACCCAAAAATCCCCCAAAGCTTTAAATAGAGCTTTTACTCCAAAGAAAAAACATCAACCCCAGTAATAATTAAAAAATATTCAGCTGTATAGTCAAATAGCAAAAGCTTTATGTATAACTTTGGAAAATTAACGCTTTTTAAAAAGAAAACGTGACCAGCGCACGTTTTTCCAAGAATTAATCAATTAGTTTAGGGTAATGTGGAGTATTATTATTATTATTATTATTATTATTATTATTATTCGTATTATTAGAACATGTAGGTTATGCAAATAATACAGCGCATTGTTCCAGAATATATACTAATATAAGCTTTCATTTAGCAAGTCGACCAAATCAATTGGGAATATTATAGTAAGTATTTGACTGCGGCGTTCTTTGATTTCTGATCATCTCCATGTGCATTATCAGGGATATATTATATATTATGTGTATATAAATTACATAAACCTAAGAGCTGATGTAACGCTTTTAAAATGAAAACTTGAAGAGTGCACGTTCTTCCAAGAATTAATAAATTAGTAATACATGTATATGGGTAACAGGCGCTGGTGGTGTTTTTGATTGAGTTGGGTTATTCGTGATCTTCTTAACTATTTACGCGTTAAAAGAACGCTGCTATTCGTCTAATTTCTCCACTAGTCCGACAAATTGTTAAGATTAATTTTTGGAGGCAGTTCTAGTCTACCACTCAAACGCAATGCTCCAACATTATTATAACTATTCTATATATATTACTATAAAATAAGAACAGAAAAGAAGGAGGAGCTGTGGGTACATGCGATCTTAGCCATCTCTTTCAGACAAAAGAAGGAATTAAACTCCTGTGCCTGGGTTTTTGAGTATCTGGGTATTTTCTTAACACGTGAGTGTTTTGACTTCTGCTTCACCCCGAGATGAAGTCAAATTGTGTGTCAAGTTGCTAACACGGTGGAAGCATATTGATAGGAAAAATGTCTGGTCCAAATCAACAGAATAACCTGCACCATGCATCATATATTTGTAGACGAACTTGTAACATTGTTGTAGCAATGAATAAGTGGTCATTTCAACTGAGAAATATTTTTAGTCAAAGACAACAAAGGGCATGGGTAGACTTCTCACATCTTTCAGTATTTCCAACCTGTTCTACCTTAGTTTCAAACATTCCATCTATCGTGATGAGCATTCACTATAGGAATTACAGCTAAACATATACCAGACCGCACAGAATGTCCCGTTTAAATACAGTGCACAGTGTGCACATATATATTTCGCTTTACATACTGAATTATGTGGTTCATTCTTGTGAAAACAATGCATATTTCAACAGTGGAAATTCAAAACAAAACTTTTGGGCTAGCTAAATATGATTACTGACAAAATGTCATGCAGTCAAATGGAAAAGGATAGACAGAAAACAGAATTAGATCAATTAAGCAGTTACACACTTAAAATGGTTCTTCAATGGCTTTTTGGTAAAGATAATGGATCTGTTTAGAACCATGAGTTTAATATAGAATTATTGTAATGCTTGAATGGCGATTTTGCATGGTGAAATGATTCTTTAGCCTGAAATTGTGCTGTATATAGTTCTAAATAGAACATTTATGAGCAATGTTTTTTTACCATGTCAAGCTTGTAACAACATGAGAACCGTGTTATACAGAGCATACATAAGCTGTGTTATACAGAGCATACATAAGCCGTGTTATACAGAGCATACATAAGCCGTGTCTACATTCGCTAGAGAAATAAAGTGTGATTAGTTTAACAAACATAATAACATACCTTCAAACCTGACCAGCTAACCAACATGATATCATTGCTGGGGTGCGAAGGTAGAAGTATAAATACAATCTTTTGGTGGGTCTAGGTGTCATGAAGGGCAAAGGTGAGAAAATTCTTTTGGGGAGTCCTAGTTGGAGGGAGCAATGAACATTAAACTCATGCGGAAAACTATGCAACCAGATACACATAGGGTTTTAACATAATGGTGAAAAGGTAAAAATATTAATAGCCTTTCTGTAAACCTCTCCCTCTGTCTCCGGCACCAAAGATTCTTAAATATGATTCTCCTTACAGTAATGTAAATATGGTGTTGCAAAATCATACCTTACAAACGCCACATGGCAATGTCAACAGGATGAAGTATAATGAAGAGGAAAAACATTCAAACAACAACAGAAAACAGCTGGTTTGGACTGTGATCCAAGCTTTGATGCTGAAACATACTTAAAAGGATCTTCACTGGTTTGTAGCTCCATGTAGTTACTACAGGTGAGCAGCATATCAATAATTATAATTTCCTTCAGGTAGTCCAAACATTTACTCACAGGTAAAAACAGAGATGCTGTTCCAAAGCTTTACATCACATTTATCAAAATCAGAAACAGAACAAACCTTAATGAAGTGGCTAGATTTTTAAATTGGATGTTGCATTTTACAGATGACTTGCAAAAATTAATACTGAGCAGGTAATTGCAAGTACAATTTCAAAAAGCAAACAGGAACATTTGCTCTTAGTAAAAGCATTTGAACTGCTTATAGACATTTGGGACAGAAAGCCCAAGAAGACATTACTGTAAAAATCAATCATGTTTATATAACTTTAAAGCAGAGGTCTTTAAACCAGCCCTCGGTAGGTGACAAATTCGTAATTAGTAGGTCATTTTAAATACATACTTTAAACACTGTGCAAAAGTCTGAGACCACCCTTTACTTACTTATTTAAATAAAACAACCATTAAAAACTATCTATTTTTGAGGAACCTTCACATAATGACAAGCAAAGTCAAGACCTGAAACATGTCATCAGCTAAACATCATCAAAAGCTTCCACTCAGATTCCACTCTTCCACAACACTCTTAAGTGCTGGGATCTTTCCACTGTGAGAAGACCACTACAGGCAATGAGTCTGCAAGGACATGTAGCTGTCAAAAGGTATTTACTGGAAAACAATAAACTAATAAACAAAAAAAGCTGCTGGTGCTCTAGGAAGAGTGGACTGTCACCACACAGTCCAGACCTCAACATCACTGAGTGTGTTGGATTATGCGGATAGTGATAAGCACAGAACATAACAATATTTAAGACTACACCTCTTGGAAAAACAAGTTCACCAAAAAGAATGAAAGCTACTTGTGATAAAGTGTGTCCTAACTTACATCATCACACTATTACAAAGTGTGGACACACTAGTGAATTTTTCGCTAGTAAAGACTCTTACTGGTTCTAGCATATTGTTGATATTCTATTTAAAACTTGTGGCTTCCGATAAATATATGTATTTTAAAAATGTTTCTAAAATATATGTTTTCTCCTGATGCAAAAGAATGAGTTGCTTGTACTTAAAGGTCATTTTGACTGTAATTTAAATAAACTAGACATGATTTCTTATCTTTTGCACGTTTTACTGTACACTGTGCCACAAAGGGGTTCTCTGTGCCATAAAGGGCTTCTCTGTGCCATGACATACAGGAGTCATGTTTGATTACCTGAAGAACCATTTATTGATTGTTTGTTTAAAGAACTGTGAGTATAGGGAGCCTTTTCAAAGTTTAAAGAACCTCCAGACAATGTAATGTTTCTATGATAGGGATGTCAAAATATATTAAGTCCAGGATTGCTGACACTGGGTTCACAATTCCAAAGACAAAAGTCCTCACTATGTGTTGCACACTGTATCCATGTGGTTGCTTATTCATGAACACACATCATTAATGGACATGCTGCTTTTGGTTAGTTGATTTGTGCTACCTGTTTCCAAATTTTGGTGCCCATTTTCCACATACACATTTTCAATCAAAGAATCACAATGTCATGATGCATTGTTACATCCCCCTTCAACCCCAGTTTAGCCTTTATCCTTGAACCATATTTCCAGGCCAAGAAAAGTTTAAGAACCTTTATTTCTATGGAATTATTTACATATACAGCCATGCTCACATACTATAAAGCGATCTTGAATTAATCTAATTATCTGAATCAGAGTTTAAAAGAAGGACAGGGTCTTCTTAATTATCCATCGTACATATTACACATATAGTACATATTACAGTTGATCCATTTTTATTTATAATATATCGAATACAGTTTGGGACACTATGAGAGACTGTGCTGGCCTTTAGCGTCATGTGAAAGTTTAAAACGACATGAATGTTGGAGTACTCTGAGGCACAAATCCGGCTATAATGGCTAAAGAAGCATCTTTACTGTCTTTCTGCTGGCTCAGTAAAGGAAACCAATGATTTATAATGATCTATATTAGTTTTCATTGCTGGCCATTATAAAAGTTTACAAAATCACACAACCGTTTGGAAATGGTTTAGTTTTATGGCTGGATGAGAGCTAGGCTATACTTCAGCTTCCTCCCACAGCATCGTGAGCCAGATAATCGCAATTTGCGCCCTTCAAAACAGGGAAATAAAAATATATATTCCTGTTCATGAGATCCATATTCAGAACTTTTCTAAGATGTTCCAGTATTTGTTGAGGAAACAATGAACACAGACTAGAACAGAGTGAACGGTTTTGTTCCTCATCGGCAGTTGACCCACAACGCTTATAAAGTGAAAGCTGGAATGTACAGTAGGATGGATGGACGCCCGGGATGTGCAAACGGCGTTCATGTTCATTTGAGATAAACGCCTGGATTACCTGCCCTGAGCGTTCGAGTGGGAGGGAACAATAATACGGTAATAATAATAAAAAACAAGTCATAAATAAATACGTCGTTTTAAAAGCAGACGGAGATGAATACGGAGATAAATACGGTGATGGGCATATAGTGTGTTTCGTTTTCGTTTTGTTCTTTAGAGCAACAATAATCCCAGGATATGTACAGATTATACACTCAGAGTATAATCTCAAATTATAACGATGTTCAAATTCAACCAATGTGTACACATATCAGAGATTATTTGCGCTATTAAATGTCCATATTGTATTTCTTATTTATTATCTATTTGCTTGCGTTTTTATTGATTTGATAAAGATTTAAAGCGGTAAAACATCTAGAACTAATATTTAACATACTGACGAATGTAGTGTCATATATAATTTGTGGGGAAAATAATAGTTTATCCAATAAATTATACAAATTGCATCTCTGTAATCCATAATGAATTTAATATTTTATGCTGAATTCGTCAATTTACCGCCAGTACATGTGAAAAATAATGTTCATTTGCGACGAAAGAATAAGTTAATATAGTAAATGATTGTTGTAATATATATATATATATATATATATATATATAGTGTATACAAATAAACAGAAAATGGTATATGTTTGTATTGCATACAGTTGCATATAAACATAATACCTCAACGTATTTGCTTAAAGTTTACCTGTTTGCAATTACTGTGTTGTCACAATTTGCAATTACTGTGTTGTTTAAATACCGTACATTTTATTGTAAATATTTGTACCTGAAACACAAAAGGAATACCTTTTATTTGTTTGCAACCAGAATGAAAACTATTTCAGTGACTGGGTACTTGGAATAAAACCTATGTAATAAAATTAATTCCGGTTACAATATTCCACGACACGTTAGAATAGAATATTGTGCAGAAGGACGGTAAGGAACACTCGCTGGGCAGGTCTTAGGGACTGAGGGTCTATTCGAACTATTCATTCTACAGAATCCCTCCAGTCTATGCCCTGTGCAGTAGATTTATTTGTCTATCAGGAAATCAAGGACGCTCGATATTTTCCATTGGGGTGCTAACAATATAACATGATAGTCAGCGTTACAGGTATTATTCACTTTTGTTTTACTTTTCTTAAACATTTTGGGAATCATTGTTTTACTCATTTTAGGACGCAACGCTTTGATTTGAGGATGTTTTCATCTGCTTATTTCTGGAGTATGATGCTTCTCTGTAGATACAGCGTCACGCCTCTTTGCGTGTCACTAATAAGGCGGGGTCGGAACAAGAAAACAGGCCTTCGCACTGCATACAACACATCTGGTTAAACTTGACGGCGGGGCCATGGACGTTTGCCAGCTGTCATTAAATTAACAAACTTCAGTTTCAGTCAAGGGAGACGGACTGGCACAGGTTCAAAAATTCACTTCTGCTGTGATGCCCACCCCCACAGACAGCAGGGAGCGCATTTTGAACTTTCCCCAGCTAAAAAGAGAGAGGGGTTGTGGAGATGAAATGATGAGCAGGAAGGCGGACAGTTTTCCCAAATCCCAGACACGCAGTGAAACCCACCTGTGACGAAAGATAACCGGAGCGCAGTCCTACATAAGTTACCTATTTATACTGTCTATAATTTGATTTTGAGCTCAAAATGAACTGGAACAAGAATGTCAGTCCAGAGATCAAGCCGAGAGAACAATGGTGAATGTTTTCTTGCTGAGTAGAAACAAGAAGCTAAACGAAAAGGTAAAACCATAATCAGCCATCAATCCATGCCATAGAAGAACCATACATGAAAATGCATGAATACAATCATCGCCAAACAAGTTAACTTGCAACTGTCTTCTGGTAGTATTAAAACAACTGTGTACACTGTAATAATACGGAGACATTGCTAATATTTAATACTAGAGCCAATTATTAAAGATCTGGGCACGATGGGAACGAAGCTCTCTCTCTTTCTCTCGCTCCCTTCCCTCTGTCACGTGTCCAAGATGCTTTAACTATGCCATCTTTCTTATTGGCAACGCTGCCATCGCGCCACACCCACAGAAGAGGCTGATCTGAGACAAACTTCTGCTTGAAACCCCTACTTATCGAATTAGCCACTTTTACAGTAGCGGTTTTACCAGAACATTTGTGCATTGTATATGCTAGTGCGTATTCCATCATCGTCAACCGCACATTTCAGGTAGCAATGCTGTTGGCTTCATGTTAGCCTGGATTGACTGATCAAACGAGGCCAGGTGTGTGTAAGCCTATTGTTCAACTGTATAGAGCGCCATTCTGCCACCCAGGCGTGAGAATTGCTCCAGTCTTGACGGAGCCACAAGACATACTGCAGAACAGAGCGGAAGTACAACCGTCAGGCCATCTGATGGATCTGCTGGAAGTGGAACAAATAAGTTTCCTAAATTTCTATATTCACTAAATAAAACAAAAGTCCCAGACAGAACCCTAAAACCAGTGTTTGACAAATACGTTTGTGGGTGTAAAGAGGAACCTTCAGTTCATGTAAGCGCACTTTACCAATTAATGGGTCTTTCATATATATCTTTAAAGTACGCTGAGGCTCTTAAAACTTTGAACTTCTATTTGACACGTATGGTTCTCTAAAATACCATCCACTGAAAGGTTCTTTTGCCATTGTAGAATCTTCTTTAGCATCGCCCATAGAGCCCTTTCTGGCATCTTCATATGACTTCTTCCACACTACAAAACCGTTGTACCATGTGGACGTTCCCAAAACTTTAAAATAGTTTATTTACTGGAAAAACAAAACTGGATTTTAAAACAACCATACATTGAAAGATTCTTAAAGGAACCAAAAGCATCGTTCCAAAGCATTATTTTTTTGTTCTATTTGGAGAACCAGAATAAGAATTGCCCAAGCTAACCACAACAAATAACGAATGGCCGGTCGACTTATCATCAAATAAATACACGTTTGGCAGAAACAATTTAATGGCTCCAAAGTTTGTGCAAAAGTGCAATTTGTGCACGACGTGCAAACATAGGCAGCTGTAGTTGTCTTGTCTATTCTATTCTGTTCTATTGTACTTATTAATGTGTTTAAATAGCCGTGAGTTGGGTTTTTTTCCATGTCTATTTCACGGTTATAAAACTAAGCTACACAGCCAAGATCTGGATCAACTTAAAAGACAAACATTACACCGCTTGTATGGCCATGAATAAAATACAGTTCATATGTAGCCTAGTCTACATCACAGCAGACATTGCCCTAAACCACTAGAACCCAAACCGATGGGGATTGATTCCTCCCATGAGGGACCAATACTCGTGGGCACGAACTGGACAGAGGAAATCTTAACATGGTCTGAGAGGACACTTAACATACCCAGGCGCTCTCTTCTCTTTTCTCACTCATATTCCACTATCTTTCTCTTAAATCTACTATCCTTCAGTGTGTCAAAGGTAAACAGCAGATCGCTCACTGACATACGTTATAGGGCGCAGTGTTTTTACGCCTTGGTAAGCGCAGTACGCTAAAATACAGGGGGGTTTGAATGTGCATGTCTGAACTGTGTCCACTGGCTGCACATGCACCATCCTTGAAAGATGCCAACTTGGTTTACGTCACATATTTTATTAATGTGCAAACCGGCCTATCCGACCTGAATCATACTATATTTAAAGCACCGTTCTTATTCTCCAGGCACGACCCGGCTGATGGACTTCCAAATATAAATGAACATCAAACGGCGCGAAGCCGCCATCTCTGGTCTCTCTCTTTCTCTCTGACAGCAAGCAAAAGGGAGGTCGATCTTAATTCTCCATAACAAAAAAGTACAAAGGCGGGTCGGAGACCAAAGGCACTTTAACACCTCCCTGTGTCCGCGCGCCCAGGCGGCGCCGCGGCGGATAGCGCGCGCCTCTCATTAGTGGAAGACAGGACGAGTCGAGAGGGAGCGTATACAGGGGAGACGGGGGGTGGGTGGAGTGGGGGTGGGAAGAGGCTACAAAAACAACTCATCGTTTCCTCTATAAACGATCTTGGCTCAGGTCTACAAAGGTGCCTTTAGCGGTAAGGAGAGAGCAGCGAGCACTGATCACTTTTGTAGGAACTCTCCACTGTGAACATATCTGGACTGATATCATCCATCGTACTAATCAGAGGTCAAAGTTCACCTGAGGAATTAGCCGAGGAAGATGTGTAAGTACACTATACGGCCGTTTCACTGTGCTTGATCTGTGATGATGTGAAAGATCGTTGGCAACGCATTACGCTGCTAGCTGGGATAGATACGTTTGGCTAACTGGGACTGACATGTTTGATTAACGCTTATACATCACTGTGCTGAGTGGATTCAGTAGTATGGCATGTGTAGTATGCTAGTATGTACGTGTTTGAAACGAGGCTTTTAACACGCAAATTAACACTGGCAGCAATCCTCTCAAGGCCTGGCAGCACCTCAGCCTTCAAACCCTCACCATTCTCTGACTGCTCTGTACTGTTAAGATAGACGTCCAGAACTTTCAGAACTAAGTTTGTGTATTGTTTGTTTTGCAGTGGCGGAGGGCAGGGAGGCTCCAGTCTCCTCCATTGCTCATGTCGACAGTGATAATGGGGAGGAGGATTCATGCCCCCGTATGGCGCTACTGGCCGGAGTGGAGCAGAGCAGGAGGCACAGGACCGCGTTCACACGCGAGCAGTTGTCCCGACTAGAGCAGGAGTATGGCAAGGAGAGCTACGTGTCCCGGGCAAGACGGTGTGAACTAGCGGCAGCACTCAACCTCCCCGAGACCACCATTAAGGTCCGTGTACGACTTACCCTGTTGTCCAAAATATTTATCCTGCTAAACTGCAGGATTCCCATATGTAGGCCCAAATTAACTCCTGAAAGATTACAATTACTGAACAGGCTTTAAAGTGGAATTCCACCAAATCCTCAGTAAATTAGTCAGTGAGATGTGAGTCATTCAGAGTGGTTTGATGTAAACTGTTCTGTTCAAGGGAAACTTGCAAGTCAGGTTCACAGTGGTGATGATAGGAATCAGACCTCTAAGGATTTTGAAGTCCCTGAAAGCTTCCTCACACGAAGTTGTTGCATAAAATAGTAACAGATAATAGACATGCACTTTCTGGTGTCTGATATATAGTTTCATGGTAGTTTTGTGATATTGCCTTAACCTATTTATTTTAATTAATTTATAATGGAGGGATACATGCAAGATGCTGTTAGGTAAAATGGTCCCCAGACAAAAATGTTCTTTACTTAGTATAATTATTTTGCTATTACCAACATTACATATGAACTATAATGTATATTCACTGAGTGTCCATGTTTCTCATAGACTAGTTCACATCAGACCACTCTAAATGATTGTTTACAATTCAACCACTTAATAATTTACTTTTTTAAAACAGAGTGCATAAGCCTACAGTTTAGGTCTTTAAATAGCTTTAAAATGGACATTTCATTTCTTATCTTATCTTATACAGGAAGCTTGTGACGGAGTGTTCTGTCCTAAATTTAAGAATTAATCCACAATCACACAAAGGAGATTTTACTAGTACCATAGACAGAACTGTGCTGGCACTGTTGTATTTGTCTGACCGGGACCCTGCTTCCTCCATATAATTGCAGGTGTGGTTCCAGAACAGACGGATGAAGGATAAACGACAGCGCCACAGTCTGAGCTGGCCTCACCCACTGGACCCCAACCTGTGTGCTTTAATGGTGAGCCAGGCGACTGGAGGGCTGCCATACCCCCTGTTGCCTCATATCCCCCTACATCTGTACTCTCATCTTGGTGTGGGAGGCATGCCACCACTCTCCAGTCTGTCCAGTCCGTATAGCGTCGCCTCTGTGAGACCACTGGACACTCTGCGCCTTCCACATTCTCCTTATTCCAGGATTGGAGGGCTTCCATCTCCAGTACTATATCCCCCAGTGCATACAATGCAACATCCCCCAACCTGTCCCTGCCCCTATTGCCTTCACTGGGGACCAGATCATCTACTCAAGACCAGAGGAGGACCCAGCCTTGGGCTGAGTCTGACCAGCAGCCCAAAACCTGCAACTGCACTATTAGAATGCAGAGAAGAAGTACCTTTGCCTTAGTGAAGGCCGGACCTTATTTAACACTAGATATTTACATTTTTGGACATCACTGGACGTTTGTTTAAGTACAGAGTTTATTGGGGACCTAAATTTACTGAGTTCTGTTAATAAAGGTTTTCATACGCACAAGCTGTGATAGATTAGCGCTAGGAGGAACATTCTGCAGCATGGCAGATGTTCGGAAGGGCTGGTAGACACTCAGATTTATATTGTAATGGCACAATCACGCTTTAGAAAGTCACATTATGTTTATGTTGTACTGAATTTTTTGGTTCATATATGTAGAAATGTTTGAAAAAAAAATATTTTTATGGCCTTTCTTAAACTGTCAATGTTTTATCTGCTTGTCATTTACAAAGAATGCTGCTGCCGAACACTGTGTAAAATTACTGTGTATATATTTGCATCTTAAAAAGTTCTATGACAAACAAGTCTATTAAAATATTTATGAAAACTTCCTGATCACAGTATTTTTGTATGTTGAACTCTGCAGGTGTTCTTTTCTAGGACATTTTTCAGTATCTTTGATCATGATATTGAATATAATGATCAAAAAAACTAAACTAAATTAAATTTACATGCAATATCCTTAACCAACTATCACAGATCTCAATAGTGATGTAAAAGCCTCTGCACCTGTTAAGGTGTCTTTTATTCCAGCCCGTCAACCCAGACAGTGGCTAAACTAAGAGACACTTATCAAAATTACAGATACTACGCCACACTAATCCTGTCATTATAGCCCACGCTAGACATAACCCATTGCAGCATGGGTCCAACGTGCCTTAAAACGGAGTCCAGCCAGACAAAACAACAGGAGGTGGACAGGGCTGTCTGAGACCACTAATCACCAAAGACAGGTTCAGTACTTTATCTAATGATGAGCCAAAATCATACACTGAGAGCGCTGCTTATTGAAAAGTCTTACAGTCCTGCTCTCTGAGCCAGTTATGAACAGCAGTGCCAAACTCATGCCAGGACTAACTGCAAGTTTATGTTCTGGTAGCACTGTTGTTAAAAAACAGGGCAGATGCAACGATTCAACCTGTATTTACGCATTAATACAAAACTACTGACGCGTCACAGCAAGGTTGTATGGATTAGGGCACCTGCTGTGATCCAGGTGCGTTAGCTTACCTGAGCCACACCTGTTACAGGTGATTTAAAATGCAGAGGGCCTGCTTCATCTGTTGCTAAGCTAAATTTAACCCCTTTCATTTTAGTTGGGTGGCGTGCATTGCTTATTCTCACCTTGAGATCATGGCCCTAAAGGGGCACAAATTTCAGCTTAGTGACGTAAGCTGCCTGATTCAATTCGGGTTCATTGAGTTTCTATATTTACAACTTTCACAAAAATAACTTTCCATGTGAAACATGCCTTTTGTGGGACAGCTAGGAAAATGAACAAAGAAAATGGACCATCAGATTTTAACAAAACATATAAATCAAGCAATCCTCTAGGCCAACTATTTCTAAACTGCACTTTTCAAAGAGATCGATTTCCAACAGCTTTTTAATAAGGATTAGGGTTAGGGTTATATAGAACCTTGGACCCTCTAAGAACTATTTGCATTCCTAAATGGCTCTTTGTATAGTACAATGGTTATATAAAATGACAGGTAATGTGTTGTATATGGTTCCATTTCTATTTCCCTTTTAAAAATGGCAATTTCTTGTATATAGTACAACAAGGGTTCCTCCATTATGATGTCAAGCTTGTGACAACAGCAGAACTATTTTTGGTGCTAAACAAAGTCACTTTCAAACAGAACCATTTTAAATACATTCTTCATCAATTTAAAGAATTTCACCACACAAAAGAAAGAGCGGATAGTTTTTTTTTTTTACTGTTTAATCAAAAGTCATTGCCAGGATTCTGGATAGCAAAGTATCTTATGTTCCTGCTTTTTGCAACTACAAGCTTCACAAATTATATACTGTGTTCTGATCTTTCTCCAAGTTATAATTACAGACAAACACAATCTAACTAAACTAGTAACAGTTGTCATTTTCATTCCCTTTATTGAGCACATTGAGGAACCTCCACAGTGCAGGCTAGAGTTAAAACCTTTTAGAGCTTCCTAGAATTAAAAGTTGTTTCAGTGCATGAGATGAGACTGGAAGTGTGGATTTTACAGGTGCTTTGCTCACTAAATAAAGGCAGCACACTAGTCTGTGTCCTTTTTAAGAAAGGTAAGTGTGAACAATGCCTAGATGCAAACAATGTCAAGAAAACCTCAGAAGATGTGTTCAGATACATGTGCATCACAAAAGAACTGCTGGAGTCTTGGGTGTATATCAGTTCATGGTTAGACAAATGGAGAAAATTCTGGACTGCTACTACTTTCACTAGGTGTGGGCAACCTTTCAAGATGACAACCTTTTAAGTGGACAACAGTCAAGCCAGAAAGCTGAGTTGAGAAAGGACCAAAGGATAGCAGCAAAAAACATAAGACGACTCTAAAAACTGCAAAAATCATTGTTCAAGTGTCGGCTATAAGAAAAACACTGAGCATGATGTTCATGCAAGGGCACCTCAAATTAAGCCACTGCTGTCTAAAAAAACTAATCGTGGTCCATCTCAGGTTTGCCTAAGACCACCTAAATGTTCTACAATGCTTCTTGGAAAATATATGGGTCGATGATACTAAAGTCGAATCGTTTAACACAACACTATATTTGGACAAAAGGGGACAAAACCATATCCTGATTATATCCAAGTATACCTACAAAGGAAAGGATGACATAGACTGCTGTTTTGAAATGGCTTTATCTACTGAGACGATGTGGGATGCCCTGAAGAGCACTGCAGAAGCTAGAAAAACTGATTAACTGAACCACATCAGCTGGGAGGAATGGTCCAAAATTCATCTTTAGCACTGTGTAAACTTGTATTTGCAGCTACAGTAGATGTTTTGGTGGAGGTGATGCTTCTAAAGGGGATGTACAGGAATTTAAATCAAATCATTGCAAATCACTACAATGTACTCAATAAAAAGACACAATAGCAAAAAAAAAAAAAACAGTTTGTGCGCTATTAGTTAAGCTAGATTGTGCTTGTCTATAATTGTGACTTACATAACAATAAGACCATCTTTTGTAGTAAGAAATGCAGGTAATTTTAATGTAATTCTCTTACGTTCTTTGTACAGTCTGCATGTAGAAAATGATTCACTCTTAAAAAATGACATGTCATGATACACAAAGCAACTGTTTGCTATTTTAAGTAAGACTGATTCAAAAAGGCTAATCGTCTCATATCTGTTTACCTGGAGCAATACGTAGATGGAAGCTCTAATCAGTGCCATCCTGGTCCAAGAGGGACAATAACTCAACAGGTAATGTCTGCAATAAAACAAGAAATAGGTGGGAGCTGACAGTAAAAGGGATGGTCTTCTCCATGTGAACTGTGAGAATTTAGGCTAATTGGAACTGACTGTAAAAAAGATTGTGCTACTGGTTGTAGTGAGAAACTGAAAGAATACACAGTAAAAGCTTTCTTTTGTCTAGAGAGCACCACAGTGTGATATTTACAACATCCTGATGCTAATGCAGCCTTGGCCCTGGGGGAGTCAAGAGATAGCTGGTCCTTATTGTGTCCAACGTCCTTCACTTTGGATACCATATCAAAAGAAAACCTTCATAATATTCTGCAAGGAGGGAACCCAGAACTCAGGATTCCTCAACTTTTTTTGTTAAATCAAATGGATTTTGGAGAATGGTCTCTTATTGGCAGATACTAATCATCAAAACAAAATAATAGAACAAAAAATCTGCTTGACTGTAGTTATAAACCTTACTGTATGGATAGAAACTCATGATACTTAACGTTTGGCTGGAAACAGTCTAGTTTTTTGCAACAGATTTTGCAGCATTTTGCAACAGATTTGTCTTTGTCGCAGTCATCAGAGACTGTGGTGGAGTACGCTATGACTTTTATACAAGTGTGCCCTGATGTCATGCGGGCGTCTCAGCAGTGTCTGCTTCATTTGATAGTATGCTGTTTCAGTATTCACCATAGTAAAATTATCTGCAGTTTCTTTGCGTACTCCTGGATTTGTGGTGAACCATGTAGACACATCATCTGCAGCAGAATTATCACAGTTAGTGAGCAGAGGATTTTAGGGCTACTAGTCTCATATCATCTCTCATGCAGGTCATAGTCTGGACAACAGCTGCTCTACAGTCTTAACGCAGGCTGAAACGAGCAGAGGGAAGGATGTTACACGAGTGCTACAGACTGAATATAAGCTCTGCTATGATAATAGTAGTACACAGATGTCTGGAATGCTGTAATGCTAGTCACAAACTGAGCAGGAAGCTTTTACAAGGGATCACATGCTGCAAAGTTGCCATTACAGCAAATCAAATTACCCAAGAGAATTATGAACACTCTTTATCGCTTTCCAAACCAAATGTAAGCTGAAAAAGAAAACAGACACCCCCCCTACTCCTCCCCCCGCCATCACTAACCCTACAGGAAGACCACAACAAAACTGACCATAGTTTGATCTGTCTTTGTATACTTATTATAATCTTGAATATAACAGTTTATAAATGGAAAAAAAGACAGATGTGTTGGCACCAGCTGGTTTAGTGTGTCCAAGACAATCAATATTTATTTGTATAGCACTTTTTACAACTAACGTTGTCTCCAAGCAGCTTTACAGAAAATTTGTTTGTATAAAAGAAAAACACGGAGTTAATGTACAGACGTAGCAAAGGGAAACCGGGTCCAACCCCAAGAGGTAGGCTTTGCTTGTATGAACTGAGTGTGTGTAAGCCTGAGAGTCCTAGAGAGAATTTCTCTGCGCTGGTAACCCCTCAAATGTTATCCATCAAGGTTGACCAGCTCATTGAAAAGACAGATGAGAGGGAGAGTAAAACTGTTTGGATATTTGGTTCATTTACGGAGAAATGTAAATTATAGTGGTAAATGGATGATATCAGCCAAACAGAGAAAGGGAGAAGATTCCACAGTTTTGGAGCTACACAAGAAAAGGCTCAACCACCTGCTGTGGTTCTTCTAATTCTAGGGACTGTCAGCAGGTCGTTATTTTGTGAGCAGAGCGCACGGATACTGCGGGGCCAGGCCATTTATTGATTTATATGTTAAAAGCAGAATCTTGTACTCCACACAAAATATTCTTTGGTTTGGTTGTAAACCCTTGGGCTTTAAGCATGGAACTGGAATTGGAACTGGACTTGGAAACAAGCATATTGAAATAAATGCAGCAATTGATCTTCCAGAAGTCATGTTTACTGGAAAAAAACAGGACTGCATAGGTCTCTTCGTTAGCATTTAGATTTTTTCCAGACAAAATAAAAATGGAGACAAGTTGAGTTCTAGGTGTGATTACCAGTTTATTGTTTTTCCCTGAACCAAATATTTTTTCATTCTCACAAATACATAAACATGAATTCACACACAAGATTTTTCAATAATAATTTAGAAATTCCACACGTATCTCTGCCCAGAGGGTACAAACAGTGGTTGAGTGTTTCCTCTCCAAAGATTTATCAATGTAGTCCCTCTAATTTTTTTAATGGGAAATACATTTGCTTATTGTGTTGGCTGTCTAGAGTTTTGTAAAACCACCCATTTAGCAAGCATTTTGCATCCTGCATTGTCTTGTTGAATGGCCAATCATATTTTACTGGTTCACCTGAGTCACTGAACATACAACACAGATCCCTACAAACAAAATTAAATCATACATATACACATGAAAATGAAAGAGATCACACTTATTTCCACATGACAACCAAACCTCACAAGCACGTAAATCCATTGCACTCGACAATTTCAAAAGCTTGTCATTTTTTAGGTACATCAAGGGCCATTATTGTAAATCATGCAATTAAGTTATTTAAAAGCCAGCGACATCCATTCATTGATACCGCAGGTCTGGTTTGATTGTTTTGTATTTTATCTGTACATCACACATACCCCATGTTTTAGTATACCACGATTTTCTCTGCCCAAACACCACTCAAAGCCAGGAACAATTCCCAGTTACTGCGAGTCTTCATCTTTTTTGGTTTTATTTGAATATGTAATGCTTATAAATAAGCATATAATAGAGCACCATCTCACCTAAACTCCTCTTTGTCAGTGCATGGAAATATGCCAGGTTTTAGGAGTTGCCTTTGTGCAATGGGTGCAGGGCCTGAGATTACCTGAAGCTCAGGGTGTGATTGAGGCTTCTCAGGATAAAGGGGTCTTGAAAAAGGAGGGCGAAGAGAGCTCCAGAGATTGCCAAACATTCTCACCTTTGCCAAAGCACACACAGTACTTTTGCCATGGAGGCCCAGCTGTCCCAATGAGGCGGTAACTGGAAAAGACAAATAGCTAAATAAAGAGGACAGAAATGTGATGCAGAAAAGCACACTGGGCTTTAGGAAGGTATCCAAGATCTCTGCTCAATTTGCAAGACACACCTCTGCCAAAAGCCTTTGGCTATAATAGCACACAAATCTGCCTTGAACTGATCTTAAAGTAATTCATATATTCTAGCAGTACAATTAGAGGCACCTTAATGAGATCATGAGACAAGCTTCTCTTTAAATAGGCATGTAATGTTAAGATTAATAACACCAGTTGATGATTTTCTCCTGGTAAAGACAAGAGAATATCAGTTAGCTGAATTTCACGATGGCTGCAAAACAAATAATCCAGTAACACTCACTTGGAAACAGTGCTGGCCATTCATCCTTAAAGCCTGAAGCTGGTCTGCACTTCCCACCATGCAATGCACCCTGCTCTGTGTAAGAATTCTGCCAGGCCGCCTCCTTGGACAGTGCTGGGTGTGGTAGTGGCCGCAGCTGCTGTTTGGCATCTGGCACTGGCTGTATTAATGCTGTTGCTTTCCTACCATGATTCACAGAGTGGTGCCCCAATGACTCCAGCTGCATGGACAACATGTCATATTCTGTCCTGACAATTCGGTCAACCAAGTTGAGACATTATTATTTTAATGTTGAATACGTTATATATACTCTATGTCTGTGTGTGGTGCTGGTACCTTTCTTGATGATTGGGTGCCATTCAGGAGCTGTTCTACTATAGCCAAGTTCCAGAGTGAACTGCCTTTATGCAGCAGTTCCTGATGCTTCTCACTGTCTTCCCCTTCCTCATCAAGGCCCTGCTGCTCATTTATGGCTGCTTGGCCTTTGGTCATGCATAGAGTCAAACCTGGGAGGAAGTGCTAAGAAACAGCACCCACAACAAAATTTGCAGATGATGAAAAACTTTCAGATAAAAAACATGTCACAAAAATTTAATAATCTATGAAGTGTATTTGTGATTGGGTAACTCACAGTGGGATTGTTCATGTTGGAGTGCATAGACCCTTGAAAACTGTAATGGGGTTTTCCTTTCTCTCCAGCAGACTTTACCTGCATACCTAATATATGTCTCTTACCCTGTCCCTGCTTGTCCTGCAGCTGCTGCCTGCACATACACATGCGCACACACATGCACGCACACACACACACACACACACACACACACACACACACACACACATTAAAAGCACCACAAATACATCAAATACACTCTAAGTAAACAAGTATGTAATGACAAGCTATCGGTAAAGTAAGCATGCTTTTAGAGTAGAGGCATGCATATCTTTCTCTACCTTGTACATTTCTCTCGAGCACGTGAGGCAGCAGTCTCCTGGAACAGTGAGCTGCAGTGTTTGAGATACCTGTCATAGTCTGCAACTCTTTGGCAGGGGAGAATCCTTCTAAAGCCTCCCAGGTGCTCGTCTTCATACCTGAGGGCTTGTTCCATTCTGCATGTCTGTAACTTTTGCTGGTCTCTGCTCCTGAGAAATAAGCGTCTCTACTATACACTTGGAAACAACCAGCTTTCAAATATTCATCTTCATAATCTACCCAGATAATAAGTATTTACATATTTTCATATTCTAACCTGTCTATTTAGAATATTTGATTCTCACATAATCTTACTGGCAAGTAGTGACAATCTTGTTGAGCAGACATCACAAACAACACCCAAAAGCTTTCTGTACCTACTCATCAGTCCTACACAGGAGTTAGGGTGTATCAAAGCATTATATCCATTATATTCACTTTACAGTACTCTTTTAGCTTATATGTAGTCTTTAGATTTTACCAAAGCATTTCGAAGAGACAGTGGACTTAACCATTCTAAAACAGTGTTTTGTAGGACAGAGTTTGTTACTCCCTATAATTTTTTTTTTAATTGAAAATTGTAAAATTTGTAAAAATTATAAAAGTTTTGAAAAAAAGGTGTCTTCTACACCTATAGTTGGAATTACCCTTGTCTGCCAAGATTCTACATGTGCATGCTACACTTACAGTCTACAAATGTGCAAGTTAAAACAACTGCTTTTTTCTGTGTACCAGTCCTGTTTGGAGGCCTGATGAAGCCTCTTGTGTATCCGACGTCTCTCCTCTTCCCTGGCCTTTTGCCTGTCACAGGCTTCCAGATTAACCAAAACCATAGTGTCATACAGTAGCTCATCCTTCACCTCTCTGTCAAGTTGCGAGTCTGTGGTGAAGCTGGGTGAGTGGTTCACCTACAAACACATAAAAAACAGCTACAAATATAGCTATAGTTACCATTGTTCTCACCACAAAACCTCATTTGTTCTCTGTTATCTATGTTGAAAAACTATTACACCACTACAAGTAAGATTTTCCTACTTCTTCAAACCATTTGGAGATACAAGGTTAAGTCTAGACTACACAAGACATATTTGCAGAGACTTTGAACTGACCACCAATTTCTAATAAGTCCAACTTGGTAATAACCTAACTGTGGTAACAATTGTCAAACCATATCCATAAAATCCATAATCAAAAAGATTTAGTAGTAAAGTAGATAAATGAGATAAAAAATATTTTACTTGGTTATTTATTTATTAAAGACAAAGATCAAATATTTCATATATACAGTTGTGGTCAAAAGTTTATATACCCTGGCAGAATTTTTGCTTTCTTGGCCTTTTTTCAGAGAACTGGAACGATAAAACACAAACTTTTTTCCCACTCATGGTTAGTGGTTGGGTGAAGCCATTTATTGTCAAACGACTTTTTAAATCACAATGACAACCAAACACAGCCAAATGACCCTGATCATCAATTACCCTGGTAATTTTGGCCTGATAACATACACAGAAATGTACACAAATGGGTTTGTATGGCTTCTAAAGGTAACATCCTTACCTTCGACCTGTTTGCTTGTAATCAGTGTGTGTGTATAAAAGCTGAGTGAGTTTCTGGGATCCATACAGACTCTTGCACTGATGTTTCTGGATTGTGAGTCATGAGGAAAGCAAAAGAACTGTCAACGGATCTACGGGAAAAGGTAGTTGAACTGTATAAAACAGGAAAGGGATTCAAAAAGATATCCAAGGAATTGATAATGCCAGTCAGCAGTGTTCAAACTGTGATTAACAAATAGAAAATCAGGGGCTCTGTAAAAACTAAACCGCAGTCAGGTAGACCAACAAAAATTTCGGCCACAAATGCCAGGAAAACGTTCGGGATGCAAAGAAAAACCCACAAATAACATCATCTGAAATACAGGACTCTCTGAAAACTAGCAGTGTGGCTGTTTCAAGATGCACAACAAGGAGGCACTTGAAGAAAATTGGGCTGCTTGGTCGAGTCGCCAGAAGAAAGCCATTACTGCACAAATTCTATAAAGTATCTCGCCTACAATACACCAAACAGCACAGAGACAAGTCTCAAAACTTCTGGAACAAGGTAATTTGGAGTGATGAGACCAAAATCGAACTTTTTGGCCATAACCATAACCGCTGGAGAGGTGTCAACAAGGCCTATGATGAAAGGAACACCATTCCTACTGTAAAGCACGGAGGTGAATCGCTGATGTTTTGGGGATGTGTGAGCTACAAAGGCACAGGAAACTTGGTCAAAGTTGAAGGAAAGATGAATGCAGCACGTTATCAGCAAATACTGGAGGCAAATTTGCACTCATCAGCCCGGAAGCTGCGCATAGGACATACTTGGACATTGCAACATGACAACGATCCAAAACACAAGGCCAAGTCCACCAGTCATTGGCTACAGCAGAACAAAGTGAAGGTTCTGGAGTGGCCATCTCAGTCTCCTGACCTCGATATCATTGAGCCACTCTGGGGAGATCTCGAGTGCGCAATTCATGCAAGACAGCCCTGGGAATCTTTTTTGCCAAGAAGAATGGGCAGCTTTATCATCTGAGAAAATAAAGAGCCTCATCGACAACCACCACAAAAGACTTCAAGCCATCATTAATGTTAGAGAGAGCAATACACGGTATTAAGAACTGGGATATGTTCTTTTGATCAGGATCATTTGGATGTTTTTGGTTGTCATTATGATTTAAAAAAGAGAAAACACAGTTGTTTGTCAGTAAATGGCTTCACCCAACCACTAACCATGAGTGGGGAAAAAAGTTTGTGTTTTATCATTCATATTCTCTGAAAAAAGCAAGAGTATGATAATACACAAAGCAAGTAATTTCTCTCAATGAATACATAACCGAGTAAAACATTTTGCCCATTTGTTTAATTGGGTTCTCATTATCCACTGAGCAGTGTTATTGTGGGTTCAGAGGTTTACACCACTGATACACCCAAAGAGGAAATACCACTCACAGACACACCCTCAGCCCACCTCCAAAAGCCATGGTTTGAGGCAATGGTCAAGCATTATGTCGAAGCCCAGCAGCTCAAAGCAGGCCCCAGCTGGGTTAGCTGCATGCCGAGGAAAGCAGGTGTGGTAGTTGTGACGGAGTATGGACTGCACTGAGATCAGTGCTTTAATCACCACGTCTTCAATATCTGCCCACAGCTTCACTGTGTCACAGTTCATTTCTTCCAGCAGATGCCTCAATGTAGACAATTTCCTGTAGAGAAACACACATCAGACTGCAAGTCACCTGCTTCTGCTGATCAGGAACCATCAGCCTTATATAACGGGTATGGGTGTGTGGCCTTGCATTGGGTAAACAACATTTTACCTTGACTACGCTAATTAATGACTGCAAGAAAAGAGAACAGCTGATCCTAGAGCTTAGCAGATTTCAAAAGAATAACAGTTAGGCATATAGTGTCTTAACTGAACATGCACATTAAAAAGACTTTATTTAAAATCCTGATTAGTCCACACAGAAATTTTTCTAGGTTAAAACCTTAGGCTTGTACCTTGTTGACATAAAGGGCTATAATATTCTGTCATCTAATCACAAAAAGATCAACAAAGTTGACCTCACCTTTTGCTCCCTGCATTGTCATCTCGCACAAAATTCGTGCTGTTTTTGTTGATTGCATAGTTAGTCAAGTGCATGCAGACATCATGCTAAACGAGCGAAAAACAAGGAGAAAGAAAGACTTAAAAGAGAGATTGCAAGGGATAAATGCTTAGAATTAAATTATATTGTAGCCAACATTGCTTTATGAGAGCAGTAAAATCTATCACTCCAGTGTGCGCATCATAGCTTCTAAAAAACAGAAGATATAGACTGCGAGGATAGGGTGTTGAAACCTGATCATCTCACATTGCCTCTCTGAACTGCTCATATGAGTGCCTTTGTTTTGACATTCTTTACTGCTGATTAGTCATTCTTGTCTGAGAGTTTACCGTTATCTAATTCAGCCTTTGGCCATTTCCAGAAGTTACCGACTTCTACAATTGGACTGCCTTCAAAATAAAAAGTTACAATTATATTATACCAAGAACAATAGTTAAAGTCTACATTATTTTAATGAATTTTATATTTGTTTAATTTAACAATTTAATGTATAATGTACCAGGTAGCACAATAAACATATACTGCAAGTATGGCTGTAATGGAGAGCATGTGTACGATTTTGTAAGTTTTTAAATAGCTTCATGACCAACAAACCTACAACATTCTCTAGAGGTATTATAAAAAGACAAACATTACAGTAATTGGAGTAAAATAAACAACTTGCAAATGTCACACCTGCCACACTTGTCTATATGGCTGACATCAGTCATCATCTTAATTTGCACAGCAAATGGTGCCTCCATTACACAGACACTGAAGGACTTTACACAGACACTGAAGGACTTTATTTTTATACTTTCATACTTTACAGTGTATCTTTGTCTCTACCTGTATCACTCTGTCTTGTGCTTCTCGTGTTACTTCTGTGTACATCTGCTACTGGATGCCTTGAATTTCCCTCTTGGATCAATAAAGTATCTATCTATCTATCTATCTATCTATCTATCTATCACCTTTATTTGAGAAGAAACAAATAGTTATACCCTTTTAAAAATCCCCACTTAAAAATTACGTTTCAAAAATGTTATGCTTTTCAGTTCTACTCAACAGTTTACACAACACAGTCGTAGGCATCCATTATTACGTCAATTACTTTCTATTGATGTTTAATATGCTGTTCTTTCACATCACCTAAAAATTATCTTGAACACCATCATTCATCTTTCTAGGTGCCTCTTTCTACAATACCCTGTGTATCATATGTCTTACTATGTTGCTGCGGTTGGGGTAGCAGTACTGGTTGGTGCAAAAGCGGGCCAGGCCTTCCTCATAAAGAAATACTCGTAGAGGGTCAAATGATGTCACCAGGACATAGATGCGCAGGTCAAACTTGAAGCCATCAATGAGAAATGGCTGTAAAAAACAAAAACATACTAAACTAGCATGGTGAAATAGAAAGCACAAAAAGAATAAAAAACAGAAAAAAATCTGGCTTTAAATCAGAAAGTGTTTTCAAGCTGTAATTGCATACTGCATGTTTTGTTATCGTGATTGTCTCCACCAAGCGAAACCCACCACTAAAGATGACTAGCTGCCATTCTCAGTCACTCCATTACACCATTGCAGTCCTAAGCGACATTGATGTGGTATTAATGGTTGATGGGTCAGTCAGGTACAGTACAGTCCTGCCCTGGCTTATGTCACTTAAGGTCGAGCATGAAACCCAAATTATTTGCATCTTATGATGTCAAACCTACCCACCAAGTTTCATTCCTGTTGGATTATTCCTTCTGAGTACATCTATACGTGTAACTATTATTTGATAATCAGTGGAAAAATATCTCTGGTAATAAAGATAGAAGAATATGGAGAAGTGGACAGACTAACCATGAGGATTACCTTACCCTGGAAATGTAGACCTGGCAGATCATGTGCTGTCCAGGAACAATATCCCTGAGGCATTTGGTGAGAAAGATCCCACGGCCCTGGCAGCCTGTGTCAGGTTTACAAATGTATGTCTTGTGCTTTTTGGTCCTGCTGTAGGCTTGCAAGTCACTGTAACTGCAGAGAAAGAAGAGGCTTCCTCATTTGCCCCCAAAAACATAAAATGCAGATTATTCAGTGCTCACAGAGCACATAAACCAGCTTACATACTCACTCTGCTGGTAAGCACCAAGTCTTTGGAAAGATTTTGTACTCTTTGGGAAAAAGTTTCAACATTCGATTCAAATTGCGTGCCAACATGTCTTTCCTACAGATCTCACTCATGCCAGGAAAGTGGTTGACCTTCTGTTGGGAGGAATCAGCATCAAAACAATTTTGAACATGTTTGATGTAAAAGTGTTGCTATGCATTAGAGGAGAGGATCCTTTAGCACATTACGTTTATGTGTTTGTGTATTACACCTGAAGTTTAAGTAAGCTTCAGAATCACACTTCAAAAGATCTTAAAGCAATAGATACCATGATGAGTTTTAATGCACCACTGTCTGCTGCAATTAAATCTATTAGATCATCCAAATGTGACTCCTGATGGTGGTGCGCTGCATGCAACTGGCTATGGTGACTGGAGCTGAAGGTGAAACATTTACTTTTAATTATTTCAATGAAGAACATAGATGACATACCTGATACATTTTCATGTCCATGAGACGCTCCAGAGAGACTGATAGGTCTGTCCAGTACAGAGTCCAGTCCTCGCCATCTACCACTTCTTTCAGACCATACCTACGGGCTGCACGTCGAACTGATAAAAACAGTGAAATTATCAATACGTTAAGGAGTGGTCTTCCCTAAAAAGATCTGAATAATCTCTATTAGCCAGGTTTGAGTGCTGCGACTGCAATACACATACAAATACAATAAATACAAACAAACACTGCTGTGTTTTGTTTCAGTGGGTGTTTTCGCCCTCTGTACATGTGTAGGTTCATCTGTGTTTGTGATAGTACCTCAGTTACAGTCAAGTAATAAAACTACCAAAGCCTAGGCCTTTTGACTTTATTAAATACCTAATTTACCTCCACATATATCAATATATCTTTTACTCTATTATTATAATAATCCTGCTCGAAATAAAAATACAAATTATAGCTTTAAATGCCAACACGTGTGTGCCTGTGGGTACCATGTTATTCAGAATGCACAGTGTGTTCTTCTGTGGCTGTGTACTGTGGTTGCCCGTGTGTGTTAAAATGCAGGGGTTTCCATGTTATCGGCATATGCTGTGAAATGGCAGGGGAGCTGAAACGTGTAGGAGACACCGTAAGTTAAACACACCACTGGCCTTGAATACAGAACAGTCAGTCTGCGCACACAGCCTGCCAATGAAACATGCCACACTTTTTACTGGCCTTCACAAGAGTCTGCCCAGGGTCCTAAAGGCCATAGATTTACTGTTTGCTTATGTTCTTTTCACTTTTGGACCTTGAAAATGTTAATATAAGTATGTTATGTTTGATTAAATATATTCGGCTGTGAGTAACTTATTGTCATAACAACAGTGTCAACAATTCACTGCAACCAAACCTATTCAAAATATATTTCAATATTTAGAACATTACAGAATTTGTCCATTTTGACTAAAACATAGTATGCAGAAATATGTAAGTTTGATTAAAACATTTTCAATAAGCAACACATTTTTTGTTTTGGATTTTAAAGTATCAGTGTGGACCACAAACGAGCTAATAATATCATTTCTGTTGCAAAGTTGACTAAAAAATACACTAGTGTGGTTCATGATTTCATGTCTCTCAAATGTCAAAAAAAATCATCCATCTGCAAACCACCTGTAAAGAAATCAGCATCCGCCATAACAATTCACGATGAGTGCACGTCTATTTCAAATGCATTAAAGTACAATGGCCCGTCACTGAACACATCAACTCTATTTACAGACTGTAAAAAGCACTGTGGGAAAGATGATGCCAATGACGCTGTAACAGGGGTGGGAGGTATACTAGTATAAATGTGAATAACAATATGACAGTACTTCATGATATGCATTTTCCCATACTGTGGATACTGTTACATCATTACGCTATGTAAGAGGAAATATTAGTAACTTTTCCCCCCTGAAAAGTTCATGTACAGCTTTTTATTCTATGTACTCCAAATGCTGAAGTTGAAAAATGTCTCTCGTGTTTAGGTAAGACTAAACAGATAATGTATTTATTTGGTCACACTTTTAACTTCCATGTATCCATTTCTTTATTTACACTGATTGACTATTCATTGTCCGAATAGTATTTCAGCTCATATTCCAGCTGTATTTGGTGTTTTGTGCACTGTTTGTATGACCTATATTGTAAATAAAAAGCTCTGAAATCATTCAGGACAACTATATGCCTGAAGAGGTCAGAGGAGTTTTCCTACCTCACTATATCCCAAACTATGATGACTTGGATTCCAGTCTGTGCAAACAACCAAGTACAACCATGCATTTTCTATGAATATGTTAGATGTGAAAAACTACTCCCTTGACTGTAAAACAAATCAGTACAACAGGTTCTGAAATTATAGTGTCTTAAAAAAATGCTGGCATACTGAATGAAAACCCAAGTGAACTCCACTGATCTCTGTGAGTCATAGGAGAAGCCTACTATTTTAGGAGCATAGTTACCACATAATAAATGTAGCCAAACAAATTTATTTATTGCTTGTAGATAAAACAACAACAAAAAGATTCTGACCCCAAGATGCATTCAACATAAACCTTTTCAACAATAATGTGACAGATCATTTTTTTACATCTCGCTGTTAATTACAGGACACTCACCGCTTTTATACTTGCAGTTCATGAGGTTGATTGATGGTCATCTGAAAGACAGACAAGACATGGACAGATGCATGCCCTCAAATATATAAAACAGTAGGCTGTGTACCTGAATAACATCCTAAACAAAATAAAATGGCCAGGATGGCCATATAAATGTGCTAATAATCAAATGCATGCAATGGCCTTATTCAAGCCAAATTCTAGCACGGCTTCCATACAGCTTTCACTCTTGCAAGCTCAAACAGTAATAATTAGTGACCAGTTGCTGATAAAAGTTGTAGAAAACACAGATTAAGCAAAAGCATGTGGAAAATTATACAATGCAACCTTATACAGTGAGCACTAATTAGTGTCAGACATCCAGTGTCACATTATACAGAATTACATTTACCTAAATAATTTTACATTTAAATGCCACTTTTTGTCTTGGTCTGCAGACACTAAAACTGGAGCAAGGGGATGTTTTATGCCTTACGATTTGGTGCACATTCATACTGTCTCTCATGCCACCTACTGGTCAACATAATACATTTTCACAAGCTTAGCTGCCACAGCACATTTTTCCAAAGCTGGCTTCAAGACCAGATTTCAGAGAGTAGAACTATATCTGCTTCTGGGTCAACTGATTAGGGCTCCATAAATGACCAAACACATATTTTTCTGTAGCTTTAAAAAGACAAACCACCAACTCACGACAAACAAGTTTTAAAGTTTTCTTGGGGAAAATGACTGATCAAACAAACAAAGCAAACGAAGAACAAAAGTAAAAAGAAACTGAATGTGTCAAAAATATTTTTCTTAAAACTGAGTGGGGAAAAGTAAAAAAATTCAACTCAGCAAAAGAACAAAGAAATCAACTCGCATAGAATAAAGACATTCTATACTAAAAAAAAAAAAAAAAAACATTCCAACATAAAATTGTTGAGCGTATCGCATTGTGATCAGGCCTCTGTAAAAATCATACACCCTGACAATAATTAAGCAGAGGGCAATTTGACTTTCCGCGGTTGGGGAAGAGACTCTTAAAAAGGGCCGGCTCTTGTAAACAGCATCAGAGGGAGCTCATTCAGACGGACCTGCATCGTTCACATGGCGCTTATTACTCATTCCCCAACTGTTAAGCCCTTTCTCTGTGCAGTAAAAAAAGGTGTGCGCCACACAGCGCAGTAAAGAAATCTGCAATAAACAGCCTTTGTCGGAGCTACATAAGAGACTGGGCTTTAACTCTGCTTCCTCGAAGTCCTTCAGCAGGCCCTGAATGTCATGCGGAATGTCAGATATTTTAATAGGGAGATGCTATTCAGTCAGTGCCAAAAGATGCCTGCAACCCTTATAAGACAGGCGCAACTGATTAGAAAGCTCTAACTACCATATAACTTGCATAGCTGCAATAGATGCACGGACAATCCACTCTGGTTTGGGAGTATATATATTCCTATCAACAACCTAAGCATTACACCACAGCATTTGGGTAACTAAGGTATTGCACTCTTAATACACACAGTACACACTAATAAAATATGTCTATCAAACTGATTACTGCACATGCCTTTTTTTGTCTTTACTCAAGTTGATGCCTCCCAAGGCGAAAATCCATATGCCACCCTGTAGCTGCCTAGTCTTATTTAGGCAAGGCCTTAACTAGGTGCAGACATCAAAAGTGGACTAATAAACAACGTAGGTTTGTGGAACTGCTACCCCAGATGTAGCTTTCATCATTCATGCAGTCCCGGGGACCCCAGGGGGGTCAGGAGAGAGAGGGATGCTTGACGCGGGAGCGTTTTTTATAGACAGGTACTGTAACCGGAGAGGCACGCTCCTGCCTGCCACATCGTCGCCCACTGTCTTTACACGCATGCAGCTGCCCATAACCCATGTCTGCCTCCAGGCTTGAGACCCCAACCACCCTCTGCTCACGACCTCCCTCACTCTCCAGTCTACAGAATGGAGGAGTCAGCAACGGACTTGACAGATTTGATATAATACTATATCCATGGCTGGGTGTCAGACAAGGACAGTTGCGATAATTTAGTAACAGATTAATTATATAGTCTGTTTGGAGTATTGTTTAACTCAGATGCACAAAACCCACTCACATATTTCAGACTCGGTTAAGAACTGTAAATGGACTCAAGGCAGCTCTTTCCAGTACCTCTTTTTCTTCTTCTTTCTCTTGGAGCTCCCCTGCTCCAGTGGTTTGGCTGGACAAACAACGTCCTGCCCAGCGTCATGCTCTCCCTTTGCTGTGGCCACAGAGTCAGACACCTTTAGCAAGGCTGACTTCTCACCTAGACATTCCTCAGTAGAATGCATCCTTAAGTACCCAAAAAAAAAGAAAAGAAAATGAAACAATGGAAATACATATTTCAACATATCCCCACTAACTAAGTCTTTGATAGTGTAGTGGAAAAGATGCACTGCACATCATTAATACTTTATCAGACATACAGGAGAGAGACGTATAGTTTACCCAGTCCAGACCTGGTGCTGACTCACTACCAGAGCTCATTTAATGAGAAGAATTCAGTGGTACTGGATGTAGCAATCCGTGTGTTTGAGGTTAACAAAGAAGGCAAGCAGGATATACTGTCTGACTGTCTTTTAAACAATCAGGTCTATTTGCATGCTTCCATAAGCACATTAGATGTGTTTATGGAAATAATGTCATTTAAAACAACCTCTTTTTTTCATGCCATTTTCAGTTTTAGTTTCCTAGAAAAAGATGACTTTAATAAAGCAGGTCAGCCTGTCAGCACAACCTGAAATCCAACAAGCCATTAAAATCTGTTTGTTGTTTTTTGTCATGCATGGCTGACGATGCTGAAAATATTATGAACATTATCAACACAGCTATCTTAAGACCTTATCTATGACATCAAACAGAGAGCTGTCAGAAAAGATGTCAGCCACATTTTATGGCACGACTGGTGCCACATCGGTTTATCCTTTAACTCATACAACTCACAAAGCCTGTGATGAATTACGTCACATTATTGTGAAGAATATTTAAGCCATGGCAAAGGAACGGGATTACAAAGTACCAGCTAAAAGTTTAGACTTATCTGGTCATAAAAAATGAACAAATATATAGTTTTCAGAATAAAGAAGAACACATAAAAACTACAAGACATGCAGCATTGTGTAGTGTTTAAAAACAGGATGCTTTTTGAACAAAACTGAGGACGACATGCACAAGCATTTCTTGTGTTTGTTTCAAACCACTTTTTGGATGGTATTGGCTATAGGTTACTTTAAACTAGCCTATGTTGATTTAAGCCAGCAGAGTGCTTGCCTAGTTTAGCTGATCACCCAGTTGGTCATGCTGACTGTATACCGACCAGCACACAAGCATCAAAACACAACATATACTGGCTTTGATGGTGATAAGCATGTTAATTACCACTGCATCATGACAAGTTTGCCAGCATGCAGAACACAACATAACATAACTGGTTAATGGTAAACATTAACTGGTAACCAGCATATCGACTTTCATTACTGTTGACCAGCACACCAGCATCCAGAACTCAACATATGCTGGCTTTGTGGTCTATGCTGGTTTTTCTATCAAAGACGAAATTCTAGTTTTCACCTAAAAACTTTACAGGAGAAATTACTAAAAACATTCTTAGTTTTACCTTTACCACTTGACTTACTTTACCTGAACAACTTCCATAGCGCTACGTGTTCTTAAATTACTGTACGTTCCTATCAAGAATTATACGGTTGAAGACCATTTACAACCTGGACCAGGCCTACAGTCCGACTCCATAACAAAGCTGTGAAGAGTTAGCAGGTGTGCTAGCATGTTTGTTCTGTAAATCGTTCGCATGGTAACTGAGTGTTTGTAAAAGCATTACAGAGCGCATACTCTAAAAACTAGCAGAGAGGGGGGTAAAATCTAAAGTATGTGTCTCAATCTTTAAACTTACCCTCTAAAACCAGTCAGACCAGTCTTTTTGCTCTTCTCCCTAAGACCATAATGTACATTTACCTCCGACTCTAAAGGTTGTCGCTAATTAGGCTATCAGTGTTTGCTACACTGGCTGCAACCGGTATGTTGACACGCCTTTCGGTGCCATTAATTTAAGTGCTCGGCTAGTTGTCGTCCTGGCTATAGATGAGTCAGAATCCTCAAGAGACGAAAGACAATCAAGCCTAGGCCTGAAAAGGAGAATGTCTTCCGTTACATCACTTCTCTCGTTACCCAACATTAGAGACTGCACCGTATCAAATGTGCATATCATTAGATTTAGCGGGGAATGCCGTCCCACTCGTTGTCTTGGCGACTGCTAGCCCTAATAGTTCCAGCCGGTGTGAGTGCTTGGCAGGGTTTCAGGGATGGTTGGCACCATAAATCTTACCAGAGCTCAAATCCAACCCTGTCATTTCTTTTCAACTAACAACAATATTACATACTGTAATATATAGTTGTACAGTATATATATATATATATATATATATATATATATATATATATATATATATATATATATATATATATATATATATATGGTGCATATTACAGTACCAAAAAATAAACGTATACAGATTAATCATTTCCTCTGAGCTAGTTTTTAGAGTATGTGCTCTGCAATGCTTTTACAAACATTCAGTTATGTGTGAACCATAAACAGAGCTAATGTGCTAGCATACCAGCTAACTATTCACAGGAGTCAGATTGTAGGCTTGGTCCAGGTTGTATATGGTCCTCAACTGCATATTTCTTGGTAGGCCTCTTGCAGCACTGCTGAGACTGATCCACTTACACCAGCACAACAGGCACTAACTGACCACCACCATGTCAGTGTGACTGCAGTGCGGGAAATGATCCACCACCTGCTCTGTGGTGACTCTGTGCGGGTCTTGACCATCAAAGAACAAGGTGGGTGTATTTTATCACAATGTATTTATTCTTATTAGTATGTAAATGTGACAGGCCGTCACCACAAAAATTTAATAAGGCCTGCTAAAAATTAGTTGTTTAACCAATTTTTTTGTTCATCA
The DNA here is from genome assembly GCA_024036415.1 of Prochilodus magdalenae. NCBI lineage: Eukaryota > Metazoa > Chordata > Actinopteri > Characiformes > Prochilodontidae > Prochilodus > Prochilodus magdalenae. The sequence goes on from JAMWET010002585.1 coordinate 486,868, forward strand.
GTTTCTTTGATGAGGAAAGTGCTACAGAGCTTGCTCTGATCTCTTATTCTGAAGCTTGTCATGTGTAAATGAATGTCATGAATTTAATATGGTAAATAAATTTTTAACCCATGTATCTTGGTTGTTTAAAGGTTTCTCAGATATCCTTAAGCAAGCCCAAAGCATATATGCACCAAAAGGAAATTTGAGATGCCGGCGAGTTATGCACAATGAACAGTACTTATAGTATACCTTATCTCCACTTCTTCCTTGCATCACACAAAGGCAAGTCAGTTTTTCCCTCATACATGCCCTGACATTGGATATCCAGGCAGCTGATGGAGAGAGACAGTATCTACCAGAAGACATTGTAAACAATAGTGAAGCAATAGCCCTCCAACAACTGATCCTTTTTCTATATACATGGACACCATAGGAGGTGGTGTTGAGTAAATCGATTTTCCTTATGATTTTGGAAATTGGAAACACATCACATCTTTGAACTCTGTGATTCAAAAGTGGAAATAGCCATTCGTTAGGTTGCTCCTCTAATTGTCAAATAGTGTTATCTGTGAAAGATCACTCTTAGTTACATTAATACATTAATACATTTATTCCTGGAAAGGTTACAACTTCAAAAAAGATTAAAACAAACTATTACAACAGATTAAAACAGATGGCAAACTAATCAGATATTTATTCTCCTGCCTCACAATACACTGAGCACTTCTTCTGTTCTCACTAATGGTTCAACACTGTTCACTGCTTGAGCGAGTGGAGGTTCAAGGGTTCACAAAGATAGAGTCCAGAACCAGCCAGTTCGTGGGCCATCAGGCTGCCAAACCACAAGTAGTGTTGGTTTATCAGACTGCCACTATACATCTCACCTGAATCATCATCACAATGTTCTCTATGGAAAATTCACACCACTTCCATACCTATACTCTCACCATCTCTCTGCATTTTACATCTATCATATCTGCACATGCACATATAGATTGACATCTTGTTCATATTCTATCCCTATTTTGTGTAACCTATATAAATAAAATAAATATATAGATAGATAGATAGATAGATAGATAGATAGATAGATAGATAGATAGATAGATAGATAGATAGATAGATAGATAGATAGATACATACATACATACATACATGTATACATATATACATATATACCAGTTCCTACCATATCTATAAGTTCTTCTGTGGAACTAGGTAAATGCTTTTTAAAATCAGCAACCATGCTCTTTGTTTTCATAACACACAGATAAGGAAATGACTGGTCACCATGACACAAAGTCATGAACTACGGCTCCATGATGGTCCCTGAACCTTTAAAAGGCTAACAATATAACATAATTTCCATAGCTGCTCTGGCACTCTTTGGTATACATAATATGAAGAAGAGGAGACAGACAGCAATCCTGGGGGGAAATCTCAGACAGCACTTCTGACTAGAAAAAAAACGTGATTATTGTGCATAAAAAAGGCATTGAGATTTTTTTTGTCTTCTCGCATAAATCTCCTTTACACATAGCTTCACCTTTACGCAGTCTTACTAGTTTGCATTGGCTCATGACTGTATCACTCTCTGGTTCAGTGACACTTATTTGACAGCTTGGTTTAATCAGTTATCAGAAACAAAACAATAAAGCCCAAAAGCTTATTTTGAATGATCCTTCCATAACAGTCATTATTTGGGTGACTTATTTTTGTCCGATGCCCTCTCTTCCCCTATGGCCATGAATATGTCTGTCTGGCAATACTAACCGAAAGGGCAATATGTATGGTTGAATGACATTCAGGGTGAGGCCCGCCTCCTCATGTCTCCAGCTGTAAGGCAGCCATTTTCTCTTCCTCTCTGAGAGGGGCCTATAAATCACAGTGTTCCCTGTTTCCCTCCTCCCTCCCCCTTCTCTCTCTCCTCCCCATGCTTTCAATTAATCCAAATGATTTCCACGGGAAATCCGATGGGCCAATCAATTCACCTGCACATTTCAATACAACGCCTGATCCGTCGACCACTTCTGTGTGCCTCCATTGCTCTTGTAAAAACATTATTAATTGCAGCTCCAGCGGCCATCCATCTCTGCCGGCCTCGGCGCCGGGCGAGCAGGCGGTGTGTAACCCAGGAGTGTAATAACACTGTGACTGACTGACTGCTCGCACTCTGCACATCTTTTCCAGCCTATTAAAAAGCAGCAGCTTCTCGAGTAGACACTAGCTCACAAAACTGACACTGGAGTGGGGCGGGTGGGGTGGAGGGCGTGAGTTGGAGTGGGGGGTGCTGATGAGTTTGGAGAGGATTTGTGGGAGGTTGGTGACAAAGGGGGTGGGCAGCATTGTATCCATTCATTGATTGCTCTTGTTGGAGCTGCTGGAAATCTGTTGAATGCTGAAGAGGCTGGAGGCCAGGGCGTAAACACTAGCATATGCTTCCAAAGAACAACAGTTATGTACAAAACATGTGAATAAATCCATGCAGAGGAAATTGCATGGAACAGTAACCAATTACTAATCCTGCATTCTCAGCTAAAGTGATGTAAATGCTTGTCTTGACTCTGCATGCCTAACACAATCTAATGAGCCATCCTTGTGTCTCATCAACTTTAGTGGAATGAGCCTTATTTATAGAGAGCTGTAACTAAGACCCCCCACCACCACCACCGTCTCCCTCTCTTTCATTTAGAGCCGAGAAATGAGCAGCTGGTCTGCATACTCATTTTCTGAACCAGCTACCCCCACACATCTTATAGCATAATGAGCCGTAACATTTATCACCTCTGGCCTTTAATTAGTACCACCTAAACATCCATAACTTAGGTTAATGACAGGTGAGGAGAAGGGTTATTGTTTATGCTGGAGGATGGGGCTGAAAAATGAAAAATAATTATGACTAACACCAAATATCCACGTCTGAGCTTCTCATGAACACCACTGAAATTCCCCTCTCACATAGAAGGATTAAACACCTGATCCTTGATTAACAAAAACCAAACCACATGTGAATCATGTAAAAGCCATCATCAAACTTTCAATTATGTTTAATTCCCCTGAAATCCAGACATTGTTTGTAGAGGTTTATGTGTCAAAGTCAGTCGGTTTATTTTCAACTGACCGTTTTCCAGGCCCTTTTCAAATTAAACTGACTATTTACTAGGACTGTGGCTTTAAGGCTATATAGAGGTGTGACTGAAATACTACTGCTTATGTTAATGGGAGGAGCTAAACTGATTTAGGCTGAATAGGTAGTAATGAATATATATCCCCATTTCTAAAGAAGTATGTTCCTAAAAACATAATGTGCAAATCGCTTGAACCCTGTGAAAACAGTACAAATAAAACAAACCAAATGTTGAAACTGAGAAATTGTGTCAGGTTTTGATATTCTATGCCCCTCAGGACTGGCTGTATTTGTAGGTTATTTTCTATGGACTCTACGTACTGGCATGTAAGCTTTATGAGGAAAATTATGATTTACATTTTCGATTGTTTTGAGAATTGACTTTGTGCAGCAGATCTAAAGGCCTGTGTTACAGAACAGTTAACTTTATATATAAAAAGGGTTACACTGTGTACAGGATAAAAACCAACTGCTTACTGGCTTCATCATTAGTTTTTAAAAGAAGAGTCAGTGAATTGATTTTTTTTTCACAGATTAATTTCCCACGTATACAGGAGCTACAGGCGAGTCTTGGTGGCCTATTTGAAATATTTAATTGGACCTAAACTAACATAAAAAGGCTGCTTCTGTGAGAAACCTGTACAGTTGTCAGAAAGCAAGTATGTGACTCTGTAATTGACACCTGCTCCCTGCCCCCCACGCACACACATACAACACCATCACCCCACCAACCTCCTTGTCTTTTGAGTCCCCATTATACAATTTATTGGCGACTTCGTCCCATTCGCAAAGGCCCTTTGACACAGGCAACTGTAGGCAATTTACAAGGTCCTGTCTGGTTCCTCTTTTGCCACTGGTCTTCGTGAGCAAGCTGGAGCACTGTGTAATGCATCATACTTTAAGACTTTACCATCACATTTCAAAGTGACATACTGTATTATGTGTTTGACCATTGGTCAAGGAATACAGAGAAAACAACAAAAAAAGTTAAATGTGCTTAATCTTAAACAGAAATCTGTAATGGTCTGTATGTGGGCATATAATTCCTTACTTGCAAAAATATCTATAAACATTCATGGCAAGTCTACAGGCAATCATTATTGGGTATAAAAAGATGTCAAATGTCTCAGCTATTTCTATTGTTATTGTTGTCGCTATTATAATTGTTTTTTTTGTTTATAGAGCAGCCGTACCCACACAAGCGACAAGATCAAAATAGGAACTGGAACCTAAAATAAACATACATTGTATAATACATTGGCAAAACCTGGCAAAAACAGAATTAGCTACTGATTAGTCTATAAAGGGAGGAGAAGTGTGTGGTCCTAACCAGGAAGTGGCAGGGTGGAGCCGATCTGGCATGAGCCAATCAGGTATAAAGGGGCGGGTGTGGTGCTTACATATATGTAAGTGAATAAGAGAATCCAAATCTAAGTATGACACATTACTCACAGGAGAAATCAATTCATATATAACACATCATACAAAATTTAATGGCTAGGAGAAAAATATAACATATGTGTGTTGTACACATAGTGACCCCTGGTTCCTATCACCACCACTGTGGAATATGTAAGTCAGTAAGATTTCCTACTATTGCTTATTTCAAACCGCTCTAAAGACTTCATTCTCATCTCAAACACTACACCATGCCCACATTTTTTAAAAATCAGATCAAATATTAATTATTATATGCAATGGTTTAACCACAAACATGCTAGCATGCGCTCTGTCCAGGATGTTTCCTGCCTTCTGCACAATGCAGGCTGGGATAGCCTCCAGAACCCCCCACAACCAAGATGAATAAGGGACTCAGGAAATGAAGGAATAAATGAATGCCTGCTACCATGCTTCAAATGTATCTACAGCTTTCAATTCAAACTGATTATTTATCTTTTTATTTTAGGGTGTTAACAAGCTGCATTCCCTTTGTCACCCTTTGTGCACCAGCGGAAAATCTGTATGCTGTTCAGAGGTATTTGCCAATTCACAAATTCTGTCACTTACTTATAAAAACCCATAATTTGTAATATAGAAAACCTCTGGCATTTCCACAGACGTTAAGACACATTACCAGGGTACATCACATGCTCAGTACGAAACAGATTAAATGCATTTTTAAGGATGAGGCCCTTTGGTAACAAAAGATTATACGTGAATATGTATATCTGTACACATGAAGGCCATATTAACTGGAACACCATTCGAACATAATCATTACATCACTGAAAAGCTCCCTAGAGGGAAGAGAGGATATACTTCAGTCTGAATGAGATGCAGCCCATCTGTGCATTCCACACGCCAGGTGTGATTTATGAAAAAACTGCCCTTTGACCTCCTACCAGGACTGTCTCACTCCTCAGATGCCCTGGTGAGACAACAAAGATCTGGTCTAAACAGCACATACAGTTCATTAATGAATAGTAGGATGATCACACAGTGCTGAGGCTCTGAAATAAAAAATAAAAAAAGACAGTTGACTTAAAAAGTGAAAGCTTTATTGTCTAATAGGAACCAGTTTAGTTTAGTTTCAAAGAACCCTTCAATAGATAGGGAATAGAGGGCCCATGTTTTAATCTTAACACCTGTGAAGAATGTAAATGTTCTTTAGCAGTTAAAGGATTTTGTCAGATCTGCACAAACAAACCATCAAACCAAGAACCATTGGACATTGGAAATGAGGTATAGGCCTGGGTTAGGGTGTAAAGTGGAATGGGGGTATATCTGCATGTTGATGAATATATTAGAGTAAATAACTGCTGATGCTGACTTTACATTTCAGATTCCATCAAACCAACAAGGAGGTCCAGACTAATTCAAATATATCAGGTTTCTTACTAGCCCACCACAGCGGTGACTCGTTTAACTGCCTGGCTAAAGAGACAGGCTTCAGACGGAAGTAAACAGTTTTTCTTTGACAGCTGCCTTAATGTGCCCGGTCACGTTCCATCACTGACAAACCGCCATTTAGTGTCTGGATTCAAATGGCCTAAGTAAGCTATGCAACCAAAGCATGACAAATCTTTCCTAACAGCTGCAGCCAATTCTATTATCACTTCTACCGTTTAGAGGATTTATTGTTGTAGTTCCACTGATGTTTCTAAATTTCTGCAGGATTGTGTGGTTGAGACATGTACAAATTTTAAGTGGTTTTGGTGTGCAGAAACAATCCTGCAGATTTTTTTGAAACACTGAAGCTGTATCAAAACAAGGGGTGGAGATGTTATACAGTTTGAAATGATATTTAGTGGTGGGGCCACTCGTGCAATCTTCTGTTAAATATATTGTTGCTGTACCTCAAATTTTCAGGAGCCACACTAATTTTTAGTTTCATGTGATCATTTATTTATTTGTACTTACAAACAACCAACTAGCGAAAAAAAAATCAGTAAAGGAAAGAAGAAAGACTGGGAAAAAGGAAAGAAAAAAGATAGATCATTAACTTACATTACAGTAAAGAGGGTGTTTGCCCTCTTTTGTGAACTTGTGAAAACAAGAAAACAAGTGTTTTGGATACTTGTTCTAGTTTGGACAGTGATTACATGTTTTCTATTGTTCTTCTGAAGCTGAAAAATTTATAAGCTGTTAACAGCCACGGGAAACTAACTACATGATGAGTGGTCTCTGACTTGTGCACAGAACTGAAAGTCTAAGATAGGAAATATTTAGGAAGGATTTGTTTTAAGGAAAAGAAATAAGAACAGCTGCATAGACTGTGCCATTGCTCAAGCTTCGTTTGTGTTGGAAAAAGCCTGAGATGTGATTCTTAAAATCATTAAAGTTATGATATTTATCAAGTACTGACAGGCTTGTTAATATTGAAGAACTTTGGGTTATGTATGGACAAGTCAAATTTGGTGCATTAGCCTACTGGCCTCTATTCCAGCTGAGAGTGAATCTTGCCTGTTTCAGCTCTTTAAAGCATGGTAATTTATTGCCCCTGTCAACTGTAAAACTTATCAAATCTACCTCCTGCTGAGAGAGAGCAGTTGCACACTGCATATCTCATAAGAGCTTCAATTTAGCATTATAATCAAAACAGAACATTTCAGACTTAGCTAGGCCAACGCATGCTGAGCCTTTCTTACTTTTCTTCTAATTGTGTTTGCTCTTTATTAGTTATAGCGTGTTTGCCATGGTGGTTGCATTTTGCACCACGGTGACACTTGGATGTTATATATTGCATGGCTGTGAGCATTCTGTGCGTATTGGACTGTACTGTACTGTAGATTATTTTAAAGCATGGAGATAAAGTGCAGAATTAGACTTCAGTGACCTTCCAAGTTTAATGTGCTCCATTTTAATAACTGTATCATCATTAAATAAACATAGCCTCCAAGCCCACAGGAAATCACCCCCTATTTGTTCATATAGGAAAGCAGTTCTCTGCAGCAGAAGGTTCTCTGCAGTTCCTTTTCTCCTCTGCTTTGGTCCACATGGGACCTTAAGCATTTCGCTGTTGGCTGGACACCTTTGATGAATGGTTAACTGTATCTAATGACTTCAAAGCATAACCTGGCCCGGTAAGGATAAATCATGTTTATTTGTCCAGCTTGTGTGAGTAAAAAGACATTTACTTGAGTGATGTGTTCTAACTGGGTTTGTTTCAAAGCCCATGACGGGTAGTCTACATTATGTTTAGTTCATTATGTTCTCATGGCATTTTCACTGTGACACACATTGCCTTCTTTACATGTTAAAGTGGATTTTAAAAGATTAGGGAGATGAATAAGGAGCACACCACATGTCATAATCATGTGATTTTGCTGAAGATCCAAATGACACCAAATGGAATTGATCAGTCAAGACTTGTTTCATGTTTACAGTTTGCTGCTGTTGCTAACATGTCAGCTTCATAGATGCTGTACTGTAGTTAATATTGCTCAAGCTGCACATCTCAATGTACACTTTCCCCAAACTACACTGAGCTATTAGGTACCCCTAGCCCAGACCTACTTATGTTGTTTATGACGCATACTGTTATGTATATTGTACATATGTGTATAAATATATGCATAAAGAACTGACAACATTCAAGATGTTTTTTAGTATATACAACATGCTTTTGTCCATGTTATGGATGTCATCGCTGCTGTGGAAACAAAACCTCCAAAATAATAACTGTATAGAAAAACACACATATGTTACTTATTGAGTTATTAAGTAAAGTCATTTTTATCTTTTGCCCCATTCATCATGATATTTACACCCCATGTAAAGGCAAGGTGCTTTTAGAATTCGTCAGAAACTGGGAAATAGAGATATGAGGCTGTATGCTTACAGCAGCATCATACAATGCAAGAAACCACATGTGCAAGTCTAATTAAGATTACATAACACGTGTATGCAGTTTTAGGTAAGTATGTGTGATAATTTGGATTAAAATGTAATTGTTTAGTTTGTCCAGTGCTAACTTTTGCTGTTATATCTTCACAGTCCCAAAAGGGAAAAAAGGGGAAACTTGTGAATTTTTTTTTTTAAATATCCAACTACAGTTAGACAAGAGGTCAACACATTCTACTGTAGAAAAAATAAACATCTACATTTCTGCCCAATTTGATGGCACATTGTATTTGCTCAACATTGAGAAAAAAATTAATGAACCATACAACGTGCCATAACTTGCACAGGACACAAAAAATGTTGTTTGTTTGTTTAATTGAGAATATAAACAATAACTCTGCATTATAATGTAGAGCCGTGTAATCTTTGTACAGGGTGTGTAGACTTATTTTTATTTATTTAGAAAATAAGCAAAATTTCCAAGCTGTCGAAGCTTTTGCACATGATGGTACTCTTGAATGTAAGCAAGCTGGCAACAATTCTATTAATCACTAAGCTTTACTGTGTAAAACAGACTACTGAATTGTTCTTACAGTAATTTTGATGAATGTAGCTCATTAAAATATACAATAGAATAAGTTTATTTCACTGCGCTTTATTAGGACATTTGTGCCATATCATACAAAATGTATGAAATTCATCCCATTAAGAAACAAAATGGCATGTATTGTAAACAGATAATTCCAAGCTCTTTTAAAAGTGGTTTAGTGGGCGGCGATAAGACAAAAATATAGTATTGTGAAACTTCAAAATGTTTTCACAATGCACGATACTTGCAATGTTATGTTTGCTGATAGATGGAACACAATTTAGGGCTACTTGTGCACTCTTTGTAATGAGACATGCAGTTGGTCAGTGTTCTGTATGGTTTAATAACATCCACAATATACTCAGAAATGCATTTTGTAAACTTGATTATCACAATAAGAAAAAAATATTGTTCTATTGCCCACCCCTAACAATTCAAACTCATGTGCTTCACATCAAGATCCTGTTGATCCAGCTTAAAATAAAAGTATAGAATGTTTTTGCCCTCTCCTGTAAAGTTCATATTTTGGAGATACTTGACTTCCAAAATATATATAGATAACTTTTCCAAATAGATGTATTAGACATGTATTACTCAATATGTTACTATGCAAAGTGTATTTATTCCACATGTGTGTATACTTCAATATATTGACATGTATGTGCATATATTTAATATATTTAGTTATAGTATATTTAGCATATATATATATATATATATAAATGTGTGTGTGTATATGTCTGTGTGTGTGTGTGTGTGTGCGCGTTTGGGTGTGTCTGTGTGTGTGTGTGTGTGTGTGTGTGTGTGTGTGTGTGTTTGTGTGTTAAAATATTATATATATTGTGTGTACATAGTTTAATATTTTTTCCCCAATAAGACATTTCTGAAGTAAGCTGAAGAATTTTACTTCCCATGGTTAAAAGTGTCCAAATACTTTTTGGGGCCACTGCGTATTCTGTTTATTTTACTTATCTTACTTTTGTTGAAACACCAGCCAACATATTGTTGTAGTCCAAATTGTTTTATCACCATTTTTTAATTTATTTTTCAAGATGGAGAACAGAGAAGTTGCTGCTTAACTTTAAAAGTACAAAAGTTTTTCCTTCTCCTGTAAAGTTGCTATTTTGGAGATGTTTATGTGTCACCTTACCTCCACCCAGGAGACACCTACACACAGAAAAACTGTTTCTGTTTTCCTTTTTGCCCTTTTAAACTGGAACAGGAGCTGAAAGAGGAAAGATTTTGAGATGATTTATTTGGGCTTAGAAAGGCCTGTGTTTGGACAGGCAGTTAAAATGATATACAGAATGACGTAGTCAGAAAGTGGCAGGGAAATCCTGGCAGCAACGGACACATATAAAGAGTGGGAGAGTTCAGAGCAGCCAAAGGCATGCAGGTATATAATATGAAAAGTGTGTTATTGGTGTGTTGCACGACATAGATATAGGGACACACACAACACTGAAAGACAGGCTGACTCTGTGTGATATAGGGATGATATAAATGAAAGACGATGTAGGGAAATTCTGCCCCAGACTATGTTGAACATTTGATTTATATCTAACAGATGATGCACATTTTAAACATTTTGTGGTTGTGAAAGAAGCTAGCATTCATTAATCTGGTTGGTTACCAAGGAACAAGAAAAATTATACTCTATGTGGGCCAGCCACACTCAACCTTTGTCCTTTGAAAACCTATAAAGCTAATAAGTAAATGATGATATTTATGTTTACATTATCAGTTGATACATTAAAATACATAGCCTATGCCAAACCCAAAGGGCATGATACTGTTGTACTGTGCAGTAACAGTTTGGACTTGAAATGAGATGCAGTTCTACATTTTTGTTTTTAAAATGTCTACAACAGTCTACAAACTGTTTTAAACTGTTGACTTAAACCTGAAAAAGATAACATCTTTACCTCTACCATTATTCAACTGTAAATAGCTCAAGTAAACTTATAACAGTTTATGTTCAGGTTTAAAAAGCCATGAACTATTTTGCTGCAGTTATTTTCATCAAAACTGAGTACTAGTAGAGTAGTATGCATAGTATAAATTTTTGTGTATGGACTGAGGAGCCATATGTGACAATTTTGTTTCACAATTTTGCTCTGGCGTTACAAACCACCAGTATTACTTTCTGGTGAAATGAAAAAATGTGCTTGGGAAAAAATAACATACCATTCCCTAAAGGCCCTATGCAATTCTTACTTACTTAAATGTTGGCATTTTTTAGAGAACAAGGACATGTGGTCACTATTTGAAGAAAGCAGTACAAGATAACTAAGTATTACATATTAAATATTATAATGCTCTACACATTTCGTTCTATACACTGGTTTAAAGGGAACTCTCTGGCTGTTAAGACATTTATGCTATTCCTCTTTTTCAAATACACTGCAGCAACGACTTTACCAAAATACTTTATTTATTATTAAAAATAGACACAATCCTTGTAAAAGTGAGCTGCTATTTTGGTTGACACACCAAATGGTTCCTCTCTCTCTCTCTCTCTCTCTCTCTCTCTCTCTCTCTCTCTCTCTCTCTCTCTCTCTCTCTCTCTCTCTCTCTCTCTCTCTCTCTCTCTCTGAACAAGTAACAGTGAGATAAATAATTTTTAAAATATTTAAATTCACTTAACTTTAATATACAATGTACACCTTCCAACTATAGTGTGACATTACTAATGAAATAAGCTTTTTAATTGTCTAATTTCCCATAGAACTGACGAATGACATCATCACCGTGCGACAACGGTGGTCAACTAGAAGAGGCCTATGTGACACATTTAATGTTTACTGTTTTAAGACATGCAAGTCTCAGTGTTCCCTTTAAGGACACAGTAATTGATTCACATGTATTTAATTAAACAGGCTCGAATTAATTTACTTCAGTTACTCTCTGGTTTAAAATGACCAAACTCATCTCAGTTCAATGTCGCCATCTACAGCAACTAACCGTATATTGCACGCAATCCCTCTTTTTTTCCAAAGGGCAGAACTTCCGCCGGCACATCCAATGGAGGTAGGGGACACGGGATGCGCTTCTAAACTCTCCCGGCAAAATCATCCAATTAGACTCGGCGATGGGATAAACCCCGCCTCACTGAATGTTTCAAACGAATCAGCGTGCGCTGATAGCGGCCTCATAGGTTATAGTTCCGGGTTTGACATCGCGCATAGCCAATCACAGAATGCGTACGGCTGCTTCCGGCCAATGACTGTTGAGGACGTAGTTCATACGCTTATAAATGACAAGGTGACAGTTTTACACGGTACTCATTGACTGTAACGCCAACCCTGTCCTAAGTTCCCCGGGCCCTTCTCTATCAAGTAGGTGAGTGAAGCGTGTGTCTGCTAGTTGCATGTTTCAGAGTTATGCCTCTGGCGTTTTAACATCCCCCCGAGTGAGTGTGGCATTCTGCCACTGCAGTTAGTAAAGACTGCAGCTTGAATTCGAGGTGAAGGACTGACTACGTTCGGCGGCCATTCACTGAGGCTAGCAGGCTAGCCGGTCATCTGCTAAAGTAACTGAGCAAATCAGCGGATAAGTTTCACAGCTTGCGTCTCAACATGTTTACAAAAAGTAGTTACTGATCTGGTCTGATCATGTACCCCAGCGGCTTGGTTAGTAGTAACCGGCTAGTTACATGCTCATTTGACACTAGCGTAATGTCTGACATTAAGGCTAAGCTTTCGGGCCTACTAGACAGGCTAGGCGCTGCAGGAGTTACAGGATATTATGTGATGGGATGGTCAAGGGCACGGGAGTACCTCATGCTTTCTGACATCAGTGGTTTTTTGTAAAGGCTTTTATGTCTGGTTTGGGACTCCTAATGAAGGAAAAACAATAAGAGTCTTTTGGTGACCTTCACTCTTGGCCAGCGGTGTCTTAGGTGCCTTTATGGCTGGGCGATCTTGCAAGACCAGCCTCCTCCTTAAATATGGTACCGCTATAGACAACCAGCTGTGCTGTTGTATAATGTGCTTTGGTACTTTTCATTTTGATTGGTTTAAAATGTCATTCCATAAATCTTCAAACTGCAGCAGGCCGTTTGTCGTGCGTGAGCTAGCCAAAAGGTTGGTGAAAATGACCACTAACACTGAGGGCTTTTGAAGGGCTCTTTTTTGCTGTAGTAAGTTGCCTCTTGTTTTATGGTCTCACAGGACGCATCGAGTTCATGAACTTTCAGTCACCGCTTAATTGGATCCGGTTAACCAGGCATCGAGGATAACGCTACTTTGTACTGGCTCATGGGGCAGTGTTAGTCATACTGCTAATCATTTTCAGTGAATTTGTTGATACAACTTCTCTCCTGCCAGCCGTTAAGCACATGCTGAAAGCTTCTCCTCACCTCTAATCGGTTTGACTGCAGCCTTTAGGCCCAGTTCATTGGGCATAACCCTGTTAACTGTCCCCTTTATTTGGCATTTAAGCCTCCTGGACATGCCAGATGGCTAGCGTCATTTTATCCACCTGCCCTGAAAAAGGCTCCTCAAAGGTTGCCTAAATCCATACACATGTTTTAAATCTGCAACTCGGCTCAACATGAATTAAGTGGTATAGGTAAGTGCTTATCTTAAAGGAGCGATATGTAAAATAAACCAATTCCACACGCCATTCACCAGTCTAGAGGAAATCTTAGACTTTAGCATCAAACTTCATTCCTGAATCTGCAAGGGTTGTCTCCAGAGATGGAAATAGCGGCAACATTAACTCGTTTTGCTGCTATTTTTCTCACTTGTATCGTTTGTTTTACAAACGAACCTGACCAGACAATTCTGCTATATATACCGATGTGGGGACTGATGGCAGAGTCGGTGTTGCAGTGACTCACTATTGCCTCTTCAGGTACAAAATGGTATTATGTGGCAAGACAGGGTGGAGCAAATAATTAGCATCTCTACTACATGCATGCATGTTTTCAACAGTTTTTCTACATTGTCATCTTGCATATCGCTCCTTTAAGTTAATGTAGCATATCAATTGTGTGGACCTGATGTAAACATTAGAAACTTTTTTTTTTTTTTTTTTAACTTTAGTTATTTATTTATTTTTTATTTATACTCATTGGCACTATCGCTGGATGTATAGTCATATATAGTCACTATATACGTATAGTTCATTCAGAACTACTCAGATTTTGATTTCCAGACATATTACACCAAGAAATGTTATTGACTGATTGGCCACTGATTTGCATTGGCAACCCTGAAGCTGTCAGCACTCTAGGAATTGTGGTATCACTGAATTAACCAAGGCAAATGAGCATTAAGGGTTTGGTTACTGAATTAAACTTCTGACACATTTTGACATGACTAATTGTACTGATTTGTTGGTGCTTTACATTTAAACTGTGCTCCTGTGGTTAACTAAACTGTAGTGTTGTATCTTCCATGCACTATACTCTTCAGTTGTCTTGCATTAAATTCTTGGTATAGGCCAGTTTGTGATGGCAACTATAAAAATGTATGGTTGACATTCTTTGACCCCTTTAACTTTGTTACTGTGTTACTCTCCCCCCCACCTTCTTTCTTCTGCAGGCTTCAAACATGTATGCCTGTGCTAAGTTTGTCACCTCTCCCGCTGTGGTATGTATTGATATATTCTAAATCTTAAAAGTGAAAGGGTCTTAAATTGTTTAAATAATAATTAAAATTCAATAAAACACATTTCTAGTAGAGGTGAGTAAGGATATGAGAAAGCTAATGTCTAAGCCTGGTACTGATCTCTGGTTTTATCTTGGTTTTCAGCTCCGTGGTGGTTCCAGGGTCTTGGCCCGGCCTATTTCTGCATGTGTCTTCAACAGACCCGAATCCAGAATTGACCAGGTATGTTTTCGTTGTCCTGTCTGACAGTTTGATGTCCAGGCTTTAACATGCTCGATTTATATCCCTGATTATACTAGGATAATTAGAGACTGCATATCGGAATTGAGCAAATCAGTCCTGTAACAAGTCTAGCTTGACATGACTTCACACTGATAATGTGGAATCTGATGTTGGTTTTATTTTTTTTGTCTTGTGGGTAAGTAGTGTTTGAAGTTTGATGGAATACTTTTAGATGCTCGTCATAAAGCTTGGAAGGTTTTAAAAAAGAATGTCACCTCAGAACTTTGATGTGGTTGTAAGAAATATAACAATTTTTTTTTTTTTATTAGTCATAGACTTACTATCCACCCATCTTCACCTTCTGGTACTGTTTAACTGAAATACACTCTACAGTCACATTAACTTTAATTAGTTGCATGTCTCATTCAGCTGGCAAAGACCTGGATTATGGGGAATGTGGAGTTGGGTGACAATGTTAACTGTTGTCTCTTTTCATTCAGTATTTATGTAAGAATTAAGTTTTATGTTAAGTGATGTACTATAGATGGGCCTTGGGGCTGTGGTCAGAACAGTTTGACTCACATTAGACTAATGACTGAACAGGACAAGCCAAGTTTGAGTTGCTCATAACTGCATTAATTTTAAACTTTTTCATCTTTCTTTTTTTTTTTTTTTTTTTAAATCCCTTAGGCAGCCCTGTTGCCTGTGAGTGAAGCATCCCTCCTGAATGTGAGCCGGAGCTTCCAGACCAGCGCTGTGTCCAGAGACATCGACACTGCTGCGAAGTTTATTGGTGCTGGTGCTGCCACGGTTGGTGTGGCTGGATCAGGAGCTGGAATTGGAACAGTGTTTGGCAGTCTTATCATTGGCTATGCTAGGTATGTTCAGGAATGGAAATGTGTGGCAGGGTGGTATCGTAAAGTTATTGTTGAGACAAATGTACCTAAAAGAACAGGAACTGCTTGTTTAATCTTATGAAATAAGCATAGACTAAGATGAGTTTGTTAAATTGGTAACTTTTATGTGTATATGTAGATTCTGCACTCTCTGTAAGTGGAATGGATTTGTATTGTCCTTTCATGTTCAGATAATGGATCTGAATTGCTCAGTTTCAGAAATTTAGAAATCAGTGCATGTGTGACAATCACATCTTTACCAACAAACTGACTATCTGCTTCTTTTTGCTGTTCCTGCCCCCAACCCCCTCTTTCCGACAGGAATCCCTCCTTGAAGCAACAGCTTTTCTCTTATGCCATTTTGGGTTTTGCCCTGTCTGAGGCCATGGGGCTCTTCTGTCTGATGGTGGCGTTCCTGATCCTGTTTGCCATGTAACTTGGACACCTTCCCTTTTCCGTCATCTCCCTCTATGCAGGGAGCAAAATCTGACGTGCAGCTCATGAGGCCGTGGCATTGCCATTCCAACAAACTACAAAAAGATCTACCTTTTTATGTTCCTGTGTAACAATTTCTTTTTCTTTTTTTTTTTCCCCTTCCTCATTAAGTTTTATGTAAGATCTCACTGCAGTTTGGACAGTCTGTCTGAATAAATGGTCGGGATAACTGTATGTGCCTCTTACCTTTTTCTTTTCACATACATGGTGGATGTTCTGGCTTTTTAAAGGAAAAAGGTTAAAGGGGGGGTGGGAAACACAGGACAAATCAGCGCAGCTAAGTGAATTGACATCACCTTGTTTTTGCACAAAACTTGAATTCTGACCTGTAGTGAAGGAATGTAAATTCTTGTGACCTTGCAGAGGTTATCATATTCCTACTGGTCATAGTTTAAACCACAACGTCAGTCACATTTTTATAGGGTATGTCCGCAAAACTGCTCAAACTGGACACGAGCATCCCTAAACCTCTACACTAAGAATATGTAGATCTATTAATGTGCAAATTGTAAATGGCCACTTGCCCCGTTTTGAAACCTTTCCCTTTCACCTGACTACCCTGTTCGCCTTCTCAATTAGGTCTGCACAAAATATCGTTTCAGCATTGTCAGTACAATGTGCACATGTACAGGGGTCCTGTGGACATGCAGTGTCAAGCAAATTTAAATCAAATGCTCACGCTATAACACTTGAAGCTTGATACAAAGGTAAAGCAGGCATAATTCCTTCATTAATCTGCATGCAAGAAGTCTGTTTTAATTTACTGACGTCACAATTTAAGAGTTCTTGGATGCCCAGAAAAGACTATTTACTCACCTGCTTTTGTTTGGTGTGTTGTAGCCAATTGTTCACCATTAACTTTCAGATTGCACTCAATTCTTTAGAGGAAAGTAATTTTTCAACTTGAATTTTTTTTCTATGCAGATGCAATCATCTGAATCTCTCCAGAAATATTGATTCTTTCCAAACAGAGCTATTCAAGTAAACATCTCCAAACTCATTCACAACGAACTGCCAGGATTAAGCTTCAAAACATGCATATGTGAAGCTTTGGTAAGTGTACAAAATGTACATGTGCTAGGGTAAAACTGTGGCTACCTTCTACTAAAACTTCTAAGTCAACACTGAGGTAGTTTTAGATGTTAATGTCTTTTACCTGATTAAACTAACAGCTGCTATGCCGTCAAGACATCTTGTGCGTAGCCAAGTTCTAAAATATGCTAATGTAATTTTAAGTATAAATTGAATTTTAAATAGATTGACGTTCGTGTTCCACAAACCTAACCTGTCATAGGGAACCCTATAAATTGAATTGTTCACAATGATGGTGATGGGAAGCTTAGAAGTGAATGAAAGCTATCTCACAGGAGGCACTTCCATTAAATAGTTACAATTCTGTATATCTGTAATAGCCTGATGCCTGAGACGTTGCTGTATGGTCACTCTGGACTAAGATGTTTGTTTGGGTCTTGGGCTACAATTACCATCACCATTGCTACAAAGTTCCGATGAGCTTCAGAGTTTCATGTACATGCCATTATGTGATTATTTGCTACCCATCCTACAACCATCCATTTCTTGACCACTGGCTTTTTAGACAATCCACCGAAATAGCGGTTTCTTTCATCAGTATTTACTGAAAATGCACACAGGCTCAGATAAACCTGTATATTGACCTTCCCTTGCTTGGAACAGTTTCACATTAAACTAATTATCATTCAGATAAAAAAAAAAAATTTTAAAGAAAAATTGGTTCATGATTTTGTTTCCTATTTTTTTTTTTATTTATATAGTCTTTTTAGTATATGGAACTATAGAATAGGTTTTCTGTCATAGAGAAGAACTATTTAACCATGCAAAAAATTGTGTTTATGGTTTAATATCAAACCATTGCCTTTACTGAAGATCCCTTGAGTAATACTGTAATTATAATAACGCTCAGGAATCAGGGCATATTATACGTATCATATGCAAAATCTATCATCTGTATCTACACATATGGTTAAAACGGATAAATCAAGCTGGGGGGAAAAACATCATAGGACCTGTGGTATAGTCACTGATAGTCTAGGGATTTTTTTTTTATCCCCTGACTAGGGTTGAGGTGGTTCTGGGACTTATACCCACAGAAAAGACTAGTAATAGGTAATGTTTTAAATGCTAGCAGCCTAAAGTGTTTTCAGTTCTGTGCAGACTAAGTTTATAGTGGCCCATTTCTCTTTAAACATACTGAACCAGCCAGTCTGTTGAAGCTGACTCGTTTATGAGCTACAAGGCTAGTGAAGCTAACAAGCCTAGCATTTGAAGCCTGCACTATCAAAAATTCATAAGCAGCTTTTTATTACTATTAGCTTGATTAGCCTTGTAGTTACAATGTGGATTAAAGATAACCAAACGTCCCAGCTGAAAATGGGGTTTGTGTTCTAATTGGAATTGGCTTAATAGTAACCATTAGAAGCCACTAGTTTCCTCTAGAACACCTTTAGATCCCTTTGGGAACCCATCAGATGCATCTGGAATCAGACTCAGAAACCTTTAGGCTCCATTACTCTGTGATATCAACCCAACACAAACTACCATCAGTAACTAACAGACACCAACAGGAACCAGCAAAAAACGTTTTGGTTTGTTTATATGATTTATAAGGCTCATATCAGCAGCAATGTCTTGGCTTGTTTTGTACTTTTTTGGTAAAAACTAAACTTTAGCTTCATTAGGATTAAAACCTGTCAGGTTTGCTTTGTATTGGGAATTGGTTTTATGGTTACATTAATGGTTTCCTGTAGGACAGATGTAGATTCCATTAGGAACCCATCAGACGCATCCGGAATCAGTCCCAGAATGCCTTTTAAACCATCAAGGAAAAGACACAGTAACTTTTAATGGTTTCTATGATGTTTTTAGCAGAGTCCTTAAACATGTGCCAGCACCTAATATTGTTAAATATTAACATTTATAAAAACAATAATAAGCATGCACCCTGCTGAAAAGGCCCAAACTAGAAGGTATTCCATGCTGGTTTAAGCGGGTATATTAACACATCACTGTGCTGTGACTCACGACTGCACACTGTCACAACCTTCCAACCTCTTTAAAAGGTTTGCGGCTGACACAACTATAGTGGGTCTCATCAGCAGCAACGATGAGACAAACTACAGGTAGAAGGTGAGTCGCCTGCCCTCATGGTGCAAACACAACAATCTGTCTCTGAATGCAGAGAAGACAAAGGAACTTGTTGTGGATTTCAGGAGAAGTCACACCCAGCATACTCCTCTGTCCATCAACGATGCTGCTGTGGAGAGGGTGAGCAGCACCAAGAAAGCTAAGAAGGCCCCCTAAGAGGCCCCACCCCCATCATGTGCACCTTCTACAGAGGGGCCATCGAGAGCATCCTGACCAGCTGTATCACTGTATGGTACGGGGCCTGCACAACATCCTGCCGCAGGACCATGTAGCGTGCCACAAGAGCAGCTGAGAAGATCATCGCCACGCCCCCTCCCCTCCCTTCCGCCTCACATGTAAAGCCCTCCACTTGGCAGCAGATCCCACCCACCCACTACACAGCTTTTTCAAACTGCTGCCATCAGGAATGAGACTGTGGAGTCTAGGAGCTAGGACTAGCAGACTGAGACTCCATCCACCAGGCTGTCAGCATACTGAACTCTCTCCCTGCTTTGCCTCTCTGGTGACCTGAAGGGATAAGCGGATTGATGTCTAAATATGAATACTTCTGATCCTGGCGTTTACTTTTAAGAATCGAGTCTGGTTAGGACGGATGTGTATCCTATTTCTTCATGAAAAAAAATGCTGCTGTAAATGATGGTGTAGAAGTATGGACTACTTTTCCTTCTACCTTCTTCCTGTGCTCCCAAATAAAGCTAGTAAATGCAAGACTAGTTTAAACATAATATATAAAAGTGGCCCCAAAATTACTTTTGTAATTCAGACATTTTTAATTGGTAGACTTGAAATAATTATCCAACGATTTACGAGGAATGTAACATGGATTTTGTAAACAATGTGGCACACGTGGCCTACACTACCACTAAACATCCAGCATAGTGTTAGATATACATATACTTATTATTTTTATCTGCCATGCTTTTGATAAGATTTCCATTAGATATACAGTATAATGCACTTTTAAATTAATTTGCTCATATGGTAATCTAATCAATATACATTTAGTAACTGTCAGTTAATATGTGAAGTACTAGTATTACTGAACATGTCATGTGAAGATGATTGAACACTGAATTGAATGTTGTAATAACATTATTGTATTATATGTTATTGAAAAAGAATATTAATGTTAGATTTTCTTTTATAAATACAGTTTCTTCAAGAAATGTTGTCCAAATTCAAACAGGGGAGCTGTGAAAGTGTTTTTATTTGTACATGTGTACATTAATATGCTTTATGTAACACTATTATGGTTATATATAACGTTTCCAGCCTACTACAGCTCACAGCCTCCACCTAAATATAGGCCCACAGACTACTGGAGAGAGCTTCATGGTGCACTGGTGAGAACCTGCTTTAAAATATCAGTTTTAGAATCAGGATATTATCTTTGGTTTTGTATCGAATGGAAAATCAGTGTTATCGGCCATCTCTGGTGACCGGTCGTGCTGGTCTATGCCATTTGGTTTGGCAGGGCAGTATGTGTAATACATAACAAAGGGCACCAAGAAATACAAATTGTATTAAGATTTGAGGGAAAAGAGAGTCAAGTCATGTGACCTGACTATGTTTTTGTTTGTTAGGTCGAGGGAGACATTCAGTACTTAGGAATACTCTGTATTCATCTTACAACATGGAATTCTTTATTAAACATAGTGGAAACGACTGCAGTGTGTTTTATATATGTGGGTGTTTACTGAAGTGGACAGGAACACCGTCTACATAGCAGCCAGCACATTGTTCCATCATGACTCCCACTTTCCAGGCCCCGGAGAGCTTACTGGACATTGAGGGTTCGCTTGTCGGTTTCGTTTTAGGAGTCCACCGCTAGATGGCGTCCTGGTTTTTCTCCGGTACACTAGAAGGAAGTGGCTGAAAGAAATAACACGGTAATGAAAAGACTGACCAAAGCGGAGGTGAGAACGACGCTAGAGTGTGTGGTTGGAGAGGTGTGGTTTTTCATTCGCAGATTGTCTGTGTTTTTACGGTAAAGGGGTTGCTCGGTCGGTTACCGTCAAGTAATTCACTGGAGGAGAATCGCCGACACGGTATGTTTCAGCGTAGAGCAGAAACTAAGGGCGATGGAGTCGTCTCTCTTCGACCCGCTGCGCTGTAACGTTTAGTATATCAGGTTCCTGAGCGAATAGAAATAGAAACTGCAGGGAGAAACTGGTCGAAGTGACAACTCAAAATTGTAGTCAGCTCATTAGGGGCCATTATCAAAGTGAGCGGCGATGGCGGACAGTGTTGGAGAGGGATCTAACGGTGCCGTTGGAACGAGTCAGGGCAACGGAGCCCAGTTGTCCGCGAGTTTAGGTCATTCTTTACCGGGGCACTCGACCAGCGGAGCTAACCCGGCCTCCCCGCCGCCTGCCGCTGCCGCAGAGACCGGCCTGGCCGCGGTGTCTCCTGCCATAGCGCACAACATCACGTCGGTCATGGGCAGCGTTGGCGTGCTCAGCCATGCCGTGAGCTCTAACATCTCGGCGCCGGCGGCCGTGCCTCCCTCGCTGCCGCCCAGCATCGGACTGGGGGTCACCGGGGCTCCTCCGAGTCTTGCCGGAGCGGGCCTCCTGTCCCAGATTCACGCCACGTCCTGGGACCCCACGCTGAGCACCGACTGGGATAACGAGAAGGCGTCGCAGCAGTGCATTCTCCGGATAAAAAGGTAAACAGAAGGCAGCTGGCTAGTCTGGTGTGTGTTGAGATTTGTTGTAACTTGGTTTAGTGTTGTAGTTTGGCTCAGGTGAACTGAACTTTTGCTGCCTCGCTAAGTTAGCCACACAGCTTGCTTGTTTGCTAGCCAGCTAGCTCGCTGGGAGGTTGTTTAGTTAGCCGCGTTTATCCAACCGTATGTTGACAGTTTATTTTGTCCTGACTAGTTAGCTGGTTAGCTAACTAATTCATCTTAGCTAACTACACGTTGGCTCATATGACGTCTATTTTAGACTAACTCACATAACCGTGCTATAAAGACTTCTTTATTAGCCAGAAGCTAACTAACAACAACGATAAAGTAAACATGCTATTATCGCAGCTAGTGCTAACTTAGTTTGGCTGTTCAAGGCATTAGCGGGTATGGCGCACAGGTTCTGGGAAGATTTCGCAACCCTCACAAGTGGGGCATCTAAACGGGCACCATCCAGCCCACTTTTATTCACTAGTCCCTTTCATCTACATGGAATGTGTCCTGACAAATTTGCTACAGCCTGCCAAGGACCACAGCACACGCACAATAAACCTGACAGAATTAAACAGCCCAAACAACTGCCTCAGAGCTGGAGTCCAGCCTGGCCAGGGTGGTCTCAAATAAAGACTGCAGGGATGAATGAAACGCTTTCCTGTATAGTGCAATACATGCGAATGCAGTGCCACCCTAGGACTACCCTACAGTACAGCTTACAGAACATGCAACACACTGTCAATGGTGTGACATGCAACCTAAAAGGAAAATTTCACCAGATCCATCATCAAATTACAAACAATATTAATCTGAGTGTTTTGAAGAAATGCACCCTTCTAGAGGAAGTCAGAACTGTTCACAGTGACAGTGATAGGAACCAATCGTCTGAAGTGTCAGTAGGGGAGAAACCTATACAGCATATGATGCTTTGTCATTTGAATAACAAATACAAACTAACCCTTTGGTACTGTAATAAAACCAGTTCCTTTAACTTGTCAGGGGCAATGGACTCATATGTGACTAACAGCATAAGCTTTCTTTTGGGAAAATAACTGAATCATGGCTGAGAGGTACATATGCCACTGTTTTACCAGCATCAACATTACATATACAGTCGTACATGTGGGTTCGCTAGTCATTTTTGATAGTAAGTAAAATGGCTATATTTATGTGGTGGTCTCCTGCCCCCACCATTGTAAGGAAACCTGAATCTGTAAGTTTCTCTAAAGTGAACAATTTCACATGAGACTATTTAGTCTGAATGGTTTACATCTCAATGATCAAGTCGTTCTGAAAGTTTTCCAGTTATTCTCATTTTAATCCAAGCATGAAGAAGTGTACAAATCATTAATCATTTTTTAGTTTATTACTTTTGGTTAAGTTAGGGATTGAGTGAGTAAGCAGTGCTGTGAAAAAGTATTTGGCCCTTTCTGTTGTTGTTGTTTTGTCTTTCATTTAGATCTCTAAACCAAATGGAATATCAGAGTAGTGCATCTTCAGAAACACATTTGACCTTATTTATTTTAGCAGCAAACTTATCAAACATGAACATGTGAAGATGTTACTAAGCCTTTAGATAGACAAGCAACAAAGTGAACCGTATTTAAGATACAGAAATGAACTAAAGCTACAGAACTTAAGGTGCTTGAAAAATGACGACAACAACAAGATTCTAGAGGTGGCAGGGATCAGGGTCAGAGGGGTTTATGGTGTGTTGGAGCATTGACTCACAGCATATTTGGCAAGCTCACAGGTCCTTGATATTGTAACAGAGCTGGCTGAATGATGTACAGGTTTGGCACAGAACAGTACACTGCATATTTGTATATTTGTCTTAATGAAACAGCCAGCTTCCCTGTTTTGTGTCTGAACTGTGCAAAGCCTTTGTTTAAAAAGTGTAAACAGCACTTCATGACAATGTGAAGCTGTTTTGTGTATTTATGAGAATGTTGGGTCAAGAAAATGCAGTGACAGCTATTAAACTAAACCCAATAGCTTCCCAAAAATTCTTGACGTGGTTTAAGTATTGATTCCAGTGCTGTAGAGTTTGTAGTTTAGTAATGAGTTAGTTTCTAGTGGTTTTGTAATGTTTCCAACTTTACTGTTAGAAGGTTAGTCGTCAAATCTCGGACGGATACAGCAGAGTGTTAAGTATTTGTAAGATATGTAAAATGTGGGCTTCACTGCACAGTATACTTTTATACAGTTTGGCATTCTGATTCACTGAAAGCTGTTGTGCCACAGTGTCAGCAATGACTAGAGGAAGGCAAACAGCTGCAGACACCTCCTCCAATACACCTGAAGCCAGCCACATAATCTTTCAGAGCAGCTAACACATTGTTGGCCTCTTCAAAGGGCACATGGCACAAACCAGCTTCTCTGCTATAAGACTGAGCTTGGACCGGGTGCTCCTGAGGAGTGATCTTGTGATGTAATTCATTAAGCCATTTATTTTTTGTACTTTGGCACAGAAGACAGTGAGGAGAGATCGTTCCTCTCTTTACCTGCATTGTATTTAATCTTCATCTGTTTTTGTTCCCACAGAGACATTATGTCCATCTATAAGGAGCCTCCCCCTGGAATGTTTGTGGTTCCTGATCCTCATGATATGACTAAGGTAAGCTTTGTGTAAAGGTTGCTGTAGTTAAAAACCTTCAGTTACGTTAAACGTTATGTTTAAGCCAGTTGTTGGAACAACTTGTGTTACTGACTATGATTTATTTAACCTTTCTCATTCTGTGATAAACTGTGTACAATAAGAATTATTCATAAATACTTTCAGGTAACTTGCAATACGAATAACTAAAAATCATGTTTGCCTGTCGGTATTGTGATGAAGTTAAACCCTGTGTAAAAACCATTTGCTTGCATTTGTTATCTTTAAAGACTGCCAGCCTAAGCAATATGCTTTGTACCTGTGCAGCACTATGTAAATTTATTCTGTAGGTATAATATTTCAGGAGCTTCAGCTGACAGGCTGATATTGACCAGGATTCAGGTTTCCTCATAAAGACCCCAAATAAGCCTTACAATCTATGTAAACAGATTTAGATGCAGCTACGTTTTGAAATATATGGATATAACCTCTTTTTATATATATATATATATATATATATATATATATATATATATATATATATATATATATATATATATATATATATATATATATATATATAAGGTATAGTCCACCTAAATATATTAACAGTGTGGCGAGGGGAGGCCTTAGTGTCGTATTCGTTAATATACATTATGGAAATACAGAGAGGGTTTATCTCAAGCTACCCTAAAATCATGACCTCACAAATGCTTGCACTCTGTGGTGAGCTAAGTAATGTTAGCATGGTAGGTTGAGAACAAGCCTAAAATGGGTTTAATCTGGGCATCATGAATTTCCATTATAATCTTCTTAATATTAGCTTATCTGAGCTTGGAAAACACACGGCTTTGTTAATGCCTTTGTTCTCCACCACCCATTAAATCTGTCATTCCTGAAACGATTGATATAAGAATTTCCTATCTTTACATCAGTGATTTAAAATGACGCTTTTCTGTTTTATTTTGGGTGTTAATTCATAATATACACTGAATTTTTGGTTTTAAAATAGTTGATTCTTTATTGAACGTGCCTACTTTTAAATAAATCAGATTTTTGTAACCACTGTGGTGTAACAGCTGTGTGCAAGATACCAACAACGTTGCCAACGGCCTGTGGCTGAGTTGTTAAAACAATAACATTACAATAATAATGTTGTATTTATATAGCATCTTCGAAGATGTCAGTTTCACAGTCTTTCAGCTTTATGTACACTCAACAAACTCTATTAGGAACATTTCCTTGTAACTCTTTGTTCATTGTGTCAGCTTTGTTTGCCCTACAGGTGCACTTTTCTACAAGGCTGTACTGCATCTGTTTCTTTGCCTACTCTGTAAGCCTGTTCTTCAGTGGTCAGGACCCTCACATGACCACTACAGAGCATGTATTATTTGGGTGGTGGATCATCCTCAGCACTGCAGAGACGCTGACGTGGTGGTGGTGTGAGTGGATCAGAGACAGCAGTGCTGCTGGAGTCTTTAAACACCTCCGTGTCTCAGTGTCACAGATGGAGTGAAAATAGTCGAAACTATCCAGCTGACCGTGTCCTGTGGGCAGCGTCCTGTGACCACTGATGAATGACTAGAAAATGAACAAGGCAAACACAACAGACAAACTCATTCAGAGAAACTCAAAATTATTTTTGATTTTACATCTACAAGATGTTCCAACAAGGTAAGAGTGTGTAATAGAGTGGGCATGGAGTGGACTGCTGTGTTTGATCTACTCGTAACAGTGCAACACACACTAATGCACCATTACCACCACATCAGTGTCACTGCAGTGCTAAGAAAGATCCACCACCCAAACAAGACCTGGGGATGCTCTGGGGTTTTCTTATGTCTGCTGACCATGGAAGAATAGTGGCCATTTCGTATTGTAAAGAATGAGGAATTCCAGACACTGTTAAATGTGCACACATGGTACTAAAGATACATGAGCAAGCTAATGCAGGCCGTAATGAGGAGTTAGATACAATTAATGTGATTACAGTTAGCTGGACATCTGGACAATAGATTTATCAGGTATTCTGTTAGGTGATGGTTTTCATGGATTTTTCCCTTATTTTTATGTTTAATTTGCTTTATTTGTACCTTTTTTTTTTTTTTTCCCCCCCATGCACTGTTTGGTCCAGTTGTTCTACCTCTCAATTACGTTTTTATCCCAGTTGATGTTTTCTTCTACTCTCTGATTCTTACATTTCATTTACTTGTTTATATTTTTGCAATATGTTTTATACAAGTTCGACTATGACCCAGAAACCATCTTTGTAATTTACTGTGACAGCTATGTAAGTGATGCATGTCAATAAGTGACGTTACTGATATTCTGTCTTCTACCACAGATTCACGCCCTCATCACAGGTCCCTTTGACACACCATACGAGGGAGGGTTCTTCCTCTTTTTGTTTCGTTGCCCACCAGACTACCCTATCCACCCACCACGTGTCAAGCTCATCACCACTGGGCACAACACAGTGCGCTTTAATCCCAACTTCTACCGCAATGGCAAAGTCTGCCTTAGCATTCTCGGGTAAGTGTGTCTTCCCCCACTTCTGGCTTCATCAACATTTGATTTCATATTTTGATGATGCTTCAACTTCAGTCATTTGCTTTTTGCCTTTAGTGTATGATTTGATATGGTTTATGTGATATATGGTTTAAATTATATGTTTAAAATGTTTTAGAACTGCCCATTCGACCAATGTAATTTAATGTAATTTTAAGCACCTATACAAGAATATACAAGAGTATATCCTGTGTCATTTACAAACATGAAAAAATATCTAGAGGATTTGAGGATTTAGAAATATCCTTTCTAGAAACAGACAGAGTATTTCAAAAGGACTCGGTCATAACTAGGAAAAGATGTGTATTGCTGAGGATGTAAGTAAATTATACTATTAGTTTCTGCTGTAGTTATGTATTAATTATTTGAGGCAGTGTACACAATATTGTACTTTTTGTGAAAAGATGGTTGAATGCTTGAAACGTTAATATGCTCAAGTAACCAAAACCTAAAAATCTAGATTCTTCAACAAGATACAGTACTGCTTAAAAACTAAGGATACATTCTTTAATTTCTTTGCTTATTTATTAGTACAGATGTTTTTTGTTCATGTATATGAAACCAAATAACTTGGCATACCTTAGCACTAATAAAAGGGATTTTTTTTTTTATTTGGATCATGTGAAGGAGTGTGTGTTAACTGCAGCATAATTGCTTGGGTGTGGTAATAAATATTTGTGAAATTAGTTAGTGTGTCATGGAAAGGTTACCAGGGTTAGGTGTGTAAACAATTGCATTCAGGTTTTATCTGCAACTCTGTGTTTTGTAACTTGACTCAGGAACTACACTGACTGAGGAAATGTGCAAAAAATCTTTTGTTGTATTTGTAAAGAACATGGCTCATGTTCAGCCGGGCCGGACTTGTTTTCTAATTTTGAAAGCCAGAAAATGTGATCTCACTGTGACTCATCCATGCCCTGTTTTTGGTTTTCAGCACATGGACAGGTCCAGCATGGAGCCCTGCTCAAAGCATCTCCTCAGTCCTTATTTCCATCCAGTCCCTGATGACAGAGAACCCATACCACAATGAGCCGGGCTTTGAGCAGGTATTCACGTCTGACCTACCGTACATAGATGGCAGAGTGATCAATTCTCCTTGGTCAACACCCCCTGCTCTCGGATAATACATGTTTTTGACATATTTCTAATGTGAGTCATTTTGTGCGTTATACGTCCAAAGGTTTGTAGACAGCTGCTCATTCAACATTTCTTCTGAAATGAAAGGTATTAATAGGGAGTTTGTCCTACTTAAGCAGGCTCTGCTCTTCTGGGAAAGCTTTGCACTAGATGTTACAACATTGCTGTGAGGATTTGACTGCATTCTGCCACAAGAGCACTAGTGAGATCCGAGACTGATGTTGGATGATTAGATCTGGATCACAAGCACCACTGGATTGAACTTCATCACTCCATAAAATGCAGTTACACCCGGTCACAACTCAATCCTGAAGGGCTTGCTACCTCTCTGGTGCTTTCTTGGCATTGGGCATGGTAAACAAACTTAGGCCCATGTACAGCTGCTCCAGACCCCTCTGCTCTATTGGCATTGCTCTTCTGTTGAGAGAGCACAGTTGTGTGTGTGCACAACTAGTTGATTTTTCAATGATAAAGACATATAGTGGGTCCATTTGAAATGGCATACTACTATAACGTATACTGCATGCTGCAGTACAGTGGGTGTGGCTAGACTGTCAACATCCGGGACCATTTCTCTCAGCACTCCAATCATTGCTTAGCAACTGCTTCCAGCCTCTTTTCAGTTCAACACATGTGGATGTTTTTTGGTCTTTGCCTACTGAGTTTCGAGAGATTCCATGACAGAGGAGGATTTAGTATTCTGCGTGTTTCCAAAGCCACAAATAGACTCCATAACTGTCAGCCTCTATGTGGTAAATCTCTGGTTTCCATACATGTGCTTTCCTCCATTTGCAAGCCATTTAATTTTTATTACATTCATAGTTGGCAATATTAGCTGGTTTGTCTGAATAATAAGTAAGCCTGAAAAGCCAGTGCTGAGCAGACTGTTTGTGCAGTAAGTTAACGTTATTAAATAGACAAAGTAAGCAAACTCGCCGCAAGACCAGCAGATAAGCAACAGAGGGACAAATTAATCCCTTTATTTCATTCATCTATCCATGTGGTGGGCTATTAAACTGTTTGGAGCAAACCAGGCGGTTACGTCAGTGGTCATGTCTTCCCAGAACAGCTGTGGTGCATTTTGGGATGCGGTATATTACAAAGACAGCTCTACCCGCATACGGGAATATTTTGCCAGATCATTATGTCATCATTAGTACGGGAATCTTTGGTATACTGGGGGAATTCATGTTGGTCACATACTGCATAGTGCTTCGTATTTTTGCGCACAGTCAGTGTACAAGCAGTATGTACTAGGCTATTTTGAACACAGACAGAGTATTATTGGACCTCATCACTGTTTACCATGGCATACTCTAATCCCATGATTGAGTTTCATTATGCACAGAAGCAGCCTTAAAGAAACAGTTTCAGGCCAGCAGGCACAGCCAAGCTCAGTAGTCTATTTCTGTTTCTATTATGTGCAATAAAACTGTTTACTTTATTTATTACTGCTTTAGTGCTCTACTATGTGCAATACCTAAATTCACCATGCATAGCATAATCTGTTTACCATCACTATGTGCAATGTTTCTTCTGAATTTCCATTTTTTAGTATTTTACTTATTTTCTGTACTTTTTGTTTACATGACTTATTTATTATTTGTATATTTGACATTATCTATATATCTGATAAAAGTGTGTATATCTGACGCTTCTTATATATTATTTGGATATTTCTAGACACCTCTGTTTTTTCCTCTGTGCTGCTGTAACATTGTAAATTTCCCCACTTATCTTATAAGATGGTGCAGTGATGTAGTCTGACACTCAGGTAAATACTTGGAAGATTTTGATGTGTTATTCTCCTCTTTATCTCTCCTAGTAACTATTCAGGGCTTGGATTTGAGTGCTCCTTTGTTTAAATTTGACAGACTTGTTGATTTTCTGTGTGTTAGGAGAGGCACCCAGGCGATAGCAAGAACTATAATGAGTGCATACGCCATGAGACCATGCGTGTGGCCGTCTGTGACATGCTGGAAGGGAAGGTGCCGTGCCCAGAGGCCTTGTGGTGAGTAACATGGCATGCCCAAGTTCAAACAAAGAAAATTTTTATTTTGAATATTTTTTTTAATATGGCCATAGGTTATAATATAAATTATTTGTAATTTTTTATCTTTGAAATAAACTTTTTACTTTTCTGTGTGGTAAGTAGCATTTCATTTGCAGTGAATCTTGTGATGGCATCTGTGCCTTCTTTCCCCTTCAAACTGAAAATATGTTGTTGTTTTTTTTAACAGTGTTACAGGCATTTTTACAGTGTTATGGGCATCACAGTATGTAGTTTTTCTGAGGATTGATCAATTGCAGCAGACAAAAAGCCCCAGCAGTACCACATTTAATTAAAATGAATAAATAAATAAATGGTGTTTGGTGATCTACACCCACTAGCCACTTTAAATGTTACTATGACCATGATACAAGGAGGACCTAATGATCATCTTCACTTACCATGTAGCTGCACTGTGTAGTTCTTCAATAACAGACCGTTCTTCAATGGTCAGGCCCACCACAGAGAAGGTATTATTTGGGTGGTGGATCATTCTTAGCACTGCAGAGACACTTTGTGCTGGTATGTGTGGATCAGACACAGCAGTTATCCTGGAGTTTTTAAACACTGTCTACTCTTTTGGATACTCCTATCTTTCTGGTCCACCTTCATCAGAGGTAATAGGACGCTGCCCATGTGATGCTGTTGGCTGGATAGTTTTGTTTGGTGGAATATTTTTAGTGCAGTAGTGACACTGAAGTGTTTAATGTGTCTTCTGATCCACTCAGAACCAGTGCAGCACACCAGCACTACCACATCACACCACATGTGTCAGTGCCACGCTCAGAATGACCCGCCACCCAATTACTACTACTACTACTACTACTACTACTGTGCTGGTGATCCTTATATAAGCATAAATCCTGTTGGCATAATTTCGATACGGTGCGATGATGTGTACGCATTAAGATCAGGTAACAGTATTGAATGAATTAAAGAAGATTAAGCAAGGGTGACATTCCAGTTTTCTATCAAATGGCTGTTTTCAGAAGACTAATAGCACACTCTTTGTTTTACTGTGTTTTAGGAGTGTGATGGAAAAGTCCTTCTTGGAATACTATGAGTTCTACGAAGGAGTATGCAAAGAACGTCTGCATCTACAAGGACAAAACATGCAGGTATTGTATGAGATTATGGCACTGCAACAAGCACTTCTCTTCTCTTCTAAGAAGGGCATTTAAATATACATTCTAGTCACCAGCAACACAATAAAACTCACAAAAATGAGAATGAATGAAACCATGAACCAACTGTTTTAGAGTAAAGTACAATAAAGAAGCTAACTGATACTGCATCTGTTGTCAGAGACCTAAACACAGTCGTACTGAAAGCATGTCTTTAGTAACAGGCCGTTCTGTTATTGTTGAACCGTGTAGCAGGCTGGCCTAGAAAGGGCATTTTCACTTACCGGCCGACTGGTGAACTTTGATGAAGCACGCGTGCATAAATGGCACAAAGCTGCAGAGACAGAAAGTAACCTCAGGGTGGCTAAAGCTGTGCTTTTTTGTAATGTGGGTTTTGTAAAGGGAGGTAGTGACAAGAAATACGGTGGTATCGGCTAAAAGCAGCCAACATTAGCTTGAAGCTAGCACAAGTATTGTTCTGGTTTGTAGGTCAAACTCTGCTAACAGTAATATGTTGCCTTGTTTTACACACACTAAAATAATTAACACAAAACGTACTATACATACTTTAATTTTTTTTCGTTTCATTTCTGTGTTTATTAGCTCTGACCTATATTTCCTCTACCACAATTTCACATACTGAAAACCACATGTAAATAAAGAAACTGATATTAAGCACCAAAACGTATTCGACATAAATTGCACCCCTTACATACAATGTTATTCCAAACATGAGTGATTTATCTCAGAGACTTTTTATAAGAAACCATTGTATTGCCTCTCCGTTGTATCTGACATTTGTAGGACTAATGCTATGCAGGTGGTGGAGGTCCAGCAAAGCCAG
Organism: Prochilodus magdalenae; assembly: GCA_024036415.1. Taxonomy (NCBI): domain Eukaryota; kingdom Metazoa; phylum Chordata; class Actinopteri; order Characiformes; family Prochilodontidae; genus Prochilodus; species Prochilodus magdalenae. Next base: position 519,262 of record JAMWET010002585.1, read on the forward strand.
GCTTACCTATTACCTATCATCTCCTCTTACCATATGGGTGCACTTTGTTGTTCTGCAACTGTTTTGTTGGTCCTCTTTCATCCTGTTCTTTACTTATCAAATTACCCCACAGGAGCACAACAGAGCCAGTGTTATTTGGGTGGTGGATCATTTTCAGCAGTGCAGTGACACTGATGGTGTGTTGCACTGGTGCAGCGCTGCTAGAGTGTTTAAACACTGTCTCTACTCACTGTCCACTCTGTTAGACACTCCTGCCTCACTGGTCCACCTTGTAGATGTAAAGTCAGAGGCAGTAGCTCCTCTGTTGATGCACAGTTTGTTATGGTCATCCTCTAGTCCAGTCTTTCTCAATCCTGGTTCCTGGTAGCACACCCCCTTACGCACTGTATTGGGTTCCCTGCTTTAACACACCCCCTGCTACTCTGGAATGGCTTGTTAATGAGCTGAAAAGTCGAATTGGGTGTGCTGGGAGTAGGGAAAGCACTAAAATGTGAAGGGCAGGGTGCCTCCAGGACTAGGGTTGAGAAACACTGCTCTAGTCGTTCATCAGTGGTCTCACGACGCCGTTGGCTGCATAGTTGTGGTTGGTGGCTGGTCTCAGTCTAGCAGTGACTCTGCTGGGTTTGATGTACTCACTACAATTTGTAATCGTAGGCCTACAAAGTGCACCTATATGGTAGTAGGAGCTGATGAAATGGACAAAACATGTAGCTACAAAGAGATGTACTTAATAAAGTGGCAAAAGTGTCTGCAATTTGTATGAGCAAGACTCACCTTGCCATTCTTTTATGCGGTTTGTGAATCGGTACCCTGATGCAGTGTTCTGCATAAAGTAAATATTTTGCTTAGGATTTACCTTCACTGTATTGTGCTCTCTACAGGATCCTTTTGGGGAAAAGAGAGGCCGCTTTGACTACCAGGGGCTTCTGGCACGTCTTGGCGCCACGCAGAAGCGTTTGCGAGAGAAGTGTCCACCCGAGGACAATGACGGAGACTCAGACTCTGACACAAGTTCATCTGGAACAGACCCAGACAGCCAGGGCAGCTCCCAGCCTTAGATTGTCCCCTAGGGGCACACAGCAGGATTCGGAGAGCACGTTTCTCTTTACTTGTTGCTCTGGACGCTTTTAAGTAAGCAACATTCACCGAGCATTGAGAGAAGTTCTAGATCTGGTTGTTAACCACAGGGGTTAGTCTAACGCCTGTTTTTTGTTTTTTTGTTTTGTTTTGTTTTTTTTTATTGGTCTCTTTTTTCTTTTCTTTTGCCCTCTTTTTTCTGCTAGCCAGTGGCTGCCTTTCGTTATGTTTCTGTTTTCTTCTCTGAGAGAGACAGTCCAGTCTGTAGTGGGAACAGGACTAGAAGTTTGGCGTATGAGTGTTTGTGAGTATGTGTGTTGATGTACATGCAAGCTCCTCAGCAGGTCAACACACACTTGGCCTTTTTGGAGCACATGTTTCTGTGCCCTTCCCTTTTGCTCCTCACTTCTTTGTTCTTCTGGTGGTCAGCCCCACAATGCAGAGGTAGGTTAAGAGTTACTGACACCTCACCCCAGACCAGGTCGTCATACGCTTAGAAGTGCACCCATGCTACTCTTGCAAACGGTTTGTTAGTCTCTCCTGTTTCACTTATGTCTTCATAGTATTCTCACAATTTATATCACCTCGTTAATTGAACCATTAAAAAATATTTTGAATATTATGAACGGAGTCATAATTTCAACATGAATTCATAATGAATTGCTTTACATGATCAAAAAAAGAAAAGATAAACTGATGCAACTATACAACAAATGTGTATATACTTAAATATTGTGCATAGAAAAGTTTTATTTTAATGTTATATGTGCATTAAATGCTTTTGAATGGGTCTGGTGTGATCGATATCTTCGGCCAGTAAACTGATAAGTCAGTTTGAGCTTATGGGATAAGTTGTTCTATGAGTGTTTTTTGTTTGTACAGTCAAAGGACATCGTCCTTGATGTTTCAGCCTGATTAAATATGCTGGTTGAATAAGAACATAAGGGCTCTCCTTTCTTTTGAGATGGATATGAGGAGACGGAGGAAAAAAAAAGTTTGAACTGACCTCTTTTCATGAGACAGACTCGTCCATCTGTTCCATCATTAATGCCCTAAAATGTGTGCTTTTAATGAGAAATGTCTGGCACTGTTCTTTCCTTTTTTAATTAAGTAGGCAACAGTGGTCTCTTGTCTAGTGCTACACAACATGATCTCCTGCAGATCTCCCTCGGGATATGTCACTAATATTTATAATCTGACTTTAAACTACACATCCACTCAGTACCATTTAAAATACACGGGTGTGTTAGAAATGCTACAGGAGATCCACTTTATTCTCCCTAGAGAACCTTTCAGTGGATGTTTTTAGGCAGAACTTGTGATGTAAACATGTAATGTAACCACTTTTCCAAGCCAAGATTTGATGTGGGAATGTAGTGTTTTTTTCCCTCAAAAGCAAGAAATGCTGTTACAAAAGTAAGGACACCGTCTGGGGACTGTCCAGTGTTGAACATTAAACATGATGATGAGCTGGAAGGATTACTCGCTTCATCCCTGATGGTAAAAGCAGTGTACTACTGTAGATATAACAAACAAGAAGTTGCTGGCCCTCTTAATCGGAGGAGGGGCTCATTTAATACCGGCGTTTAAATGCAGGTTTGTAAGCTGCCCCAGCAGATGGTGCTATTGGGCAACTGTGTCCCAGAGCTTGAGTGGATGGAAAGGAAAAAAAATCCAGGCAGGGTTTTGGAAACCAGAAAAGCGCCACAGGACAGAAAGAGCACTCTCTCAGTTCTGAAAGCAGGCAAACTTAGCTGGTCTCTGATCATTTCTCCAAATTTTTAGGGTTTGTGGCTTATAGTCTCCCACATAAAGAAGAACATGAACAAGTAACAGAGATCAGAACCATGGTACTGGCAGCCCTGTGGTTTTGCATGTGTTGTAGTTTTAATGCGGTTGGTGACTTATGAAAATGGCATCCAGTTATAACTAGGCGATACTTTTTCTTTCCTAAAAGGAAGTCCTTTGCGTTTTTTCTCTCAATATGAAAAAAGTACAGACTTGAAAGGCATGTGTCTCTTAAACACTCCCTGTAACAGGAGACTGTTGTCTAAGTGTGAGTTTGACCTTGTGTGATGTACTAACAATGTTTCATTTGTTCACAAAATGAGAACAGAATTTGTAAATAGTGCCCTGTATAAATCCATTGCAAAATATAATATAAATTCTAACGGCTCTGTTGTTTTTCTTCTATTGGCTCAAAGCAGGGTTTGTTTATGGATGTCCTCATTAAATGTGTTTTAATTTCAAAATTTTTTGGTTTGTTTGACCAGTTTCACCTAATGTAGACATTGTACAAAGTAGAAACTTCGGGGGAGGTTAAGATGCTTTAAAAGAGAATTTTTAAATTTCAGATTAAATAAAAACAGACTGCAAACAACAGCCATTTGTTTTTATATGACAAACTTTATTAAACACATTAGTTTGGAAGTATTTAAGAATAGGAAATGTAAGCACTTTTCATAAGCTTGGCATTTATTTTGTATATTAAAGATTTCTTGGAGATCCAGCAACATATTTTAGGTTTGGCTAAAGAATTAAAATATATTTATTAACATTTTTTGTTTTGAAATGAAATATCCAGATTTTATTACAGGTGCTACGTATATATATATATATATATATATATATATAAAGGCATAAAAAGATCCCAGGTTAGGTTAAATCAGGATTCTGTCAAACTGCAAATAAACACCAGTGTGAGAAATGTTTTTTTGTTTTTTTATTTCACTGGATAAGTATTAATTATATTCATGCGTTAGTAACCCATTGGTTTAGCTGTGTATGTAAAATTGTGTGGTGTTTTTTTAGTCCACAATTTTCATCCACGCTGCGGATTAGTCCAGAATAAAGATAACAGGTTCTCAATGTGTTTCTGAAATATTCAGTTGATGTTTGACTTATTATGATGTCCGGAAATATTTATTTGATTACTAAAATCATCTAATGACAATTAATACAATTTTATGATGTTCATTAATATCAAACTCTTCAGAGAAACTCATACTGACAAGTTAATCTGTCTGCTTGAGAAATCCAACTGAAATATTACTACACAGTCTTCAGTAAAAGATTTTAACAGTAAAAATACCATATTATTAATAAGAATATCTAACATAGCATATATATAGTTTGCTTAGGACTTCAGTTACATGTTTGCAATATATGCAACTGAATATATATTTAGAAATGCAACAACTAGTAAGACAGGGAAAAGTATTTGCAGGCTTTAGCTTTAAATGTAATACACCTCAAACAGCCCTTTAGAATGTAAAACTTTAATGAGTCTAAAATAAATTAAATCAATAAAGTCAACGTTAAATATACTTATTGAGTTTCAGTGTGACTTAAGATCACTGTATAGTGGAATGGAGAGTTGTCTAGGTAACCTGTTCAACTCCAAGCAAACAAAAAACGGTCGCTAGATGGCAGTAGAACATGCGCACCCAGAAACAAACGTCAGTTTGGTCATTCACAAAAATGTGCTTCCCGCTTCATGTAAGTTTATGCTAATGTATAGAGCAGGTCTGCCCAAAGTCTGGTCCAAAGCTGACCTGTGGCCATCTTTGTTTTGGCCCTCCAGAAGGTTACCCTAAGCCAACCCCCTTACTCACTGAGAGAGCCATACCTTATTACATTCTCAAAATCATATTTAGTGTTTAGAATACATACATATACATATATACATACACACATACATATATATATACACACACACACAATTTAAATTCAGAGTTACAGTGGCCGTAGTAGTATATAAATATATATCTCTGTGTACAAAACTATATGAAAGAAATCTTACCAACTACCAACTACTCAGGCGACTGCATGGGGTTCAACTCTAAAAACATTGAATTTTATATAGCAGGTTTTTGAAAATAATAAATGCATGGTGTTTGATAAGAATCATTTTCATTCATCTAATAAAGGTGGTACTTTTGGATATTTTGAAAGTTGTCTATGTGTTTTAAAACAAAATCCTGGAGCAATGGTCACCAAGCTTTTTACCGGAAACCTACCGAGTTCTAACACGAGTTCACTTCCAAACTAGTCCGACACACTAAACCAGCAAATTCAAAGGAAGTGGTTCAGGTAAGAGGCATCAATATTAGAACTAAACTCTGAGGAGGGTCTCAGAAAGGTGATCACTGTTGAGGTTTTGCCTATTAATGAAAATAACAAACTGGTTTTACTTTGTAACATATCCTGTAAAACAAAACGTTACCCTTCACTCCAAAACCCTTATGATGGGGGTGATAAAAAAAAAAACAGATTAAAAGCAAATAATGAACTGGATTTCACAGTTAATGCCATAAACACTGATTTCCAAAGCCTTTCCTTTTGATCAAAGAGGGACAAGTCAGAATGGTAAGGTCTGTTTGTGTTTGTTTTCTTAGAGTGACCTGTCTGTAAAACCACCCTGCTTCAATAATATCTTCATAAGTAGAATTAAAACAACATAGCACAACTATAAAACTCACAGCACTTATTACTTAAGAGGCAAAGAGACACATCTTCAGAGTTTATATCACTTTGTTGTTGTTCAGACGTTAAAAAACAACAGTTAACCAGTACCACCACTTTTAAAATCAATGTGTCCTTTTGTGATGTCTTTATTTGATAAGCATTATTAGTTTAAACTGGGTGAAATCTTCAATTTAACATGCATTTTTTACTTGAACATTACTTTCTAGTGATACAGTGATGACAGTGATGGAAAGTGGGATAAATTCTGGTTAACTTTGATAAATTATTTGGGATTTTTAAGAGTTTAAACGTCTACTCATGCATATATGTGAGGACTGCAATCTGTGTTTATTATGTGCTTAAATGATCAAATAAAAATACAAAGAAATAATAATGGCAAAACTTAACACACTTAAAAGTTCCTATTTGCTGGGTGTATTAAGTTCCACTCCTGTGCTGAGTTCCACCGTTCTCTTACTTGCTCGTGTATTTATCACCTGACACTGGGATGGTTAATTCACAGGCGTTGTATTAGTTGTACATGAGTATATAGATTAGACACTCAGTATAATAGACTCATTTGTGTTGCGAAGAAACCACGTTCACATATCTGGAGTGATAGTCAATCCGGGTCATCATAACGACATCATCATCATTATTTAATGAGTCACACTGTAATGGTGAGTCTCAGTCCAGAGGGTTACTGAATCACGCGCAAAATATTCCTAGTGGCTATTAAATTGGAGGATTCCGTCCACTGTTGCGTCATCTCCGTACCAGCCCTCGCGCCGATAGGCGGGGCTACGCGGGGACACTTACGTTTGTAACGTCACAGCCGTCAACCGTTCAGCGGGAAATGAAGCAGTTCGTTTAGAAAAGGAAGCTACTGACCAAACCTACAGGAAGAAGGTGAAGGTGCGCGGAAACTGAGCAAATGGGAACCCAAACCCTCGTGATTTCGTTCAGACGCGCAAGTTTCGACGCGCGCAAACGCTATAAATACCCCACGCAAAGTGTCAGAAACTAGGCTTGCGAGTTCAAACACCAAGAGATCTGGACTGGAGATAACACAGCCCTGTCACCCCACATTAAAAACCCCTGATGAACGCAGCTCAGCAAATGAATGCTTTACCCGATCAGAGGCGGCAGATTGAGTTTGTTTGTTTTCAGGAATACGTCACAACAGGAAAATGTTTCTCTGACATCATTACGGTCACCGGTTCTCGTTTTCCCAGTGTTTCACCGATGTTATGTACTTTTAAAAGGCTGAATGATGGGCGCACAAATTCTAGGACTCGTGCTGGAAATGTCCCTAAATTCATTCCACTGTCTGCACCAGTAAATAAAACGAAAGCGTGCAGAAACGTCAGGATATTACTCATAGTTTATTCTTTGTTATTGTTTTGAGGATCCATTGGCTTTGAACTTTAACACACGTTCTCATTTGTATAAATGTTGCAGGTTTAATTACATGGATAGACAGGAAGTCTCTCACCTGTTCAACACAAACTATTTAAGAACGAAATTGTTTCTGAAACTCGTTTTACGTCATGATTTGTTTTTGTTTACAAATGACGTTAGTCAATTAATTTCAGGGAGGTGCGGAAAAGCATACGAAGAAATACGTTTACATCAGAATTGCCAGCGGATTATACAGTAAAATCAAGATTTCTCGTAGTAAACAAGCAGGGAAATTTGTTAAGGTGGTGTTTGAAGCGGGTTCACGGGTTTGTGCTGTTATTTTCGGTTTCTGCTCCAAATGTTACGAAGCGATCTCCATGAGAGCTGTGATGACGACGAGGATAGCTGGGCTAATTGTGTATTTGAAGGCATTTGAACTAATACATAAACATCAGACTGGGGAAAGGCTTTTGGGCATAAGCATAAGATTGAACGCTGAGCTCGTTAAACTGCAGTAAAGTCTCCTGACTGTGTCCGATACGGTCTCATAAATAAGGAAACGCCGAACGCAAACGAAATCCAAAGCTTCGAGATGTACGCTGTTGTGTATTAAACAATCTGAGGCAGTTCAGTGGAAAAGGTTAATAACGCTGTAAAGTAGCCCACTCTTAAAACTACTGCCCCTGTTTCTGCCCCTTCGCTTAAGAACAAAATAGAGCCGTGTAAATACACAGTACAGTTCAGAAGGAAGGACCCAGGAGCTCCACAAAGCGACTATTTTAAAGTCTGAAGGACTGGAAATGCAGCTGTGTGTCCGTGACTCGCTTTCTGAAGCCTGCATTATCTCTAAATGCCCACTTGGTGGGAGCAGCCACGTGCAAGTCATTGCAACGGCGGATAATACAGTTGAGCCCACCGAGCACGCGTCGTTTAAAAGCTTTACCCAATAAACGGCAACTTGTTCGGATAATTTATCAGCAGGGGCTTCCACCTCAGGCGTATCAGTTCATGCACGCGAGTGGCGGGAAATGTTAAAAGCTAACCAGATACAAATGAGTCAACACCACCACCGAATAACCTCTCCTGAGTTCTCATTCATGACTGAAAAATCCGTCGTGTCCCCCTTTCTGCATGTCTCCTAACGGAAACTTCCTCTTCCACGAGTTCGGGGTTGGTTGCGCCGTCAGCCGACTGAGATACTCTACCCTGGTACAGAGAAGGTCTAGGGAAATGACAATTGTTGAATCCCTGCCTCATATTGAAGCTGGAAAACACCATTTAAAGGAAATGGAGAGGAGCCGCGCGCGGGGGTGTGTTAATGACGTAAGCAGTGAAGAAGTCGAGCTGGCCTCCTGATTGGAGCCCCATCCCCCCAGCTCTCTCCATTTTGAGACCAGTAAATAGCAGATAGTGCTGTTTTGATCGTTGGGAAACTTCTTTTTGTTGTTGTCGTTGTTCGACTCGTTAAAGGATACAGAGCAGATAACGGCTAAAGGCTTTAACCTAGCACGGTATTTACTGTACCGCGAGAACTGCTCTGGGATAGTCAGCTAGTGCAGCCTCAGTATGTACAGCTACAATCTCTGTGTACTCTCATTTCTCCCTCGTTCTTTCCTGCTTTCCTTTAAAATAACTTGAACAATTGTAAACGCTAAAACGACGTTGTTCGTCTGGCCAAAGTTTGGGCAATTCTTTGATTTAGTTTTTGCTTCTTTATTAATATTAAATACTTTCCAAAGTTTCAGTCTTATCTAATGCTATGTGAGGAATGTGCACCAACTAATTCTTTCGTGTGAGCATTTATGAAAGCATATGTAGCTCTGCAAGGTTTAATTAAACTATTTTTATTGTAACTGTAGTTCATTTTAGTTTTGTTGTGACATCTTATTGTATGTGCCTATGAGCTTTAAATGTTTACTTGTGTTACATGTGGTTACATGTTTGCACAAACAGAAACACTGAGGTCTACTTTACCTGATTTTTTTTCCAAAATATTTCATTATTTTGTTTTTTCTGACAGTATGGGCTTCCTCAGCTCTCCACAGTTAGATACTGTAAATGTTGCTTGTAAAGATAAATGTAGACTTATTTAATGGTATTTTAAGTATTAAAAATACATAAATAAATGAATACAATTGTTGTTAAACTTTTTTCTATTTTCTTTACAGTGAATGATGTGATTCTGTCTATGTTGTGCTAAAAAAACTAAGGAAAATTGTTCTATTGTAAAAGCATTACAGAAGCTCTACGAGTTAGCTAAAGGGAGTTTGCAGTAAGTAAAAAGAGAGCTTTCCAAAATGTGTTTTTTTTCTTAACAGCTATCACAACTAAATTATTTGAACTCTTGCATTATAGCTTAAACTCATAGTAAGATTAAGAGAATGTAAAATGTAAGGTAAATGTCAGTCAGTGTATGCCTGTATATTAATATGCAAAAAGGTCAGTAGAATAATGAACTACAGAAAAACTGGATGAAAAAAATGTACAATGCATGGCTTTGCATGAGTAACACATAGCTAACTCTTAAAAGTGCATTTGTAAACACATTCCTCTGGAAAAATCTTCCCTGTATATTATTTATGTTTTCAATAAATTAAATTAAATGGTGGAAAAAGTTGCACTTCTGCTTGTATAAGATCTTTAATTGTTAAGATAAATTTTTGATGTATGTAAATAAAGAGTGCTATAAACCTCCATAAACAATTATTTCTACCAGTGTAAGCCAGTAATGATAATGATAGCATGTAAATATTTAACTCCACCATGCTGGCACCAATTTTGTTAGGTAGTAAACAAATAATTGCTAAGTTGCTCTAAATTCTTTCCAGTGCTTCTACAACATTATGGCGGTTGTAAAAAAAAAAAAACATTGCTTTACATAACTTTAATTTTGTTGAAATCTGCAAAGTTCACACATAATGACTCAACAAAGACCATAATTCCAACAACTTTTCCATCACCTTTCCCAATTTCTCTACCAACGTTTAGCCATTAGCCATTAATCATACTGACTGCTGTATAAAATGATTTCATGGCTATTTGGCAACATTTCCATCTAAACACTAATTAATGTACCGACTGGAAAAATCCAATCATTGGTAAAACATAAATGCACAAAGGATTAACACAAATTTAGATGTCATGATTTTACCAAAATGTTGCAAAATGCCTTGTTCCATGCCTTACTAATTAGCTTACCTTATAAGACTCATGTAAAGTGTATTTGTTCCAATTAAGTTATTAGTGTTCTCAGTCAGTGATGCATTAATCTGTCTTTCTGATTTAATTGAGGCAGGCTAACTGGAATAAACCAGTTGTAAAATGTTAACAAGGATCCTTGGGATTTATAATTTGTGGAATGCTTTCTGAATGTTCATGGTTTCATTAAGTCTCCATCGGCTATGCAATTAGAAGAAACAATTAACTGAAGCACATAACTTAAGATCCGGTTCTGCAGCATGTGCTTCACAAAAACATGGCAAAGTTCATTACAGAACAGACTGTAGACTTGTTTCATTTTGTGTTCAGTGGACTGCACTATTCTGTGGACTGCATGGAACTATTTCATGGCCTGTTGGAATTTACAATTTTGTCTTCATTCTTCAGGGTAGCTAAACCTTGGATTATCTTTATTTATTACATGATTATATATATACACATATATATATATATATATATATATATATATATATATATATATATATATATATATATATATATATATATATACATATATATGTGTGTGTGTGTGTGTGTGTGTGTGTATAGATTCACTGTCCAGAGAAAAACATGTACCTCCATTTTTGTTTATGAATCATTTCATTATATAAGATGGTCTTTGCCTTGTGTGAAATCTTTTTGGTGAATGGACAATGGAAATTGCCTAAAACTGCTTGAAAAATAAGGTTTAATAACAGTTACCTACATTCAGATTATATAAGGTTAAAATAAGGTTGTTGCCATTTTGGAGATACTTGTTTTACTTTGGACAGCGACAATACATAAAGTAAAATGTCTTGCAACAGTTCCTCATTTACATTTTGGGACATTTTGTCCCCACACACACACAAACAGTGCAAGCAGCGCACATGCACATGCATGTGCACAGGTAAGCAACCCCATGGAATTTCCCCCTCCTCTGCAGAGGCATATGTTCGGTTTAAAGTTCACTCAACACAGAAAACAAAACATTACACAAACAGCTTTGTCTGTTACCTGTATGATCTACACACCATAGCATGTGCAGAACTTCGGTAGTGCCTCTCACCCAATAAAACCATGACCTCACCCCCTTCCCCGTCCACTTCCAACAACCCCAACCCCCCTCCTTGTGTGTGGTCAGGTCACAATGCTAAAGCTAGCAAGGGCTCTACTTTGGCTCTTGGAGGGGGGGCTGTATTGACATGCCAATGCCTTGGATGGATCCTCCCAATACATCTGCTTATATCTTATTCAAATCAGGGAATGTCTTGCTTCAAAAAAGAGGACTTTTAATTAGAAAGCCTTTGAATCCACTTGGTGGTAAGAATACAGTGGGTCTAACTGCATGGGACCAGACTCTATTTCAAAGTATCCATATCATGATGGTTAATGCTTGAGCACAATTACGAGTATGTGGTGAGGTTATAATGAGTTTTTAAAACAAGCTGATGTGGTCTTAGGACAGTGTAATCATATAAGCAGCGCAAGTTTATAGTTTGTTATTGAGGGTAGTAACAAAATTAGGCTTCATTTCCAGTAAACTCATTGAATGTCTTCACATACTTAATGAAATAATCAATGGTCACAAAGACTTTAAAGACCTGAAGACTCCTTTGGAGTTTTCCCCACATGCTTGGTTGTTGCAACTAGACTCATATGGGCTGTGTCTCAGTTATGTACTACACAGTACATACCTTAGCATGGGCTTGGCAGGATAGAAGACATCATTTTAACATATACCAATCCTTAATGACTGAAGGCGATGAACCTGGACTACGAAGGTTGCTCTGGCAGAGGTTTTCTTCCAAAACGCTAACAAATAGATGCTTTAGTTATTATTTACAGGCTGTTTTAACAAAATTGGGGTGAAGTACCTTTATACACCTTTCCTGTTCCCGCCACCACCACAGTCTCCATCGCAGCGCAACCCACTATGATCAAAAAATTTTGTAAACATAAAAACCGCCACCATTTCTGTGTCCTGTTGGATTGAGGCAAGAGTGTCCATCTTTACCGTACTCAGGTATGCCTTCTAGGTATACATAGTGGATTTTTAAGTATGCTCAACTTTGAAACTTGTAGCAAAGCTACATACCACATATGCAAAAACAAGTTAGTAGTAAGTGTGCAATTGGAACACACCCATATGTTTATCTGACGTAGATTAGGATTTGACCTTTTGCCCTCCCGGCCATTGGGCGAACTTCTCCAGCACATCCACTCCCACCACTGTATGAAACCAAAGGCTCCGTTTATATAGGGGAGGGCCATAAAACCACTGACCCCTTTAAAGCTAAAGTTTTACCTTTACTTACACTGGAAATGATTACACTATGAAGACACAAAGAGGCGTAAACAACAAGTGGCTATGGTGTAATTCCTACGTGTGTTACTTTGTGTTTTAGTACCCTTCGTGAAATTCCAGTATGAACATTCTTACACAATGCCTTTCAAATTTCTAGCATCCTCAACAAACTCTGCACTTAACCACTGTGCTTTAAATGGAGATTTTATGCACTGTCCTGTATTGCATACAGAATATAGTTCACAGATTCACACCTTTACACAAAATAATACCTGAACACCTGCATATCAAATAAAACAAATGCATGCAGATGTGATGTGATTGTGATATGGTAGTTTGTTTTATTGTCTTATATTGCACAAAAACAGATTTTACTGTTGTTTATTCATATACAACATATATTTGTACTATATAGAACCCTTTTTGCTATAAGTGTTCACAAGTGGAGTGCCATCGTTTGGCCTTATAGTTTTCATTATAACGTGATATGGTATATATATATGACATAACGCTTCCAAGCTAATATGTTACTAATGAGGCTTTATCCGCTAAGGTGTTTCGGATTCACACTGCGGTCTATCCGACACAAACCGGTTCCTAAAATAATGCACAGATCACGATACCGCAGCTCAACTAACGACACGGTAGGCCTTACACATGGGACTGGAAAACCTGGTCGTGACAGCCCTGCACGTCACCTTATGCGGAGTGAAATTCTAATTTGAAGAAAGCATTGCGCTGGTTTCAGCAGCGAAAGCGACTTTAAAGCGGCCAGGTCACTTTAACAGGCTGCTCCTCTTTGAAATCAGCCCAGCAGACAAAGCCCCATGCAAGGCAACGACAAGCAGCGTTGAGCTATGAAAAAACATGAGGACCTTGTGCTCCCATGATCAGTATGAGCGGAGAGCCCCATCCGCTCAGTGTAGCCTATGAGAAGCCATTTTCTAAAAAAAAAAAAAAAAAAAAAAAAAAAACGAGGTCGGTGCTGCCGCCACGTGTACAATCTGCAAGTCCTTCACCACCACCACCAACCCGTTGCACTGTTGTTTACTGACTCCTAGCTTTGCCATGAGCTCGAATGGTCACTTTGGGTAATATTTCACAGAACGAAGCCTACATAAAACCGGTGAAGAGGGAGAAAACGTCCAAACGTGTCGTTTGCATTTCGAAGGGCTTGTGCAACAGTTGATTCGCCCACTTCCTGCTGGTAGGCGGCATGCTCCACCAGGCCCTTCACTCTCACAGTCCTCCATTTTGACTCGATTGTCAAGCCTGTGCGTGTCTCACTGAGGCCCACTGGCAGCACTCGGCTGCAAGGGCTTGAATTCTCACATATGACATGTAAGGAAACACAAGCTTGGTTTAGGTGGCGCCGACCCCCGACGGCCAGGGGAGGCTATATCATCGCTGTTACTGTAACCAAAGCGGAGCAGCTGATACAACGTTTCACTGTAGCGTATGTGGACAATGCAACGAGTAGGCCACGGCAGACATTCTCTGGCCATCCATACACGTGAAAAGCACATGTTATAGCTCACTGGTATTGCTTCATGCTCCTTCAGCGAGCTTAGATCACTCGTATAGCCCGTCCAGCTGCACGCTAACCAAGCCTTCCACACAGGTCGGTGCACATGGGTCTATGGGGTCTGCAATGGGAGGGGAGGAAGTGACTTATACATATGATAAATCTTCAGAAGGCTCATTAGTGGAAAGGGAATGATTTTAACACAATGTGGCCTTTTTTGTCCAACATGTCGATTTCGCCCCATTGGAATCCGAAAGGTGCCTACTAGTGTAAACACGCCGACTGCGAGGAGGAGTAGCAGGATCATAAATGATCATTTCACGGGCAACATGACATTCAACACGCTAGCGTGTGTTGGGCTACGCATATGCACTAGCCTAGCCGGTGCGCAGAGCCTACTGCACGGTAGTCAAAGCGCATTGCACACAGAAGGTTCGCTTCCCTAGCACACCCATCTACTGCTGTGCTACATGCACACCGAGGAGGACCGGCCCTCTCTAGCTACTCCGAGAGACCACGTGGTTTCCTCTTTGCAAACATTTTTTTCAAGTAAATTCGAGTCCGTTTAGAGGCGGTGCCATCGCCAGGCAGTAGGATCTGTGTGACAGTGCAGGGTACAGCTCTAGGTTGAGGGGCAGAGAGGAAAGAATTTCTCCCGATCCCGCCATACTTCTACCACTATTCCACCATAACCACCATCAAATGAATTCAGACTGATACCGCTTTCCACACTGTGCAGGAAATTCGCAAGGATCGCTACAGTCACGGATTCTCCACTCCTCCGCCGGACTTCATCAGGCTGCAACATTACTGTTAGTCGAACTTTCCCCTTTTATTCAGGATTGCTGCTTTAAAAAATTTAAGCTTTCTTTCGCTTTCAGTCACAAGTCGTTGAGAAATCACGCGTGCGTGTATTTTTTTTGGCAGCGTCTTAGTCAAATTGTTTTAAAAAAATCTAGTGCGCTTTGTCTAAAAGTTTTCTTTTCATTTCTGATTTTTGGGATCACTGCAGTTTTTCACGATGAACAAGCTATATATTGGAAATCTGAATGAAAACGTGACCGCGGAGGACTTGGTTAAAACCTTTGAAGACTACAAGATTCCTTACTCTGGGCAGTTTCTAATGAAAACTGGCTACGCGTTTGTTGATTGCCCGGACGACCA
Source organism: Prochilodus magdalenae (assembly GCA_024036415.1). NCBI lineage: Eukaryota > Metazoa > Chordata > Actinopteri > Characiformes > Prochilodontidae > Prochilodus > Prochilodus magdalenae. The sequence continues at coordinate 534,402 of JAMWET010002585.1, forward strand.
ATGGGCTATGAAAGCAATTGAAACCTTTTCTGGTAAGTAACTTCACTGCACTGGACTCATTATTACCAATTTAGCCTCATCGCGCGCTTATCCGCTAAAATAAACAAATTACTTTTTCCACAATCGCCTGGAGTCTTTAGGTTTAGAACTCAAATCCCACTCTTGTTAAACGGAGGGAATGAATGTAGGGAACGTGCACCAGTGCATCTGCACTCCTGGCGAATTAACACTGAGAAATGTTTATAAAAAAAAAAAAAAATCTCTGAGCTTTTTGGCGTGTAGGATAGTTAACTTTTACACAGCTGGACTTGTCAGGACTGTTTAATGTACATCAGCAGTGACTTTCTTTAGCTCTGCTATCCTGTCACTGTTGTAGGGCTAGATAATGCTGAGAGACAGACCTACAATTGATAGAAAATGGGTATAAATCTGGCTTCGCGTTCAACGTGCAAGAATCACTGAAACCTGTCTGCACATTCAGAACAACCTACTGAGTACAGCTATAGAACCCAATCTCACCCCTCCCCCTTTTGGCTAATAGGCCATCATAGTAAGATAAAAACACGTTTCAGGGAGCCTACATTGTACAAATACGCAAATGAAACCGGTATGTTGTTTATGTTAGCATTGCTACATGCAGCACACAGACTTGCACAGTCTATTTTGCTTGCTGTCCACAAAAAACGTCTCTCTACGATTGTCCACATATGTTGCATGTGATGTGTGTGTGCTCCATATAGCACGAAGGTCGCCATGCTGTTGTGTGTTTCACTTGAAACAGATTCGCAAGTAAGAAGGCTTCATTAATCTGTGTTTAGCAGGGTCTGGATATAAAATCCGACGTGGTCACTTGCAAATAAAGTACATGAATGACTTCCACGATACAAATGACGGAAAGAGCTTATGGAGCCTATCAGCCCAGTGAACCTTGAAAGTGCAACACGAATGTTGCAGGTTTAAATTAGTTACCAGAGCACTGGGCTCGAAAATACTTGATCACCACTGTGTAACTTTTTTTCTACTCCCATTCACGAGTTATTACTGACGTGTTTTTGTGATATGTATTTAATTCATTGAGCAATGTTTTCATACTGTACGAAGGTAACTTGTGTGGCCATAGAGTACAATGCTTGTGGCTTCAGATGGCCCACATAATGCTAGTAGGAAACCTTGTACTATAAACCTAAAGCCAGTGAGTGGATTAAGAACGTTTTTTTTTCCTTTCTTTTTTTTTTTAGGTAAAGTGGAACTTCACGGCAAACGAATTGAGGTCGAACATTCTGTCCCTAAGAAACAAAGGTATTTGGCTTTCTCTTAAATACTTGGCCAGTTTGTATATAGCCCTGTTGTATGTATGCTTCGCCCATTCGACTACCCTCTCGCTAGGAGTCGAAATTAGAGGGGGGTGGGGGCTCCACTGGATTTGAGTATGCGGCCCCTAACTTTGGTTCAAAACTCGACGTTTTTCATTTCGACACAAATTATTTGTGCTAATGGGCGAATTATGTGATGGTCAAAGCCAGAGCACAAAGGCCCTAAGCTCCTGTGTGCTGTGTCACGTGCTTTTCACAGTAATGTTTTCTGCTACGTGCGGTATATTTGCGCTGATTCTCATGTATGTCTTTCCTATACACATAAAGGGCAATGGTGGATGCAGTGTCTTCACTTCAATGACTTGTTTCATACACGAAGGCAGGGCCTTGGCTTAAAGCAAGGCCTAGGCCTCGATGGATCTTTTGTTGAATGAGCCATAAACACTAGGCTGTTGTGCATGTATGATCGATGTGCCAGCAATATGTATGAAAAAACTCTATTTGTATTTTAAAAGACGGTGGTAATATATGGTATTAGACACGACGTGTTTCCTGCACGCTGTGTGCGTTTTTAGGGATCATGGCTAACACAACTACGCTTTGTGCTTGAAGATTGCCTTATGTTTCTCACTGGAACTGTAAAATCACGACACAAATTCCTGCTGTGTAATACGTACTTGTATATATTTTTTTACACTCGTCTCTGGTCTTCACTGGTCGAAGGTTTAATTTAATGGCTGCTGTGTGAATTGAATTGTGGCGAATCTGGCGAATGGGGCGTTTGTAGAGCCATGCCTTCAGTTCTTGCTAGAATTAGCCATAACTTGAATGGTGGTGTGTTTTGGGGGATTGTTTTTATGAATTCGAGTGAGAAAGCGACAGAACGATCTAGTAGACCAGCAGCATGTGTTTAAAAAAAAAAAAAAAAAAATTCCCCCTCGCTCCACCCTGCCCACCTTTTCTCACCCCATTCTCGACACGTTAGAAAATTAGCATAGCCATTCATTTACACACGGAGATTCCCAGTTCTATGAAACCGCAGGCTGGTCCATATGAACAGCCCCCCTCTCCAAATCCCTGCACGTAAAAGCGCGTACCACCTTGATAGCAGGACACAAAGTTAAGTGCCCATAAAACAAGCCTATGAGCAGGTAGACCTAACGCTGTACTCGCTTGTCCACCTTTGTGTGCTTGGACACCATTGTGATAAATTAATTCGTAGATATGTGTATTAATTTAGCTCATCGTCGTATTGAGGTGTAATTGGGAGCACTTGTATTCTTGAGGTACAGTACATTAACGTTAATGTCTATAACCATCCACGGCCGAAGATGAGCTTTACGTATCAGTAAGATATAAACATTTTTAGCTTTTACAGCCATAAGGTGACTTTGAGTAGTAGTCTGCGCTGGTTTACAGGCTTCCTTGCTACAGAAACGCGAATATTTGGAGAAATTCATTCGGCGCCAACACTGTAGCACAGATTGAAATGACACGTGGTCGCCATCATTGCAAAGAGTAATCCAACGTCAGCAATTGAGAAAATGGCGGCCCACTGGCGAATCACCTAATTGAATGCACGTGAGCAGGCGTGGACATTTTTTTTTTTATTTTAAAGAAAAGTAGTTTTACTGAGCTAAATATTAAATATCAATGGGCCAGTTTTATAATAGCATTAATATTAATCATATTAGTATTAGTGAGTAGCTGTAGCAATATCGAGTAGACGAATTTACCATTAAACGCGTTTTTTTCCCCCGCATTTTTCCCCCCTGCATCATGAATTGGCTTTATTCTAAAATATCTCTCCGCTGTCCACTGGGATTGAGGATTTTTTTTTATTTGTTCGGTTTCCTCAAAGTTCCACATATAAGGTCAACAGGAAAGAGGCATATTAAAGTATTAGCTCTGGAAACTGCATATAGTCTATATAAGCGCTCGTTTCCTTATGCGCAGTTTTGGTGATTTGCGCCTAATACGCATTACGTACATTCAAAGAAGAGAAAATGGGTTTTTACCGTGTACTGTATTAATCCTTATTTACTACATGCCTGTACTGACCATATTTAATACGCGTCCCTGGCTTTCAAGCGTGGTCTAACTCGTAAAAAATCAAAGCCACGTGAACTTTTTTCAGTGGGATGGACGGATCTATCAATTACTCAACTATCAATCCCACGAAAAAAGCCCAAAATGGACAGAGTGCGCTGTGTGCAAACTTAACGCAGTTCAGTATGTGAGGGGGGTGGGGGCCATAGGAACCGTGCTTTTCCTATTGTGCACACCCCTAGTGTATAACGTGGGTTCTTATGTAAGTGTTCATAAGTGGAATGAGAGATGGTTTCTTTTTAAGCGAGGCCATTTAAAAAAAATAAATAAAACGAAGAAGCATAAAATCGCCATTCAGGCTGCTCATCCTGAAGTTGAGTCCTGAGAAAAGTGTTCCAGACTGTGTGTTTTAAAGAATAGGCTTGCTGAGTTGTGTGCAAGCATGTAGCAGCGTATGAGTGAATGGCAGGCTTGTGCAATTACATGCAGCTCCTCCAAGCTTTAAGGTTGATGAGGAAACGTTGTATGTGTGTGAACGGGCTATTTATGGCGCCTTGTTAAGTTGCTTTTGAAGTTTTTGAGACTTGGGAGAGCAAAGACAAAGGGAGGTTCTACATCGCCCATTGAGATCCAGGTGTTAAGCGGTGTAACAATAGATAGTCAACCCCCCACCATTTCAGGCACCACTGTCCTGTTAAAAGCTCCACCTCCAGTTGTATTGGTTCCATATCAGTATTGGTTCAGAATTGCCATACTGGTACTAGTTTGTCGATTAACTGATGTTTAATGCTAATATTACAGATAAATTACCATTGAATCAATTGCAGTTGGACTATGAATGGAACATATGCTGGAAAACTAGTATTTAATAGGAGTGTATTGTTTCTGTGGCCCGCTTCCACTTCACATATAGAAATGTGTTAAGTTTGCAAAGCATACGTTATCTATTTTTGGCATACTTCGAATATTTTGGTGTTAAATGCTAGAATAATTGATTTAATCACTAAAAAAGCAGAAAGGTGGACTGTATACCTTGCACAGTTTAGAATTTAAAAGTCTTAGAAACACTGATGTGCTTTTAATCAGAATTTCTATGTTTTGAAATGTGCAAGTATTATATTCCACCCATTGGAACACTTTATATTGCTGCTTGCTCTGTCATTGCTTTCTCTACCTCATTGTATTTTATATTGTTAGATATTTGTGCCTAGTAATTTTATTATTGTACTTAGTGTTTAATTTAAGTAATACTTACGCTGTACTAAGTACACTATACTTTTTATATGTGAAAATAAAACTTTGAGTCTTGATTATTTATACACATTCATACATCTAATTAATTTAGACTATGATAAGGCATATAGTAGATATTAAAGTCATTGTATAGTAAATTGTTGGCTCTTAGTGGTAAAAGCATGCCCCCTCCCCCCACCCCAGAAGATTCCCATATGCGTTACAAGGAGCAAACTATGACCTACCAATTGATTGGATTACTGTTGCTTGCTGTACCTGTGGGTTTCTCTCCAGAACTTTGATCAGTATGGGTGCAGTCATAATAGGCATGGAAAAAACATTTTAGTGCTGCATCCTTGAGTAGAGACATAATTTAGCATAACTTAGATGACATGCAAATGGAACACCTTTGGTCCTTACAAGTACTCTATGAAAGGTGCTTTAGAAATGAAGTCTCTACTGTAATTTTAGAATTTCGAAAGTTACTACCCTTCAGGGAAGTGGACGTGGATGGTACCCCTCCCCACCTCTTCCAAAGGGCTCTATGGGGTAGGTGCCTGTGTGGTATTGGTGGGGTTTGTTTTTGTTAAAAAGGGAACCGTACTCCCCTGCCACTGATTACATTCATTACAGTAATTGTTTGTTTTGTATGGCTATTCTGTAATTGCGGCCATTTTGTTTCCAGCCTTCCATTATGAGTGACTTGTCTTTTGGCATTTGAAGAAAGTGATTGACGGTCATTTGCAATGGCAAAGTTGTTTTTTTTTTTTTGTTGTTGTTGTTGATGTTGTTATAGTAAGCTACTTGTTATGTTAGGGGTGGGGAACTGTTAAAGGGTCAGTAAAAGTTGCTTTTGTTTAGATAGATTGAACAGTTGAGGCGCTGAAGCATCTGTTCAGTGGATGTAAAAGGGTTGCCATGTCTATTCTTACTTTGAAAGTGTGTAAGAAAGGACAAAAATAAAATGGTTAACTCATCTTGTTAAGGTATATTAAAAAAAAAAAAAAAAAAAAGGCAATGAGTTACAACAGTGTAGTTGAGTTAGCCTAATAGATAAGCGTGCATTGAACGTATGCAATGGGAGTCTTAAGCCACAACAGTTGCCTGCTCAATCCCTCCTCTCTCTCTCTCTCTCTCTCTCTCTCTCTCTCTCTCTCTCTCTCTCTCTCTCTCTCTCTCTCTCTCTCTCTCTCACCCCCTCCTTTTCTCTCCGTCTCCACTCGTAATCGTAGTACTACAGAAGGCAGGGGGAGGGGTTCCAGGCAGAGGGGGGTGCGACCAATCAGTAGCTAGGAGCACCTGTGTGCAGATTCTGAGAAGCCGTTAACAACGTTGTACAAGAGGCCACCTTTCTTTCTTTTTCTCGTTTCTCTCTGTCCCTGGTATTTCATTTTTATTCCTTATCTCTATTTTTCCTCAGTCTAGCTGTTTGTGACACAAGCACATGATGCATGCACATGCACACCCCCACACCCACACACAAAGGACATGTATCTCCTGCATTTGATTGTATTCCAGATATATGCGACTTTTCTGCCAGGCTAGCAGAATGTACATGTAGGCGTTCGTTCAGCTGGGTCATATGACCAGTGCGACTCTCAGTGGGCTTGCCTGATCAGGAGAGGGAGAGGAGTGAAGAGGAGAAGAAGAAGAGGGGGGGGTGCAAAGGGATTGCAGGGGCGTTGTACAGTGACACTTCCTCTAGGGCTTCCCTTTTCTGCCATTGTGGATTGTCTTGTTCTATGAGCTCTAAAGCTTTGGGTGTGGATAAGGCAAAAAATTGGAGCGGACTGAGGGGAGCAATGTCTTGTGAATGTTTGTGTATGGACACTGACAGGACGGCAGGGTTAAAATGTGTGCTGCTGTCTCTTTAAGAACACTCCTCCCCTTTTAACCCCTTACCAATGTGCCTTCTTTCCCCCTTCCCCATTCTCAACCATCTGTCCTGTGTGTGTGTTTTTTTACAAAGCTGGTTGAGTCCGTCCACCACTGTGTGTGCAGCGTTAAGCTGGTCACCGTGAGTTCTCACCAACCAGAAGATCAAAAACATCAACAAAACATGTATATATGTAAGGATCCTAAATGGTCGTTGGCTTGGATGCACAATTCTAGGTGAAGCCTTTTGTTTGTTTGGTGTCTTTGCATGAAAAGGTTCTTCACACAAGAACCTTTCACTGAAAGATCTTAAACGGAACCAAAAGTAGTTCTTCTACAGCATGGTTTCAAAGACCCCTTTATTTTTAAGAGTGCACACACAAAGAGCATGCAGAAAGTTAAGCCCATCCCCTCTGCAAAAAAAACAAGCCCTCTGTTGAATTTGCCTGAACTAAGATATAATGTGACTGAAATTCTGTTGGATTCTAGCGAGAGAAATATATTCAGTGCAGTGGCCTGGTGTTTTCCGTCAAGTAACCAGTGATGAGAGGGATAATAAGACTGTCGGCTTAAATACATCTGTGGATTATGCATTAACTACATCATACTTAAACCAAATCAGCACACAACATACTGAGCATGTGAACATCTAAGCTTTCTAAGCATCTAAGCATCAAATCCTATTCAAACTCAGAGATAAAGCAGAATAGGAAAGGTGATGTGACAAGGCTGTAGCTGGTTGCTGGTCCAGCCTGGCCGCTGTGCATACTGAGGCTGGTGGCGTCAGCTTAGTGAAGCACCCTATAGTTCTGACGTGTCTAGAGGGAATATTTTTGCACAAAGAATGTATAATGTAAATTCTGAGTGGTGCTACTGGGGCTAAAAAAAGCTATGCCCTTGTGTCTTTAAATGCCTTCTTGCATAAAAACAAGGTGAATAAAATATATTTGCAATGCATTGTTTTTGTTTCTGTGTAATGGCTATAGCTTGCACATCCATGTTTCAAATGTAGCAAGAGCAGGAAACAGCCCTTTACATTGTGCTTGTTGGTGGCCTGTTATTGGTTCATTGCTGGTCACATGGTTGATGACACTGTCTGTCACGACAGTAGAGCAGGAAGTAATGTGCTTGGCCAGAAACATAGGACAGAAAAAAGGGTTTCCCTCGACTTTCTGGCCACTGCAAGCCTTGAGTAACGAAATGTTGTACATTGACTGCAAGTGTATTTTGCTCTCATGCTGTGTTCATGGAATGTTTAACTCTGAACTGCTGAATTAACTCAGTAAATCCAAAGTGTTGGTTTCATTTTAAGGTGAAAGATAATAAAGAACTGTAAATAAAATTTTATTCTGATAGTTTGTGTTATTAATAGGGTCAGACTTGCATCGCCAACATGCAGGGGACTATGTGGAATGTTGCTGGTATGTACTAAAGCTTACCAGCCAACCTGCTGCTGAGTTTGTATGTTTGTATATTTACAGGCTTTTTATGTAAATCACTGAAATCTATAAGCAATGAAAGTTCTTAGCTGTATGTGTGTGTGTGTGTTAGGAATTCAGGGTAAAGAATGTATATTTAGGTGCAGAGGTTGGAGTTGACCGGTTAGGGTGATTCCCTGAACGAGGGGAAAAAGAAAAAAAAAAAAACTCATGGTGGTTTTCCCCTCTGATGTATGGGCCTCACCATCTCCCCCCAACCCCCTATGGTTCTCTTTGTGTTTCTGGTGAACTGGCTTCTCTGAAGGCATGGCCACCATAAACAGTCGCGAAGGAGGGGTGTAGGGAGGGAGGTGCCCCTTGAACCTAAAATTCTTTACATTTTTTACCCTGTATTTTTCAAACTGGGAGCCTAAGGGAAGTTCAGTGTGTGCCTAAACGAAAAAAAGGAAGATGGTGAGAGAAGATAGCCAGCCCAATGGTGCCAAACCCATCTTGCTATTTTGTTTTGCTTTTAGCTTTTTACTGATGTGCTTCATATTCTAATCAGTGAAGTATATGTTTTATTAGCATAGATTTTCAGTCAGCAAGGGCCCCTTTCTGGCAGGGCTTGCGGACATGGAGCAACATGGCTAACGTATAAAGCATTTGGTAGACAGAAGCTGGAAACGATTGGGTGCAAAGATACTAGTAATAAAGGGAAACTGATCTCAAACCTGAAAACAAGCAAATCCAGTTCATTGGAAGTAGATTTTTATGTAAATGTATGTTTAAAATTAAAACAAAATAAATAAATTTCATATAAAGCATGATTTCTGGATTAGCTTGCTTGGCTGAGCAGGCATAGATAAGAGAATTGAAGACAAGGGGTTATGTGAGCTCTGTGTTGCCACAGGTTTGCTGCAACATTTGTAAAGTTAATCAAACCTTTGTTTAGAAATAAATAAATAAATATAAAGTATGTCTAGTTAGTGGACAAACGTAGCCAGCTATATAAAACCTTTAAAGTCTGAATTAAATGTAGAAGTTTCTTTTTGAAATATTATTTTTGCCTGACAAGTCACTCACTATTTTTGTCTTATGTTAACCTTAATGTAAGCTGTAATATGGGGCCGTTTTAATGCAGTGCAAAAAGGTAAATAGTGCATTTAAATTATCCTAGAAAGTGCTAACAGGGAAAATGACAAAGGTTTGTGCAGTATAGTGTTATAGGTGTGCTTATTTGTTTTAGCATGAGAGCTATTTTGCGCAAACAGTGTCTAACGATTGTAAAATTCAGTGATCCTTCCTGATCATTTTGATTGAAAATATTGCCAAACTGGCTCCTTGGTGCCCTTCTTCAGGACAGACTTGTCCACTTTAATCTATGTGAAACAGCAAGTCTCTTGTATTGATGTTCCTTTGTTACATTTGCCAGACAGTAAATATTATCTTTTCAAATTGGTCTTTAGAATTTATAAATAGCTTCATGTTCTGTTTGCAGAGCTTGTACTTAAAACAAAATGCTTAAAAAAAAAAATTATGTATGCATTAAAAAAAAAAAAAAAAAACGTATTGAATGACGTTCGAATGATTTGTACAATGGAAATGTTCAAATGAAGGCAAAAATGTCACATATGAGACTTTTTTAAATGATCACAATATTTGGTATGATTAAGGCTGTCTCTTAATTTACTGATGTGACTGAATGCACTTGCCAGACATCGGTAGCCACCGACCTCTAGTGCTGAACTTGTTTTTGGATGTCATTAAGCCACCGCAGTAGTTGGAGCCAATTGCATTACTCTCCACACATTTATAGCTAACTATCCAAAAGATTTAGCTAACCGCTATTTATTTTTGAGCAACAGAGCTGAATGCATTTTCAGTCCAAAGTGACAAGCTCGTTACAGATCATGGCTGAATTATTAAAATCATACATGTGATGCTCTGAATTTTTCAGTTAGGACGAATACTATTCATGTTTTGTGTTTGAGACTCACTGCATTGCAAGTGTCTTAAAACCGGTGGGAAAAGTTACGAAGATTCTTGAACATTGGTAAACACTGAAATTTTAAACATGCATCAGGTGTCTTTCTTTTGCCAGGTTTGTGCCTTTGTTAATTGGTGCTTGATTCATGTATATTTTGCATAATTTTTCCCTTGATCCACATGCTTTGATATAGGACAATATAACACGTATATTAATATTCAACTTATTGCAGTATTCTGTGATAGACTGTTAACTCCAATGCATTCAATAGAAGGTTAAGCCTGGCACGTTAAACAAGGCGTTCTTCTCAATATTAGCAATACTCAGTCAAGGTTTGGTTGTGCCATGTGTGCCATGACCAATTTTAGGTATGTCCTGACACAGAAATTCATGTGGCTGTACATGTGTAATGTCATGTATGTGTCAATCGTGTAGCTTTTATCTGTAGCCGTTTCAGTAGGTAGGAGAAGAATCCTGTGTGCTCTCAAGCTTTACTTTTAATGTAACCAGACGTTTGGACCCTTATTTTGGTCTGTTCATCATGTAATTTACACACAAAATAAAGGACAGAAGGTGCTTCCAGATTTTGTCAAATAAAAAAAAAATGTAGATGGGGAGTTTTGTTCCCATCCAATTTAGAGCCTTTTCTTAAATTAATAGATCATTTTGTGACTTGAAAAACATTTTAGGACCATAAATGAAGTCAAATTAGAAATGTTAATCATTAAATTAAATTAGGGAACTTTATGATGCCCGTCCGTATTTTAACATCAATTCTTCCAGTCAGTGCAGTAGCTGGATGGTGCCTGTATTAGGACTGAAAGATTAATCATTTTTGTGTGAAAATCACAATTTTAGTGAGAGGTGTGTGTGTGTGTGTGTGTGTGTGTGTGTGTGTGTGTGTGTGTGTGTGTGTGTGTGTGTGTGTGGTGTTTTTTTTTTGCCTACATTGTCCAAAAAAAAATAATAAGAGGGAAAATACCTACTAACACACTTACAACACAACTGAAGTTGGCAACGTTTTGACACCCTGGAGCATAACATATTATATTTAAGGCTTAAGCCTTAAACAGCCTTGATTTTATAGTAAATATGGCGGTCGGTTCAAAATCAAGTCACTTTAAATCGCAGTCTCAATATCAGTCTGAAAAATCACAATTCGATACATTCCCCAGATCATTCAGCACTAGCCTGTCGTTAGCTGAGGTGGCGCATTCATTTGAAAAGAGAGTTTTTTTAGTTAGCCAGATAACTTGAGCAGTAAGTCAACACATTAGGTTTTATTAGGCAGTGTCTACTCCGACTGCAAGTTATACGGCTTGCTATGAAATCCTTTCCTGAAGTGATCGAGCTCGCATTGTGCACATGTTTTGTTATAGTGTCAAGATAATCTAACGAAAGCTTCGTCAACAATTGGCAGTTATACATAATTAAGTCTGAGACGAGATATGTGAACCGGTTGGGTCGTGATATGTAGATTCGAATTGACAGGAGGTGCTGTTGCTCTGTAGCATGATCAAAAAAGTTATTACCTAAAGTGAACTGGAACAGAAAAGATGGTCTAGCCCCATTTACACTCAGAAAACCAACCAGGTTTGAGATGTGTTCATTCTAGTGAAGAATGAACAGATGCACAGAAATGGTGGTGAGGAGAGATCTTTTAGGACACCTTTTATATTAAGGGAAAGGTGAAGTAAAATTAATACAGTATCAAAAACAATTTGAAGCGAATGCTTAAATCAGAGTATTGGAATTTCAGACATAGCGGCTACATGCTATAGAAGGTCTCTTGTTTACTGTCTGTGTAAATCTTTTTTTATTATTACTTTTATTTTGTTAAATAGTTTTCCTGAGGTTAGCCAAAGTGAAATGTGCACTATATGGTTAAAGTTTAGTAGAATCCAGACATTAAATGCAGACGTGAACACAAAGTTTGACCTGGTATGTAACCTGATCATTGCACAGGCAGTCGAGGTAATTAAATCAACTTCTGAACTTTGCTACTCAAACCCTTTAGATTTTCCCATTTTTTCCCCAGTCGCTCTTAAATATAAAGGTCCCAGAAAGGGTTCTTTGCATAGAAGGACCACGTGTGGTTTCTTAAAGAAGTTTTCAGTGAACTGGTGGGTTTTTTTTTTTTTTTTGGGTAAAAAAAAAAAACAAAACAGTGACTGTAGGGCAGTTCAGTATATCGTTTCAACATTGCCATTGCCAGGTTACATTGCAGAACATGCAATTTCAAGTAAAATACATTTGAATCAAACACGTCATGCTACAACTTTTCTTGCTTCTTGATACAAAAGGAAAACTGTACAGTTCTCTTTTTCCATGAGTAATCAACAAGAGAAGCAAGTCTGAACACAATTTACTCCCATTTAAAGGATCTTGGATACACGGAAGAGTTGTCACCTTCTGTGTGTTTGATACCTTGAAACCAGTTGCATAGCGTAGAGAAAGGTCTGCACTCAATAGCTTGAAATGTATTTTTCTGTTTTATGAAGTATTTTGTAGAGTATATTTATTTCTATACACAAAAATCACAGTATGATTTTAATTATATCCAACTAGCTATTCAAGTTATGTGGTGAAAGCTGCTGTATTTTTCCACATTTCAATGTATATTCCAGAAAAAAACCTTTATAGAATGTTTGAAGAAGGTCCACATCATGTAATGGTTATAATAAGAACTGTGAAACTGGTAAAGAACCACTTTTACCTTATTATTCTTTAAACCTTTTTAAAAGGTTCTTCACATTCTCGAATCTGTTTCTTTAGGAGGTCAGAAGTTGTTCTTCCATGGTAATGGCCAAAGAACCTTTTGAAATGGATTACATTAAGTGGTCTGTTTATAGATTTTGGAATTTTGGAAAAACTATAATTTGGAAAACTGTTTTCCTCATACAGATTTATGCTCTGCTTCAATATATTATCACTTACTAATGTTTTCTGTCACAACAAATGGCTGTGGATGTTTTTTTATTTTTTATTTTTTTTAATTAATTCAGAATTGTCATATGGGGTGGGGGGGCTTCTTGATTCTATAAGAATTTAGTGAAAGTAGAACATTACCTACTTTCTTATCTTAATTCCCTTTTTTATTAGCACTTTAAATTATGTGAGAACAGTGCAAAAGAGCTTTTAAAAACCTTACAAGCTTTACAAGATGCATTTTCTTCATCAGAATGCTGTTTCTAATTACTAGCTTTTTGGTTATTAATTTTTGTCTTTCGTTATTGTATATATTTGGTTATTCAATTTTGTGTTTTTGGCAAAATTTAAAAATGCATGGTACTCTTTACCTTATGTATACATTTTTTTGATGAATAGACCAAAAGAACTTGGGGTGGGGTGAAAAGTCTGGTTAAAAGAAGTTTTTATTTTGTTTGTTTGTTTTTTCACCCTACTCCTGTACTATTATTATTTTGGAGAGATGAAACATTTTAGTTTTAGATGTGAAACACTCTTGAGTTTGTTTATGTTGTTTAAACTCTGATGCACAGAACATGAAGTTTATCAAACCATTAGTGTCAATATATGTTTTAGACTCTGTTAACTTTGGTGGAGTGAACAAACCCCTAGTTTGCTAGCTAGTAGCGTCTCTGGGTTTTGTTTAAACAAAGCCTTACTTTCATGCCTCAGTGACTTGGATGGTTTTGCCAACAGGGTTGTAGACGTTTGGTCATAAAGTTGCAAATTTTCATTCAGATTCATATGAAGTACGTAAAGTACATGATTGTGCTAGTGTGTGTATATTACCAGTAGTTCTCTCAAAGGATCATATATAAAACCTACAGAAAACAGTCAAAAGAGTTCTGTTCCTTCTGCTGCTATTCTCCTTCTTTCGCCTTCCCCTTACACCCATGCAGCTCCCTCCCGCTCAGCCCCAATCAGTTAAAATGGAGCCTCTAGGTCACATGGTTTCCAAACAGGCATGTGCTGGTGTGATCATGCTATGTCCTCCTTCTCGACACACGCTCGCTCATGCTAAAGGCACAGAGAGGGGGGAGGGGCTGGCCAACCACCACCCCTGCCGAAACACTCCCTCCTCCTTTTCCCAACCTATATGGACTCATAAGTTCCTCTCACATAGGCACGCCGTGAGCCGAAGACATAGGGCCTGATCAGCTATGGGGTCCATACGCGTAAATTTAATGCCCTGATTCCTGACTGATTCTGCTCAGCAGATTGCTTTAGGAGGCGGATCGTCTGGAAATATTTTATCTAATGTTGGGAATTTTGTTGCTGTAGAAAAGAGAGGATGAATCACATGGTTTATTAATCAAGAAGAGAACAGCTAGTTCTTCTGGTGTTCTCGTTGTTGGTTTTTTTTTTTTTGTTTTGTTTCTTGTTTGTTTTTTTAAGTACTGTTTCAGTGTTAAGATCTGGACAAAAAACTAAAGAAAGAAAGAAGACAAAGAAACGATGAAAGAAACAAACAAAAGACAGAAAAAGAAATGTTCTTTGCATGCTGTTAAAGTACAGGCTACCTCTTGACACAATGTGTGGTGTATTAAGCAGTAATGAAGGTAGACCTGCCTGGTTGGGATTTGTCCCAGGGCTCATGGCGTGCCCACTATTAGTAGGGCTAATAGTGTCATCATTTAATCATTTTCAATCAAAATCACAGTTTAAAAAAAAAAAAATACAATTTTCAAATCAGCTGCAGTGCCCTCCAACACAACACTGAGCCTGGAATTGCCTGCAGATGAATTAGACCAATGAAAAGCAACTAAATGCTTCTTTTCTGTGACATCACAACCACAGCTAACTATCTGGAACACCATGTTCAGCGATCAAACTTTAAACAAGAAAATTAGTTTTCATTATTCTGGTGTCTTTATTTAGCATTGTTTATTCTATAAAACTCTGGCCAACAGGCCTGGGGATTAATACATTGATCGCTAGATCACCAAAAAAACTAAATTACTAAACCAGCTCCTGGGGGGTAGTTTAAATACCCCACCATAAAGTTTAAAGCCTATATTGGCACTCCATGTACTGTGCATCGAACAAACAAGCTCGAACTAAAGTGTAATTCACATCTCCAAATTAACTTTTAGTTAAGTAAGTATTATTTTTTTGGTTAGTGATAGATTTAAATGGAACACACTATTTGCCAAGAAAAAAAAACACATTTAGATAATTTACCTGTTACACTCTAGCTGAGAGAAACTTTTTCATTTTCATCAAATTTGTTGCTGTTCAAAGGCAGAACAGCATTTTCTTTAAGTGTCAGTTTTACAGAAAAAGGCTGAAGCTTTCTTCACTGTTGAGGTCAGTGAAAGTAAAAGGTTTTCTATTCTATCACTTTGTTCGTCATGAAATGTTTGTACGTCATGAACTCTTTAAAAAAACGAATGAGAACATTTGTTCCACCTTTAAAAATTAAAGAAACAGTGTTGCCTTAGCAATCTAAGCTCCTCAAACTCATCTAGTAGTTCATTAAAAGTTGAAATTTTATGTTTATTATTTGGTGTCCAACAAAAACTGATCCGGTCCAGTTAAAATGTTCAGGCAACATGCTTTTTTTTTTTTAGTGAATACTTTGAATCGTTGCTTAATCTTGTGGAATTTAAAGTCAGCGTGATTTAATGGGGGTGGGGGAGCTGGGGGATGGGGGGTGTCGGGTGTAAGGAAATAAGCTTTAAGATGAAAGATATATAAAACTGGAGCTACTGAGGGAAAGAGGGAGAAGGATAGAGAGCACAGATGAGGACAGGGGGGTGGGGTGGCTATCCCCAGCGGTCAGCTGCACGTAGTACTGAAGAGCCCCACTTTCTAGCCTTTCTGTATTTCTGTGGGGTTCACTGATTCAAAAGAAAGTCAGGGGCTTACGTCACACGCTGGTAGGAAGAAACCCCCCTTGTGTTTTTGTCAGGGAAGAAATTGTGGCTCTGATTTTTTTTTTCCCCTTCTTCTTCTTCTTCTTTCTTTCTTTCCTCTCCTCTCCTCCCTAAAGATAGTCTAGTGAAGGAACAACTGCAGGATTGGGGCAGGGGGCATTTGTCTGGCATACTTGAGATTTCAAAGATTCCGAACTTCCTGGGAAAACTTTTGTGTAAAGGATTTAGTTTTACATGTGCAGATACTTGCTGTACCTGGTCATGTGATAAAAGGGAAGTTTGCTCCCCCTGGTGAAATGACATTTTGTTGATTCTCCAGGTGAGACTAAAAGTACACGCTTTCATTTCAGTGCACGTTTGCTGTTATTTGCTGGGTTTGAGGTATTGGCAGTGTTGCCCGTGTAAAAGCAACGGCACATTCCATGTTTTATTTTTCTAAACATGTCAAACCCTGGAAATAAATAGAAATTGCACTAAAACTTCATCTTATTTTTATTTTTAAAAAATTTAACTAGGAGTGCTTAAACATGTTCCTTGTTGTCCAAAGCAAACCATGTATCTCTACAAGAGTAACTTTTTTTTTTTTTAGGAGTGGGCAAAAACGTTCTGTACTTTCACTGCTGGTTAATGGAGAGAGGTTTTCTCTCAAGTCTATTCATCATGAATTTCTACAATGCAATGCAAAGGAATTTTATTGTGTACAAGTAATGGACAGTAATGTTTTGTATATGATTGTTAGCTAAACTGTTACAGAGAGGGTCTTAGGCTGCAGGTTGTGCTGTAGCAGTCAGAACTATCTTTAACTGAATGAATCTGACTGGCAATAAATTCAGTATCTATTTACAAAATCAAACATTTCAATCAAACTTTGATCAAATGAAAGGGAGACTGACTGACTGACTGACTGATCTACTAGACGGATGTATTCTAACTAAACCAAGCAGCAAATCAGACGTTACTTTACTTTCGAAAACGAAATATATTGATTAAGCCCAGCACTAAAATGACCCACAGTTTTTTCTTTTTTTTCTTTTTCTAAAGACACTAAAAATTAAAAGAAAAGAATTACAATAATTTAAGGAAACGCACCTCGTTCTTAAGCCTAGACACAAAGATGTCCCTGTAACAACTTTTTTTGATGCAGGTGTGCTTAGTTGTCATGATTTAGCGTTTTTTAAATATAAAATTTAATGTTTATCTTTATTTGTTCAATCAAAGGAGGAACATTTTAGATAGTACCAAGAACGATTCAGTAATTAAACCCTTTGTGGTGCTTTGTAAGAACCATACACAACAGGTTTCCATAATCAAGAAGACCCATTTAATCATGTAGAGAAAATGTGTCTATTTGTGTTGTTATGGTGCTATACATAACTATTGCTTGTTAACGAACATTAATCCACTACTATGAACAGTGTGGATCCAGATCTAAGTGTTGGGTGGTGTTTTCTGTTATTTGCATTGCTCAGGATGGCGTTTCGTTATGAATGGCTGAATTCCTATCGTGCTGTGTGCTTAACTGCACGCTACGGAGAACTTGGCTCTCCTGGTTATTCGAGCTTCATTCAAGGCGCTTCCTTTAT
Source organism: Prochilodus magdalenae (assembly GCA_024036415.1). NCBI lineage: Eukaryota > Metazoa > Chordata > Actinopteri > Characiformes > Prochilodontidae > Prochilodus > Prochilodus magdalenae. The sequence goes on from JAMWET010002585.1 coordinate 551,706, forward strand.
CTAAACGAGTTTAGAAAACAGTCCCTCCTGTCACAAAGCCGTTTTGTTTTCTGTCCCCCTCCTCCTTTTCCTCCAGACCCATCTTTCCATGCAACCAAATCAAAAGAAAACACTGAACACATTATATAGGAACGCAGTTGCTAGACGTGCATGTGCGCCACTATATGTGTCTGAGCCCAAGTGACTTTTGTTTTTGGACACTTGGAACGGTTTTCGTTGCAACTCGGTCAGATCTCCTTTAAGGCACGCTCAGGTGGCCCTCTGCCCCGCCCCCACGTTCTTATGGGATCTCTGACTGCGTTTCTATACGGGGAGGCTGTTGAGCTCAGAGTTAGCCGCTAGCTCTACAACATGAAGCTCTTCTCGATGTTTAATGAAGGATTATATTAATAAATCACTTTATTATAGATCGAAGCATAAGCGATCGATGCTCCTGTAGTAGCGCTTAAACTGCTTCATCTGGTCAAAAGCCACCCTGCGCAGCTCGTGCTGCGTGATGTTCGCGAGGCTTGCTTTCAAAGCAGAGCACGTGAAAGGGTTTTGGGGTAGATGCGGCTCTTGGTTGATCGTTACAGTGGTGGGATCTACCTTTTTCCCTCCCCCCTCAGCACAGTTCTTATTCCCCAGAGCCGGAGTGTGCGCGTGCGTGCGTGCGTATTTATATATATATATGTGTGCGCGCGTGCAGTGCCCGACTCCGTGCTGCAGTGCTGAGCTGTGCTGTACTGCGCGCCTCCCCTGCTTTTTGTACGGAAGCCCCTCCGCTTCCCCCGGGTGGGCGGCGCCGGGCGCGCGCGCGCCGCCTCTTTCACGCTGCTGTAGTACTCGCGAGCAGCGCGGCGACTTTATGAATGAAGGCAGGTCTTCGTCAGACTCCGGCCACCGAAGCTGGGGGCGCGCGCTCGCGCTCTCGAGGCGAAACGCGCGACGTGTTTTCCAAAATCATTGCGTGGCGGTGTTTTTGCACGTGAACAGAACAGTCAACAAGATTAAGCAGTGAGATGGACGTATTAGAGAAAATGTGCCTATGGGAGTGCAAGCAATGAATGCATCGCAAAAAAACTACACCACAGCAAATATGTTTTATTCCATTATTACGCCTACTGTCTCCCAGTGTTCACACTGAAAGCGGCTGTGAGGAACGACAGGACAGCATGCATGATAAACTGAGAACTGAAACAATGCCATACAAGTGTAAAGACTCGAGGCGCACATGCATGAACATGATCTCAGGCAGTGCTGATATGGCCGCTAAGGTCCTCATGTTGCATGTGCTCTATAGTAGAGCAGTCTACGCTCGACCATGTGACCGTGATTCATTGTAGTAATTGGGCGTTGGCAGAAGATGGCTGCCCATGCTTGCTCGCATGGTTGAGACGTACCCTGAACTGAAGTCATCTGCAGTGAACCAGAAAATCCAGCTTCATATGTGTCGAGTTAACTGGCCCTATATGTACAGAGTAAAGCACATTCTGTGAGGTCGCCTACCGTTCGTCTACATTTATGCGAGTAACAATGGCGCGCATACAGCAATACGTGTAAAGATCTACGTTCCTGTGCGTAACAGCTACAGCATGGCGTGTATGACTATCAAAGTTAACTTTTATATTGAATTATATGACAGATCAGTTTTTACTCAGTCCTGTCAGGTGGGTGAAAACATTAAGATCCCACGTTTTTAGACGGTTAAATGAAACTGATGCCAAATGTGTTATTTAAACGAAGATCTGTAATGGGACGGTGTGGTCATGGTGCGCGTGCACGAACAGGATTTGAGTCTTGTTTTTGTGTGTTAGAGCTGTTTTTGGTCAGCAGCTAGATCTTCTGAGCGGCATGGTGTGGTGCTATTCTATATCAACAAGAACGGCTTATTAAATTCTATAGGCTGCCTTTCGGTTCCTCACTACAGGCCCATGGAACCATATGAATGCCTAAACAGCTTAGGTATTCTCTATGACGGAAATACGACAGTATATGAATCAGAATAAGAGTTTTTAAAGAATGGGTTTCACTATTCTTTATTTCTTAAGTCATAAAGGACCTGCTAGTGTATATAGAAGCTTTTATTTGGATTAAATATTAATAAGTAGAGGCTGGTAGTTCCTGAACTGTACTGTTTAAATGCGAGCGAATGTAAATGTAATACGAATGTAAGTTTTGAACTCATCCTCCAGTTTACAATCGCTTTGGGCCAGCAAATCACAAATAAATGACTGACGCTCTCCGGTTTGCTGATTTATTTTTTGTTAACTTTTAAAGAAATAATATTCTGATATTTATCCATCCGTCTGAATTGGGACAGTCCTGCTGCACTGCGTGAGGGGCGCGCGTGCGAGAGCAAAGGGCCATTTTAGCTCGTGCACCACGGTTGCACTCGAAATGGCGCAGCGGGAGCAGATGGTATTGTTTTATTCAGATTTATTACATGCTTGTTGGTTTAAAGTTAACTACATTTATTTAACGTTACATGTGGTGGGCTTCAAAATAAGGCAAACCGTTTAAACAGGCGAATTCAGCGTGCTCTATGAGTGACACGGGAGCCGCATGTGCGGAGCCCCTTCTGGTTTACCCTTGAAGCCTGTAGTTGTTGTTGTCGTTGTTTCTGTTGTGTAAAGTAGAATGTATGAATTTGTGGATCTTCGTTGTAAGTAGACCGAAAGCTACTCTGAAGATCTGCTCTGTTGACTCATGTAGTAGTCAGTCAGTCAGTCAGTCAGTCAGTCACTCGGGCTCACAAAATGGAGGCTATCGCAGCTTCCATCTTCTCACAGAGCGAGCCACTCACGGCGGAGCGGAGCGTAGCGTGAACTTTGACCCAAACAGAGGGCACGTCCCCCTTTCCATCAGTAAAAGGATTCCAGAGTTGTTGTTTTCTAACGGCCTGTGCTCCCCACACCATCAAACACAGCGAGACCAGGCGAGCGAAAAGCCGAGAAGAGCCCAAAACCCGCCAGCCAGCTTCTCCACATGTGGAGAAGACACGTTCATCTCTTCTTTTAGTCACCACGACAAAAGGTGGCGAGCTGACATAAGCACACACCACAAATCACGGAGTTCAGATGGAATTTTCGCCATTATTCCGAGGAAAGCTGTATATTCAGTGGGAAGCTCCACTTCGACAGCCCTCCTTTGGCGTACCATCGATTTATTACACGTATTCACTCAGTCCTTCAACCAAGTCATATACACTGAAGGAGCATTTCGTGTTTGGTATGGTATGTGGTGTTCCGCGGCGCAACATGCATCGCGTTATCCCTCAGACTTATCGGTTTTATAGAATTCACGATTTGGTACCCAGAATGCTTTGCGCTGATATTTTAATACAACATAGTGGCGTATATTACAGATATGTATATAATAATCTACGTCTCTACAGTGTGCGTGTGTGTGTGTATGAGAGGTCTTGTTTTCTGTTACCTTATTCTGTTACCACACATGCACAAAAAAAGCAAAAAGTTCATTCAGCCTTCATCTTCCTGCCTTAATGTTGCATTGTCTGAAGGGTTTTTTTCTAGTTATGATATCAGACTTTTGGAGGCAAGTTTGCCTACAGATTTATTACAGTATTTATTGTTTGTTTATTTTTATTTAGACCCTAATTTAGGTTCCCCTGTAAGTTCTGATGTATAGTACTATAATAGTTAGCATTACTGAATGGTTTCTGTGTCTCCTGGTTGAAACACACTTGTGACCAGTTTTATGTCCCAACACCTTGTCTCCCTTCAGAACTAAACCGAGACCATAAACTGTGGCCCCTTTTAAAAGTTCAATTGTTGGCCCGTAACCCCAACCCCCAAAGCCCTTTCAGCCCACTAACACCCCTCCCTTCACCATCTGGGGTCATAGGTCGAGATGCAAGGTTGGAAGGTTGGGAACCACTCTCCGGACGATGAAACTATTAGTAGACCTTAAAATCTCTCTCTCTCTGTCTCTCTCTCTCTCTGTCTCTCGTTCTCTGTCTCTCACTCTCACACATATATACCATGCCAAATTCCACAGCTCCCAAGACAAAAGAGAGGGAGAGGGAGGAGTTTTTCACATGATAATGCAGGAAAGGACCTTAGCGTTTTTTTGTTTTGTTATTTTCTCTCCCCTCCTTTTTCCCCACCCCCTCTGGTTGCCAGTGTAATAGCATTCCTCAGCTGAGCATGTTGATCCATGTATATTGCGATTTGATGGTAGCTGTAGGTGTGGTGTCCCCTAGATGCACCAGTGTGTGTGCGTGTGTGTGTGTGTGTGTTTGTGTGTGTAAATAAGCATACTCGCCACATACCTGACATCGCTTCTTGCATATTGAATTCTTCACTATAATAGGTGTTGTAATAATAATACAGTTGCATTTATGGGAATCCAAATGTTCAGAATTGGTTAAATGAAAATGTACAGATGGTCTTGCTTGACTTTTAAACTTAATTGTATTTTATTATATTTTTAACACATTTGTAGAGCAGCATATGAACCATATGAAAAGGAGGTTGCAGTGTAGTGTTGTATCTGGAATCAACCGTAGGATACGAGTCATAGGACCTGGTCATATCCTAGACCAGCTGTTGTGGACAGCATAGTGTAAAGACCTTTTGGTGAATCATTCTGTCAAGGGAACACTGACCCTCTTGTCCAGTTGATATAGTTGTGTAAAGAGAAATCAGTAAGGTATATATGATTAGCAGGTTATGACTTCAGCAGCTTTGCTGAGTATTTTTTCTTCTTTTTTATGATGCCCTGGTGGTGTTAATTTTCCGACCGCTGCCAGCATTTCACAAATGCTCCCTATACCTCTGGTGAAAATGTGAGAATCACATCTAGAGAATAACAGCACAATTGTGTGCATGTAACATGTTGTACCTAAACTCAACGCTCTCTGTCTGTCTCTCTCTCTCTCTCTCTCTCTCTTTCTCTCTCTCTGTGTCTCTTTCTCTCAATCTCAGTCTCTCTCTCTCTCAATCTCTGTCTCTCTGTCTCTGTCTCTCTCTCTCTCTCTCTCTCTCTCCTTCACTGAACAAGTAACAGTGTGAAATATTTTTTAAAATATTCTCTCTCTCTCTCTCTCTCTCTCTCTCTCTCTCTCTCTCTCTCTCTCTCTCTCTCTCTCTCTCTCTCTCTCTCTCTCTCTCTCTCTCTCTCTCTCTCTCTCTCTCTCTCTCTCTCTCTCTCTGTGTAGATTCTTAGTATTTCGGTGGAGAGAGACTTAGTTTCTTGGTAATTCCTAGCTAGTCTGGTTAGTTTTTTACATTTGCCTCACCCTTTTTAAAAATTGTTTCAGCATGCAGCCGAAATGATTTGATCTCTCCAGCTCTGTAGTTGTATTTTATTCTGTTTCTAACTGCTCTTACCCCCCATGTTGGATTTTAACAGCACTTGTGTTCAAATTAAGTTTCTGTGTCTGCCAAGTATTTGTGTGTGCAATATATTAAACCATTGTTAATATGGCTGAGTAATATCGGTTCTCTGTTAGTCACAATATCCAGTCACTTTTGCGCTTTTCCCCCAAGCATGAAATATTTACTCAGATTTTATGCTCGCTAGTTCCTGTATAGCTTCCATTAAAAATTTACCCCACATCTGAGTCGCACTTGCAGCTCGTCAGCACTGGGGGTCTAAATTTTGTCATGGATCGATTTAGCACAACGTTCACTGCCTATTCTCTTCCATAACACCCTGAAGTACCCTCTTGATCTTTGTGCACTAGAGTATGTTTGTCATCTTTTTTTTTTTTTTTTTTTTGCCATCTTTCTTCTTTTCATGTAGAAACGTAATGATGAGCTTCCCCTCCTTCCCCTTTTTTGCATGTTTGCACATGTATGGGCAAAGCTGTTGTAGCAAGCATCTCTCATGGACCTTCATAGTACTTAATTAGTTTTGGCTGCTGTCATGATTTTAGATCAAGCTCTAATTTCCCAAAAGCTTTGTAGCTCACCCAGTGATGCTAAAGCTGTACCAGTCTCTCCAGCCATGCTTGGAGTAGCAGCCATGTTGTACCCTGAGACAGCTTGAAATTATTTACAGCTTCTCCAAGTTTCAACAGATACATCTATCACAGCCAGAAAAATTGTGGGGTGGGGGCTAGTATAAGATGGGATCCTCTTCCTTGCATTGTATAGGATAACCTTTTATCTTCTGGGGCAACAAACTGTCCCTCAAAACCTTAGAAGATGAAAGGACATGTGCTAGCCTTAAGCTATGGCTCTGATTTTATCCGGCTTAAGTGTTTGTTAGCAAGTAGCTAGTGTATATTTACATAAATAATGGGACAGAGGCGTGTTATTTTCTTCCTTGTCTAATGGCTTGTAACTCTGAGTTAGCAGCAGTGGTTGTGCCTCTCCTTCAGGCATGCAAAGAGTTAATGTTGCATCAGCATGCCTTGAATGCCAAGCTTGTGGAATAACCTTTGACCTCTTAGTGGGGTAGGGTGAGGGGGGAAAAAAAGGAGAAAAAAAAGCAGTTGAGTGGGGGGATGGTGGCCCACTCAGGTACTGCAAACACAGAGAGAGAAGTGGGGAGGGGCTGTCAGTGAGGCCTTTGTAACGTAAAGTTGCCTTTCGTTTGCTGCACCATTTGGCATTTGGCATGATAGAGACCCATACACAACCTGATGATTAAAAAGAAAAGGATTTGTGAATTTAAAAATGATCTCCTTAATAATTATTCGGAAGCATTTCTGGGCTGTGGAGCTTTTACATGACATTAATAGTCCTACATAGCCCATATGACTGACTTGTGTTTGGTTTGATGCAAACAGTGGATTCACAGGTCCTAGGCCAGGGCTGTGAATGTGGAGTTTGATACGCAACAACCTCTGATCGCTATCAGCACGTGTGGGCCACTCTGTGCACCGTTATAATGGACTGTGATCCAATTGCCTAACTAGGCTTCGGAGGAGTGTTTTCATTGACTTGAAGAACCTCCACATGAGCTGGCCTTCTCCACCTAGACCATAATCAGCTTAGAACGTCCCTCCATAGACTCCTGTTACGAAGAGACTGGGAAAAGGAGAGACAAGGCTGTGAAGGACCACCCCCTTCCTCCCTACCCCACCCCCATTCGCCCGCCATTTCCAGCATGAACTGGAAAAGCTTGCTCGCCTATTGCAGACAACTAGACATTTGCTTAAACTATTAATGTTGTTAGATATTTTAGGTTAGTTGTTTTAGGTGGTGGTCCCAGGCCTGTTGATTGCACTCTTTTGTGTATTTGTGTATGTGTGTATGTGTGTGCTCGCATGTGTGTTTTTTTTTGGGTTTTTTTTGTTTTTTGTTTTTTTAGGTTAAAGTCTTTTTTTTTTTTTTTTAAGCCTCATATAGTTATGAAGTCATGATAAAGATGTTTACTAGTTCAGTCGGTTATCATTCTGATGCAAAGATTGACTTCAGTTTTACTTTACATTTTCTCAGGCTTTGTGACAGTTAAGAAATTACTCAGTTTCCTGTTTAGTCCACATGCAGCTCTTATAGTGTGTGTGCATATAAAGGTGGAAAGGTATTCATTTAGTAAAGAGATTAAAACTGGCTACTGATATTAACCTCTTTAATTTAAGGTGTAGTTTTATTGTGTTAATTTCTAATTAATTAATTAATCAATTAATTGACCTGCTGAACTCCTATGTGATATTGTAATTGTGAGTGTGTGTGGGTTTTTTTTTTTTTTTTAGTAAACTTATTTGCTGCTAAAGGCAATGTTTATAGTTAAACCTGCTGTTTTTTGGCCCTTATTTGCATTGCACTCAGAGAAACAAGTGTCCTTGAAATGGACAAAAAAAATGTTAACAGCATTTGGAATTTAGCCCATCATTGGTTCAGATGTTCTAATGTTATGAAAAGTAATATTTGTATCATTAAATAGGTGGAAAAAAACATAAAACAGACATTGTCATTTGTTAAGTGCATTTTTTTCAGGCGCATTTTTAAACAGGTTTTTTAATACTTAGTGTTCTGGTGGATGGCAGTAGTTGCAAAGAGTGTGTTATTGTTGGCCACACGTTGTTTTGAACATAAACTGACCTCATTTGTGTGCGCACGCTGTTGCTAATTGTTTTCTTGTAGGGTGAGGCAGCTCTTTTTAGTCTAGCAGAAACCATTTCGTTCTTGCTCTGGTTGAGGGTAATGTTTGGTCGAGAAGGCTGGTTGGAGATAAAGGGGCCCACTCAACTGAGCTGTTTTTGCGGGTCTGTCAGTAGAAGTAAGCGTTTACCGCCATGTTGGTGGGCGCAGTCCATGCTTAACCTCGTTATTGCAGTCCTTTTGTAGGCCAGACGTCATCAGCTGGATATGGAGCTTTGAGTGTGGATCACTGAAGACGAGTTTCATTTTAGGGTTTTTGTTTTATGTGTGGGAATTTTTTTTTTTTTTTTTTTGTTCTCCCTCCTTTTTCTGCCTTTGCGTCTCAGCTTTACCTTACATACCAAGAGGAAGTAACCTTTTGCGCGCGCATGTGTGTTGCAAGGTGGGGGGAGTTTTGGGTAGGAATGCTCTTTTCTGTCTTGGAAGCCCATTGTTTCTTGTCGCGCCCCCCCCTCCCTGTTCTCCCGCACCTTTTAGTCACCACCTCCCCCTCTTGCCCTTTCAACTCCGTGGCTGATTGGCTGAATGAGAAACGGCCGACAGGAAGTGGCAAGGCGAAGGTTTGATTATGCTAACAGCGGTTCTTGACTAGGAGACTTCCTGTGTGCTGAGTTTCCTGTTCGACCTTTCACCTCTGCTAAAGGCTTCATATCGTTAATTAGCTGGTCTTCAGGCGTGCACTTGTGTTTTTTAAAGGGTTAAGTAGTTAAGCACCACCCTTGATCGTAGTACATGACTGTATATTCCAGCCAGGTCTTCATAATGACATTCCAGTGTAATGTATTATTTATCATTACATTTTGTAAACATATTTTATTATGCATTATGAATTGTTAAAATAACGCAATATAAGTAGCCCTCATGACTTCCCACTCTGGACTGAAGCCCTGAAGACCTACTCCTGATTAAGTCCATAGTGCCAGCCAGCGTTGATTGTCTTGCTTTTAGTGAGAATGTGTCGTATTTTACTTAGAGCTCACAAATACAGCTCTTTTAGAATTTATAAACGTGTAATAATATCAAATGTCTGCTAATAATAACACAGCACTTTGTATTCATGACATGTGGATGGGAATGTATGAACACGTGCTGCATTTATAAGGGTCTATAAATCCTAATGTGAGTGATTTTTGCATCATAGCCATGTTGTTATGCATTGTATGTGCAGTATATGCATTATAAGTGCATTATGCGTTCATGAAATAACTTCCAGGGCTTAAGCTTTTAAGATTCACTACAAATAATGCACCTAAAACAGCTTTATCATTTGCTTTCCAATGAAAAGCAAAGATTGTAACTTTACAGGAAAGGACAAAATCATTATTTACTTTCAATTAATATTATTTAAATGTTTAAGAGTAGGTTTGAAGTGTTTCTGTTGGACCATCTGAACTTTTCCCACAATATAAAGACACAGCTACTGTGCTTACATGATAATGTGATTTAAATGATTTTCTGTTAATAATGCATAACATGGCTATAAAATGCTGTATAATGCCATATCAGTGCATTATTGTTTATTATTGTGGAAATAAGCAAGATATTCATAGAGAGTATTACCTAAACCTGATGGGTACGAAGTTATTGTCCTCACAATCATCATCTATTAATATTAGTAGTAGTAGTACCATTAGTATTTCTACTTAATAATAATAATAATAATAATAATAAAAAAGGTGGTCATCTCAGCATCATCTGCAAGTAAACGATGCATTTATTTGAATAAAGCCTCATGTTATACAGTTGAAGAAATGATCTGTTGGATAATGACACCTTCATTTTGAGGGGGAGACATCTTGATATTGTATCCAGCTAAGAAAACAGACAAGATTGTAATTGTTCCATTGACCATCTACAGTTTCAGCTCTGAACTCTAATGCTGAATTATTTTATGTTCTGATGGTGTGGACAGACCTGTCGTCTCAGTCGTCTTATGCTTACACAAAATATTTAGTAGTTGGTTCCTTTCCTTTGATTCGTCTGGGAAAACATTATTTCCTAAAAAAAAAAAAAAATAAGAGAGAGAGAGAAACAAATCTCAGAAGGACGTGTGAAGTTGAATGAGAGAGGTGTGAAAATGAGCCTCACAAGCTCATCCTCATGTTTCACGCAAGCGTGAAATGCTTGTCATGAAAGTTTGCTGCTGACTATTAAATTGAACCACATTTGGCTGGATGGTTGCACCTTAGACTTGTAAAGCATATCACCACACATTACACCAGTTGGCGCTCAAACAGCTGTGCAAGTTCCATTTTTGGAAATAGTTAGGAATCTTTGGAGTCTGCTTTAAGCAAACTGGGAAAAAAAACCTTGTGTTCTGTCTGTGTCGTCCTAAAACGCGCGCACACTAAATTCCTAGCCAAGTCTGCCATGCAGATTTCGGTCATTGTTAAGAACAATGTGGACGTGGCTCTGTAGTGTCAGTTGCGTGGGCGTGTGTTTGTGTTTTTTGAAGTGTGAAGCATTTGCACACATTCCTTGTGTATGGGCCTGGAGTGTGCATGCTCAGTGTTTGTTTGTGGAAGAGCATCAGGGTTGGCGTGCTGACCTGCAGGTGAGGCTAGTTCAAAGGTGCTCCAGGTGTGTTTGTTATATTGTTACATTGTGTTGTAATGGTGTTTGTGTTCTAATGTTTTTAATGGCTTTATTGTTTGTGTTATGATGGTTATCTATGGCTGGATCTGTTTTATTAAAATGGCTACATTCTGGACCTATAACAGGACATGGTGTATTTATCAGTGCATATCGTATAGTTTTGTATCACTGTATCGTATGAGTGGCATGTTACCTTGTAGCTAGTGTGTTAGGTTGAGATATTACCATGCACAAATAACCACTACGTAATTTCCTAAACGCTCCTGTGGATTCCTGACCATTTGCAGAGCGAGAGACTTATTGATCATTGCATTAAATATAAGGTGTTATAATTACTGTAAGTTTATTGTTCAGTTCTTGTTGTGAAATGCAAATCTTAACAACATTCCTCATTTGATCAGTGTAGATGAGTGACTCACTAAAAGCGGAAAACAGGTTTCAAGCTGACCAGTTGAGCTGATTCATATATACTATAAAATATACAAATAGATACAAAGAAATAAAGTCCTCGACACTAGACAATGTTTGTTTGCCATTGTTGTCTTATTAGAGTTGGGGCAGGAACATGACTGTGTGTTCAGCAACACAGCTAAAACAACTATGAAGCTGAGATTTTGAGGAACTTGCTTTACATTACTGCTGTCCACCTTAGCTAAAATTCTAAAATTCTCAAAATTCTGTCAGGTTGCTGCACTAACTCAAATGTAGTGTGTGGAAGACTTCAATGGTGGTCTGAAATTGGCAGAAATGGTACACTTAAATTAGTCTCATATTGAAGTTTCCTATAAAAGATGTGCTTCCATTTTCTTTCACAATTAAAAAATAATAATAATAAAAAAAAATTGTCCAAGGGTGTTCAAGCGTTTACATATTACAGCTCTCGGAGGAGAAAAAACTTTATAGGACATGGAAAAACATACTTTTATTGCAATTCAGGAATCAGAATTTCTTTTCGTCCATTCATTGTGAAATTTATACACAATGTAAAAGGCAACGTGTATTTATTACATTTTGTCAAAAGAACTGATAAAACAACAGTAAAGACTTTGTCGGAACGCTGGTCAGCATTTAAACATCTGTCCGATGCTGGTGCATGTTTTTAGCACTGATATGATTCTGGTATCCTGCATCTCCAGTTAGCTTGTTTGTGTTATAATGCCCTAATTTGTGGTTCTAATGTTTTCTTTCCGTAGACGTACGCTGTTTTGCTATGTATATATTTTGCTATAAAGCAGAAATAATTGGCCATGTGGTGAACTGTGTGGGCGTGCGTGTTTGTGCTTTGCGTGGTCGCCGCGATTGAAAGTGTGTTTATAATTATGAGCGATGGAATGTGTCTCATTGTCTGTGTCTCTGAAGGGGGGTGGGCCTGCTGAGTCCTCCAGCGCAGCTGAGACCGGCCCATCATGCACCAGGCCATGCGGGAGCTTGCTTGCATGTTCAGCAACAGAGGGGCCTCCAGGGGAGCCCGCCTCTGTAACGGCTGCTTGGAGATGCACCTGCCTTGCATGCATGTGTGTGTGGCTTGTATGTAGGCCTATGTGAACGTATACGAGTGAGCCGCATTGTGTATGTTGGGAGTGGGTGTGTTCGTGAGCGCAGATGAACGGGATGTGACTTGTAACATGAAAGGACACAGACTGTGTATGTGCACGCCTGTACTGCATGCAAAGGAATTGAATGTTCGTTTTTTTTTGTTTTTTTTTTTTTCTTCCCCTCCCCTCCTTCTCTCCTTCTTCTTGAGATGAAGAGACTGAGAGACTGTTGTCAGAACTTTTGCCATGATTGACAAAGGACTAAGGAGCAATGCATTGCGCACACAAACATGTCTTTCACTTTGGGCTTGCAAGTTGGCTTGGAGTGGGCGAACATGAATGTCAAGAACACATCATCACACTATTTAGTTTTTGTTGCATTTGGTATACAGTGTATATGACAATAGTATGAACAACAGGACATAACTAGCATATTCACAAAACTCAACATGCTTCATATATACAAAGACAAAATGTACTAGTAGCGTCATTAGTAGTGTCACACTCTAAATACAAGAGGTCTCATTTACTAGTGTCTAAATGAACCTCATGTATGCTGGTGTCATGTGTATCTTTTATATAATCAGTGAACTGTGCACACTGCACCACACAACTTCCTGTTAAAAAAAAAAAATCATGGTAAAATATTTCATATGTTCATATTACCTATAAAAATAAGAGGTAATTTGATTATATCACAATGTTGAGGAACATTGTTATACTATTGTCATCATAGTCCACTCCTTTGGTGAACATGCACTCTCATACTTGCCTGTCACATGTTTGGCAAAAAAAAAAAAAAAATCTGACCATTTATTTAGGACTTTTTATAGTAGTTGCTAAATGGCCTTCAGTCAAGGACCTCCAATAATATTCAATCATATCGAGATCAACTAAACCAGAACATTCCCCAGTTTACATATATGCATCCTGTTGAATGCTTAGGCACCTTGTCGTCTGTGCAATTCAGTTTACGACTGGTAAATTAGAAAAGTGCCTGTATAGGTTTTCTTAACATAAGCAGTCATTCAGTACTCGTTAGTATGTATTTTGCAGCAGTCTCAGTGATGTTTTCCTTGGTTTTAAATGTGGGTTTTGCTTTAACAAAAAGAGCCTGACTATCCTCATAAGCACATATTTAAAATGTTTTACTCCAAAATTGGTTAAGCGCCTGAAAGTAGTGTTGAAGAATGCTAAAAATCCCAACGAGAAACTAAAATATTCCCATTTTAATGGAACTTTTATAAATATCACTGCTACTTTGTATATGTGATACATTTCCTCAAAATAAAGCTAGTTAATCTTTTAATTGGTTTTAATTGGATTGCAAACCTGCACATATTTGTATTAAACACCTATTGATAAGTGGCCCCAAGCTATTTATGTGAATTCGATGTCTGCCCAACCTGTTCGGCAATGTATCTCAGTGTTTTGTTTCACTTAAAGTCTTTAAGATTGAGTAGTCCCTTCTCAAAAGGGCATTCTTTTGAAATGCGCTGTTTGACCCTGCCCCCAGCTGTAGGACAATACCATGGAATGACCCCCAACCCCCACAGAATAAGCCTTAGACTGAAGAGCCTTCATATTTTGTCCCCTCAGAGGAGCATTTTATTCTTTCTCTCTTCCTTTGGCTTTTTTCCCCCCAACGCCTATATTGGTCCTATAGCTAGAAGGTCTGAATCAGGGGTTCCTCCACTTAAAGCCCCCACCCCCCTGAATGTAGACTCCCACTCGTGAATATCCATTACCTTACTCGGTTCAATAACCTTATTGAAGCGATGTATGGGTAATTTGCTATGTGAGCTTTGTATACATGTCCGTTAGGCCGTGATTTACATGGTGCCATGGGTCTGTCTGTGACCTCCTATAATTGCGAGCCTTCCATCGTTATGTTCACTGGGCGTCTCTCCAGTAGCCTGTTTTTCCGGTGCTAACAGCGTGCCAAGTTAGGCTCGTAGTAATAATAGGCTCATCAGTAGAAGTGATATGCAGATCTTGCTTTGAAATTTTAATTAAGGATGGCTCCACCGTCCCCCCTCAATCCCACAATAGAACAAATAGGTGAACAGTGCACAAAATAAGAGACGATGTCCTCTCCCACACCTCAAGCCTCCATCCGTCTCTGTTTTTGTGTCCGCGACACTGCTATGGGCATGAAGAATCATATAAATGCAACAGATACAAGATGGTGTTCTTTTGGCGATCGAGTGTATGGCCCATTGATGCGTAACGAGGTTTCACACAGGGTTTGTGTCAAAAATCCGTAAGCCAGTGGAAGAACCCTGCATAGCGTGAGATCCAACATGTGAAGGGGAAGGTGTTTCTTACGTTGGCAGTTAAACGAGGGTGGAGAGGCTTGGCCTTAATGTCATTCGAAGCACGTGGACTGGATGGGTGTGGTTAGGCGTCTGTGCAGAATGCGTAGGGGATCTGGGTGAGGCGACTTCTAGCCTGGACGCTATTGAATCAGCTTGAGATGCGGAGGCGTTTAAAAAACATGAATTTGATCTGGTTGTGAATGAATTCTCGGAAAACTACTGATATCTTGAGTTGCTGGTCCTTTTTTACTATATTGTGCTGTTTTGCAGTACTAGTCGATGGTTTATGACTTTAAAATAAAGCTTAAGGTGTGGCATAAAGTACGCCCTACCCTCTATTAGTTGTCTGTAATGTTAAGTTGAGCTTTTTCCGCTAGGCGCTATAAGAGAATACAGAGGGGACTACACTATATTTGGGTCAACAAAATGAGGCCATAGAACGCGACGCCAACTCCGACATCTTGTTTGAAGCCACCCTTGAAGGGCTGAGCCAAGATCAGAGTGATGCTCCACCATATTAGGTCTGCATAAGTGATTCGAGCACAACAACTATGAAGAACCTCTAACATGTATTTAAGAACAGGGCTGTTGTAGATGATTCAATTGATATTTTGGCCTGTTGCATTGCATAATTCTCTTGGTTGGAAGCGCACCACCACCTGGGTGCAGCGCTTTTGTAGACCTGATGTCACTCTTTTACCCGCATCAGTACTCCATGCAGCCTGGACCCGTGAGAGCAAGAAGGGCGTCTCTAGAATATAGTCCTAAAGACAGCGATTCGGGCGTGGAGCGCCTTTCTCCCCATTCTTCAACCGGTGGGCGCGACCTCCAGGGTTCAGAGGTCATCAAGGATTCCGCTCTTAACCCTTTCCCAGACATGCTTGCCAGAAGGTTGTAGCGTATGAGGTTCGGGCTCCTACCCTTGTGATCCGCCTGTGCTGTGAACTTCCTTCCTCCATTCTTTTTGGCCGCCCCACATCTCCGTCCCTCACCACCAGATCAAAGAAGCCTCTGAGGCTTCCAGTGTGCAATGGCAAGGTTTAGTATACGTAGCATGCTTTGCTGTGGCTTTAAATAAAAGGCCACTAAAGCAATAAGCTTTAAAAATACCAACTAGGTGGGTATTGTCTCACCACTGCTCTGTCTCATATTGGGGCTCGTGTGCGTTTGAGTGGACTGGTTTCATGAGCATGGATACTAATGGACCAATGCTTTGTTTGCTTTTTGCTGTCGTCAGCTTTTTTGTTTTTCTCTATTCCGGAAAGGTAATTCACTCTCCATCTCTTTCTGAGTCTTTTACCTTGCGTCGAGTGTGTTTTGGAGCTTTTTTCTACCATTCCTATACATCTCAGTCACTTTCTATTTCCGTCAGCGCTACTCTCTCTCTCTCGTCGTCTATTCTTCTTCCTTTCACTCTCTATCTCTCTCTGACATCTCTCTCGTCTCTTTCTGACTCTCATCTCTCTCTCCTGATATCTGTCTTTCATCCTCTCTTGTCGTCATCTGGCATCTCTCTAGTAACTCATCTCTTAACTGCTCTTTTTCTGCTTTAGCCTTCTCTCTTTTCTCTCCTTTCGCTTTATTTCTTTCTCATCTCATCTCTCTCTAGTCTCCCTATCCTCTCTCCTGCTCTCTCTCGCTCTCTACCTAGCTCTAGACTCTGTGACTTGTCTATATCTCTCTGACTCTCTCTCGTACACTCCTCTCTCGATTCGCTCCTCCATCTGTCTCTTCTCTGTCTGCTCTCTTGTTGAATAAAGCCTTACCTACTCTCTCTTCGTAGAGCTAACTCTACTGTACTTCTCTCTCTCCTCTCTGTCCTGTGTGTGGTGGTGTACTCCTCCCAGATGTCTCCCTGCCTCGAGTCCAGACCATTCCCCCCTGAAAAAAATAGAGCTAAGGTCGTGCATGGACTGTGAGGTTCCAGGGCAGCTGGGGCAAAGCTATACTACAGTAGACGTCTAGTGTCCGGTTTCAATTATTACCCCATTCTAATCTCCCACTCACGCCGCCTCCACCCAGCTCATGCTAGCCACAGGCATCAGGCTATGCAAAGCTATGAGATTGTCAACAGCACTAGTATAAGTCGCACAACACCCACACCTCTTACTGGTTGTGTATCAAAGCTGCAATTACCGGATATGGATTTCGCACATACAGTAGTCTTACTGTGTCCGCCAACGTTGGTTGGGTCTGTTTTGAAGTTTTCATCCATTTATATTTTTTAGTTCACATACGTTAGGCCCGAGTTCATCCAGTGCGAGGATCTTTGTTTTACTCCGTGGACTATCATAAAAAACAGCCACATAAAGTACATGTGTGAAAAGTGCTACCGTAAAATCTGGGATGGGGTCCGGAAGTTGGAGGTCTCTTCTGAAAGTTACACTAGTACATATATCAGACACGTAGACAAACCAATTTCCATCGTTTCACCATTGATCACAACTCTCACGGTATTGTGGTGGCCCTTTATCAGCATTAGTTAAAACTATGTATCAGGCATTGGTTTGTTATTATAAATAAAACTCGCCTTCCGATGCTTTATCTATACAAAACTGCTGACTTAAGCACTATTCTTGTTTTTTTTTTTTTATATTATTAACAGCGCCATGTTTTCCTATGGCGAAATGAGTACAGAAAGCAGTCATCAGCTAATTCAGTCTTGTGCGCCATTGGAAGTGGTTATCCCAGTCATGAATGGTAAAGAAATCCATGAAAATCGAATAGAATCTGCAGATATGACAGTATGGACAAGTGTGAGGAATGAATTGAAAAATGTGCTGGACTACTTTCAGATTGACGACACGACGGTCAGGACCCACATCCAGGGCTTTCACAGTAAACTGTCTGTGTGGTCTTTTATTAAGATTAATGAAATTGATTAATGACATTTTTTTTTTTTGTTTGTTTAAAGAGAGAGATCAACACACATAACTAGCTCACTAAATCAGTAATGGACCTGATGTGTTCATTGTCATTTCGAATTGAATGAGCTAGCCAAACACATTGCAATCGTTCTAGTATTATGATTACAGCACAATGTATATATACTCGTTTATGGCAAATTAATTTGGTTCTACAGACTAGAATGTGGGCACTTGAAGATTGTTCTACATTAACTTACCCGGGCCCCTCTCTCATCCCTCTAACGCATGACTCTGTCTATCTCTGCAGGACCAGAAATTATAACAATCCTGAGCCATTAGAAAAACAGTTCGACCACTCCCCATTTACAATGGGAGGTAAGTCTGCTATTTGCATGTAATACATGAATCTGCACAGTGCATCATACAGACTGTATCTGCAAGGTGGTTCTAATCGTTCCTATCCCCAATGTTGGTTAGTAAAATCACTATATTGAGGCTTATTAAATACATCTAAAGAGCAGTGAATAGAGAGAGGGGAAAATGGTATTCTTGCAAACAGATGGAAAATGCTCCGGCTTTAGCAATCGAGTCATTCAAGATGTTCAACTCTTAGCAGATTTAAAGGAAGGAAAACAAGCCATAACTCTGCATGACACAATCAGTGCAATTCGAAGGTCAACTACACTGCCTGTCAGAACCTCTCAAAATGGGACTGTATAACACACATCAGTTTGTTATAATGTAGCACATTAAATTACCAGACTATTACAGTAGTGTGTACACGATACAGTTAAATAACCACTTGTTTAATTAGTAGTTACATTATCTAAATTTATTAACTCTTTCCAAATCTCTCATTGCGGCAGCCCAGTTAATTGGTTTTATCACCCAGTATGTGGGTTACCTCATCAGTTCTTAGGGATATCTTATCAGTTAAATCAAGTGTTTAACAAGTTAACGTGATGGCTACAGGCTGGAGAAATTTGGAACCGAACTTTAAACCATCTTACAAGTTATGAACTCCTTTTTTCAAAAAAGGAAAGAAAATGCTGTTGCCATTTTTTGTATATATGATAATTTGCATCTGTTCTAAATATGCTTTTTTTACTTACAAAAAAAACTTTCTGATACGATCAGTGGGATTAAGCAGTTTAGTGTAAGACTTTTTCACAGCACTGTATGTTTTATATTTAACAATCATATTTATTCATTAGTGTACCAAGGGAATTTTAAAAAACCTCCCACATCTTTGCCCATGTCATCACTCATATCTTTCAGGTGTTTAATATGTATTTGTCTTAAAGTGTTCAATATGTGCTTTTCACAGTAGCTGGGAAAGAAAACTGACTCAACATTACTTGGGCAAAAACTGGTCTTTAAAGCAAGATAGACACTTTCTAGCACCTAGCATCATGCTCATCGAAAATGAGCAGACAGCTAGTTATCTTTTAACTCTGTTTCCTCTTTTTCAGTTTCATAATGACCAAAATCATTCAAAGCTCAAAAAAGACAAAGTGGGGCCAGATTTTTTTTGTCCAAATAAACATAGTTTAATTTAATTCTGTGAGAGAATCTGAGAGTTGTCATTAAAAATATATATATTATTATCATATCTAAATAGGAAACATGAATTCATTTATTTTTTAAATATATATATGTTGTTTATTTGTATAGAAATCGTTTCTTGTAGTCTTAGTCTGCACTTTATAGTTTACTTATCTGGAGAAATCAGATCAGATCAACGCGGATTATAAAACTGTATATGAGGAAGACCTCAGTCTTATCATGAACCATATTATAAAATAAAGAGTTTAAGAGGTCTCTGAAAGGTACTGTGCTTATACTCTTGACATGAGTAATATATATATTTTCATTGTTACTTTTTCAATAAGATAAAGAATTCTAGAATATATATATATATATATATATATATATATATATATATATATATATATATATATATATATATATATATATAATTTTTTTTTCTTTCTTTTTCTTAAAAAAGAAAGCATGTTTCCTATAATGGCTTGAACATCGCCCTTTTCACCATATGTGTGGGGTATTAGTTTGTTTCATGTTTGTCTTTCAGAGACATTCCTCTGCAGATCTACAAGCCTTTATGTTTAACGTTTAATGTTGAGTTACTGCAAACTGAGAAAGAAAACATGCTCATTTGCTGTATGAACCTTTAGAAATTTGGAAAACTGGGCGTCTGCAATCTGTTGATTAGCCTGTGTGCAGTAGGTGTTTAAAAGTGGGGCGTGGCATGGAGTAGGTTGTCTTTAATGGCTGCTCTAGTGACAGGCTGCAGCTCGGGCGGGGCGGGGCCTCTCTCAGCTTGGCCAACCTCCATTGGACCATGCTGCTGCCAGCCTCCACTGCCTCCATCAGCCACAGGAGGGCAGCCTGTACCTCAGCGAGCATGCTGATAAAACTGTCAAATTTGAAATGTACGGAAACTGGTCGTGGTCAGTGGATAGCACTGTATGTAGACTGGTCCGGAGCAGAGCTTGTTTGAATTTGAAGTAGAAGCTAAAAGGCTCCGTCATCGGCTCTAGTCTTGGAGAGCTGGTGTCCATCACACTTTGGTCCTTTCTTTGTTTAAACACACCTGCAAAACCTGGCAATTAGAAGAGGATCACATTTAAACCAGGTGTGTTTCAGCAGGAAATTCACCATACTGTGCTGGACTAAAAGTTTCCAGGGTTGGAACTGGTGCATCATTCAGATCCCACCTAAAGATTAAGGAAGAGAACAGAGAACAGTGATGATTCAGGTCTGGACTGTTGTCAGCTGTCGCCTACATGTTACTGGTTTTGAAACTGCGGGTTTCAGGTTCTTATGTTTCAGAAGTTTAATGATTTTTTTTGTTTCTTTTTCGTTTTCTTCACATCATTCTCTCCATCTTTGGCAGGTGCTTGATGGCCTTCTTGCTCAGTATGGAACCGTTGAGAACTGTGAACAAGGTATAAACTTGCACTGTTTCTCATTTTCCTTGCAGCAATGCACACTGTGAATGTTCAAGCATTTTTTTATTTTCACTGTTAACACTGTCATACCAAAGGCTCAGAACACCATTTGCTGTGTGAACATTTTCAAATGAACGAATAGAGTCAAAATACCATTTAACATTAATAATGCAAATTATTTTGCTCTTTTTATGAAATAACCATTTCTGTCTGTGTCCATCTTTTCTTTCTATCTATATCTATCTTCAGTTAACACAGAAAGTGAGACTGCTGTGGTAAATGTCACTTATGCTACTCGGGAGCAGGCCAGACAGTGAGTACATTTTTCTTTTAGCTTTCTATGTGCATTAAATGAATTCCATGTCACCTGGATTGTTGTTTAGTCCCTTTCCAAAGTAGCAGTAATACTAAACTTGGTAAAAATCAAGTGTAAATCTTAATATTCGTTTTGCAAAGGAATTGTGCTCCAGGACACGTCTTTATCCAATCACAAATCAAATTCCTCACTTAAGTGCACCTGTGCCGTGTCCTCATGGCACGAAAGGAGCCAGCTGCACTTTAGAGTGGTGCCCAAGTTTCTGACTTGCATAGCACCGCTCTGACACCTAGTGGTCAATTAGCTATACTGCAGGGTTTGTTGTAGTCGGTATAGTGGAGCTCTCCCCTTTAATCCAGGCAACATTGTGGCTTGAAGTGGATAAAACTGATGCTCAAGTTTCTGTCTAGGGAATTGTGCTGATGTGTCTGTTGTTAATGTGGATGCTTGCTTTGTCTGAAGGTTCATACTTTGTCTCTCAAGCCTCTCGTCATTAAATTAGCTACGAGTTTAGTTTTTCTAAATCAGGCATGAAGATGACGTGTATATTCAGTTTTTATTTATCATTACTGTTTTTTAATTTTTCAGAGCCATCCAGAAGCTGAATGGGTACCAGTTTGAGAACAACGCTCTGCGTGTGTCTTACATACCTGACGAGAGCTCAGACACAGACTCCCAGCGTGGCCCTGACAATGGCCGTCGCCCTGGATATGGTCCCAGAGGCAATGCCCGTCAGGGCTCCCCTGGTGCAGGAATCCCCTCCAAACACCAGCATGCTGATATCCCCCTCCGCCTGCTCGTGCCCACTCAGTATGTGGGTGCAATCATTGGCAAAGAGGGTGCTACTATCCGCAATATCACCAAACAGACCCAGAGCAAGTGAGTCGCATGATGCTGATTTTTAGTGGTTGTTTGGCCCAAATTCTCTCTTTTAATACGAGTGTTGGTAATCAGTCTAGGCATGCGTGAAGACTTTGATTCTTAAACCATAAGCAGTGCTTTCAGTGCTCATCAGTCCTCATTGTTGACTTATTTCATTTTTATTATACTTCATTGAAATTCTGATCAGTAATAAGTAGTTTATTTGCTCCAGTTGTTTTGCATGTATAAATTGATACACATATGTACTGAATTAAGAGGCGTCGTCAATAAATTATGCTTGGCATAAGTGAGAGAGTATTTTGGCCCTAAAACTACAAGGCATCATACCAAAATGACATGCATAGAAAAATAGTAATTAGTCATATTTCTGCTCATCGCCTATTATTTCTCTGCTTCAGGATTGACGTGCACCGTAAGGAGAACGCCGGTGCAGCTGAGAAGCCAATTAGCATCCACTCCACTCCTGAAGGTTGCTCAGCAGCCTGCCGCATGATCCTGGACATCATGCACCAGGAGGCCAAAGACACCAAGACGTGAGTAACTCCTGACCCTGTTTATCAAACTGAGCAAGTTTTATTTCATTAAGCGCTTTTAACGAAGTGCAAAATGTGCCATTGAAGCCAGTAGTTTCTGATTGTTTAAGAGAACGCTTTTGCTGACCAAGTAAAATAGTTTGTTTCCAAGGTATTTGTCATCCATGTAAAACAAATCTGACAGGGAATAGAATTATGGAAGAGTGTTAAATTAAAACATATGAAGACATTTAACGCTTTAGAATTTTAAGAACAAAATCTGTTTGAGTTTCTGCAGAAAATATTTGAGAATTGTTAAATTCTTGTTTGTATTAAGATCCTTCATAAGACTGTTCTTATTATTTAGAGAAGCTTTTATGAAGCGTGGTCTAGGTCATGGAATGTAACCCGTAGAACAGAGATCTTTGGTTTTTAAAGACTGTTTCCTGAAGTGTATAACGCACTAAGCGTTTCTGAGCAGAGGAAGCCTGCCTGTCTTAAACTAAGTTAAAGTTGGTGTACATTAGAGGTGTACAGGTATCATATCAGTTGTACTGATTCTGACTTTCTGTTTCGGCAGTGCTGACGAAGTGCCTCTGAAGATCCTTGCCCACAACAATTTTGTAGGCCGTCTGATCGGCAAAGAGGGACGCAACCTGAAGAAAGTGGAGCAAGATACTGACACCAAGATCACCATCTCGCCGTAAGTATAAATAAACACATACTCAGATCGGTTGGCATATTGTTGGCCAGAAAAAAAGTTAAAATGTTTTTGCTGTATTTAATCAAATAAAACGTATACATTAACCTTACGTTTAAAGTAAATAACTTTTTACACTTTCCTAAAACATTATCATTTATGTTACCATAATGTTACTGAGATGCTGAGATGACATTATTGTAAAACCCTGAAAAAGTAAAAGTTAGAATCTCACGCTGTGATCTCTACTCTGTGCAGGCTGCAGGACTTGACCCTTTACAACCCTGAGAGGACCATCACAGTGAAGGGTGCAATTGAGGCCTGCTGTCTGGCCGAGCAGGAGATCATGAAGAAAGTGCGCGAGGCCTATGATAACGACATTGCTGCCATGAATGTAAGTGAAAGACAGACAGACAGACAGAGAGAGAGAGAGAGCGACAGTATCGGAGTTGTTTCCTGTGGCTACCATTGATTAAATATATGGTGTGCTTTATTGGGTCAGCAGCTGCTAGTTTACTCGGGTCAGTGTGCATCCTGTTCTCAAATGTAGTTTCTCTCATCTTCCAGCAACAGACTCACCTCATCCCGGGACTAAACCTTGGAGCTCTTGGTCTTTTCCCTCCATCCTCTTCACTGCCCCCTCCTCCCCCTGGAAATGCTGGGGTTGGTGCTCCCTATGGCTCCTTTGGGGTAAGATGCACAGATTGGAGGATGTAAAATGTTCTGTGTTGTTAAAGCATCTCAGTTCTGGAAACATTTGTCCAGTTTTCAGTTTTGGTTTTATCACAGTCCTCAACTGAAGCTCCTTTTTTATTGCTATTTTACGTAAATTACTCACTTAATTACTTTAATTACTCCATTATTTTCATAGTTACTTGTGCAACTACATTTGACTTTATTCCATATTGACAGGTCTGAGTGTTTTTTTTTTTTTTGTTTGTTTCCCGCCCCTCACCGTCCATTTTTTTAATAACGAAATTATGGCAACAAGTAAACAAAAATTATAATCAAAACATATCTATATATTCTGTATATGTTATAATATGATATTGGTATAAGTGTAATAGTGACTTCTAATCCCTATGGCAGGGCTGCACTGTTTATTTGTCCAACATTGTAATGTATCTGTTGTGCATTGAATGATCAACTAATAGCATGACTGATCCATCACTGTGCATTCCCACAGGCCCCTGAGCAGGAGACCGTTCATGTGTACATCCCAGCACAAGCAGTGGGAGCCATCATTGGCAAGAAGGGGCAGCACATTAAACAGCTGAGCCGTTTTGCTGGGGCGTCCATTAAGGTGCGGAACTGTTAACTTGAGCGCACACATTCAGCAACATGGCACTTTATTTATTTATTTATTTATTTATTTATTTAATTTATATTATTGGTCATATGATGAGACGTGGTAGATGCACGTCTCATAAATGCAGAAGGACACTTGTTCTTGTAATTAAATGTAAGTTATTGAACATTTGTCATATGTATTCCATTGTATAGCAAAAGTTAACATGATTTGTAAGAAGACGTAAAAGGATGAGGTGGAAACAAGAATAGATTTTAAAAAAATAATACACTGAACATTGTCAGTTATCAGTAATTGGCCAAAGGTAATCACTAATTAGTAATTAGAATTGACTTAAAGATGTAATTGGTGTACATATGGAACCATCAGGAGTGCCATCCAGTTGATTCTGAATCCTGGCAAACATATGGGTAGTTTTTGTCCCCCCAAGCACGTTTAGATCACCTGAAATTCTGATCATTTAAATTTCATTCCAGATTGCACCAGCTGAGACACCAGACTCAAAAATGCGTATGGTTATCGTTACTGGTCCACCTGAGGCTCAGTTTAAGGTATGGTTCTGTTTCTGGATACATTGCAGAAACTACTGATTGTTCTGTGATATCTGCTAAGTACTGTTCCACTGTAGATTCAGGATGCTTATACACGTTATGAAAGCAGCTTCCTGATCTGTTTTAGGCCCAGGGGAGGATATATGGCAAGCTGAAGGAGGAGAATTTCTTTGGTCCTAAGGAAGAGGTGAAGCTGGAGACGCACATCAAAGTAGCAGCAGCCGCCGCTGGCAGAGTTATTGGAAAAGGTGGAAAAACGGTGAGCGAGTGTTTTTTATTTTTATTTTTTTTATTATTATTATTGTTACATCCATTCCACTCTGCCAACAATTTGTTTGAAAGAGATGCAGCTAAAAGATCATGCAAAAAGAAGTCTATATCATGTTGAGTCATGTTTGTTGAAGTAAAATGACACTCTCTGATTGTTAATTGCTGAAGAAATTGGCATTTCACCGGTAGCCAAACCAATGCAGTATGATGCTTATTTTGTTTTTGAATGCTCTGTATCAGGTAAATGAGCTACAGAATCTGACTGCAGCTGAGGTAGTGGTTCCCAGAGAACAGACCCCTGATGAACAGGACCAGGTTATCGTCAAAATCATTGGCCACTTTTACGCAAGTCAGGTGGGTTACACGTGTGTCTATTGTTGTAAATTGTCCTTGAATCATCTAAAGACCATCTAACAAGCAAGAAAATTCATTTTTGTTTGTGTATTTAACGTTTTAAAATGGGCTGACCTTAAACGATTTAATATAAGTGTAGTTACTGCTGTCTTTTTCTTATATCATGTGGTGAGTATTCGAAAGTAGTTATATAATAACATATTTAAGTAGTTGCGTATGTAATTAATTGCATTTATCTTCTTGCATTTATCTTCCATTAACCCCACTGATTGAAAGTATTGAATCTGCACCTTTAACAGAATATCTCTTTGTTTCTGTGAACTGCTTACAATGTGAATAATTCCTTTTTGACATGTTTTAGGCAAATGCAATGTAAGAACTACAAAAGTTCTGACGTTCAGGTTTTGTTCATTATCAAAGCGAAAATAGCACATCTACATGCACAATTAGGTTTTTTTGAATGAGCTTAACATCTTAAAAACATATTTAAAATTTACATTATGTACACACACACATATGCACATTTGCATGTTCTAATTTTACGTAATTATATGTAGGATCGCCTTTTAATTACGGGGCACATTCCCTGTGCTATTGCTTTAACAACCTTCTGCACCAACACAGCATTTATTTCTGTCCAGAGTTGCACTTATTGTTTACTGATGGGAGAGTCTAAGCTTCCGGCTTCTCCAGCACGTCCCCAAGACTTTGAATGGGTTTATGGTCGGAACTCTGTAGTGGCCAGTTCATGTGTGAAATGATTCCTCATTCTCCATAAACCAGTCCTTCACAATCTGAGCCCGATAAGTCTTTTCATTGTTATCCTGGAATATGGCCATGCCATCATGGATGGGACAGCCTGGTTATTCAGTACATTCAGGTGGTCAGACAACTTTCTTTTACCACCACAGAACATTGCCGAGCTGAAACCCTGGATCCTAACTCTGACTTCCTGGGTGTTGTGCAATGGGCACTATGCATAATGGGTGCACCACAAATAAACATATATGCCATAGTTAATTTCCCTGAAGAGAATGTATTCATTTCATGTCGAAAATGACCCGATCACATAATTTGACAAGACATTTTTTGGATATGGTTGTATAATGTTAACGTGAAAGATGACTAACACATGTCTTTGTTTTGTTTCGTTAAAGCTGGCACAGAGGAAGATCAGGGACATTCTGACACAGGTTAAGCAGCAGCAGAAAGGGGGGTTGGGGGGACCACCAGGGCAACATTCACAAAACGTGCCGGAGATGGGGCCCCACCAGGGAATGCCTCAGGAACCCAGGAGGAAGTAAGAGGCCCCCCACGCCCTCAACTGGACGGACAGACGGACGGACAAATGCAGGAGAAACAGCGGACTGACAGAGAGAGCGACACAGACCCAGCGGTAGACAGGGAGAAACGAGCGTCAAACTGAGAGGGAATAAAAAGGAAAAAAAATGCCTGTGAGAGGACAAAAGGTTTAGAGAAAATAAAATCTAGAAATATGAGTGATTTAAAATAAATAAAAATAGAAAAGAGAGAGAGAACTAGAAAACAGAGACCAGATGCCAGGCCAGGTCGAGTGACTGAGGATGGCGGGGAGATTTCCTGCAGAAATGCACCGTCTAGTGAGAACTTTGAGGGGGTAGAACCTCCTAGAATGATGGTTAATTGAGTGGTCTAGATGTTTAGCACTCCTGAGAATTGTAACACGCTTGGGGGTCTTCGGCCATCACCAGTCACTCTAGTATTTTAAGGGTGTTTTTCTTTTTTTTTTTAAAGATAGAGATATATGTATAGAAATGTTTATTCAGAGGTATTATTAATGAAATGCAGTGAAGTGGAGGTGGGAGGAGGAGAGCGGAGAACCCACGACGAGTCAGGTGACTCAGCCTTAGCCTATCAGAAATTAGTGGAGGGGCCATAGCTGTTAACACTGCTCTTTAAGTCCCTTGCAGTAAACTGTTGGGGGTGAGGAAAAAAGCATAAAGAAGAAGAAAAAATGAGGTTGTAAATATAATCTTCATGAATATGTATTGAAATACTGCATGCTTGTCGGCCGTCATTCATTCACGCTGGTGAGAACAAGCATGAGTGAAGATGTAAGGCTTTAGCTAGCGTGCCTCTCCCAGGCTGAATGCTGATTGGCCAGCGGCACGTGCAGTGAGGGTACAGTAAGTGGGCGGGCCGAAGCTGGCCCTGCAGTTCTATTGCAGCGGCTCAGCTCCGAGACAAACCCCACCACCAGCCCTAAACCACGCCCGCGATGCTCGCTGGTGCGCGGCCCACGCCCAAATGGCATATTTTATATATATTATATATATATGATATGTGAGTTAACCAGGCCCCTCAGAGGAAAGTGTATAAAGGCAGGGGAATATGATATGGAGAAGAGAGCCTGTATCATCTGGGGCAAGACCAGTCATGTTATTGACAGGAGCCACCTACATATCTGGAAGACGTTTGCTGTTGGTTTCTAGGACAGGGATTGAGCTCCGTCATAAGGTCTACTTTCCTTTTGAAGGAGAATCTCTATTCAAGGCTTAGTGCTAGGACAGGACTTAATCTCTGACCTTGTGTGTTGCATTGATCTCTTCATTATGGTTATGTATTAGACCAGTGTTTATACCTGCCATCAGTTTAATGCATAATGGTAGTAATGACTTCAGTCTAACATGGAGCATAGGTATTTGTGTGGTTCCTGACCTCCACTAGACGTAGACCTGATGGCAGTATTTAAAATTTGACCCCGTTTCTGTGTTCTGGTTTTGAACTAGAATTCCTTCAAAGCCACTGAGAAAGAAACCAGAGCGCAGAGGTGTTTTTTAGAGGCTGAGGCTTCCTTCACACCAATAGAGATCTTGGAGATTTAAAAACTGCTTTTAAATCACCAACAGTGCAGTGGAGGTGCGTGATGTATGCCAGTATTTATCAGATGTCAGTGTAAAACTAGGTTATACGGACAGTAGGAGCCTATCCATGATCCTGACTCTTGATTTAAGATCATTTGAAGGATGAAAAGACCCCCAGAGTACAGCTCTCTGCCCTGCCTTTAGGTGAAAGGACAACAACATGCAAGGCCTAAGTGGCTTCTGTGCTTTCTCCCTCCCTCTCCATTCGTCGTATGCCGATGAGGTCGCCAGGAGCCTGGTCGTCCTCACTGATCCTAGAACAGATTAGATAAAATGAAATTAAAAAAAAAAAAAAGAAACCTACCTCAGGGTATTGTTACCTCAGTATTCCTAACAGCTTTTTTTGTTTGTTTGTTTCTTTTCTTTCTTTTTTTTTTCGCTTGCTGGTGTTTTATATGAAAAGCTGGTAGTCCTGAATGTTTTATTTTTTTAAGGAAGAAATATTTTTTCGTTATTGTCAGATGTGCCCCCAACCTTATTTTCTTTGTAGTGTGTATGAGCGTGTGAGCGCGTGGATTTTTTTTGTTTGTTTTGTTTTTCCTTTCTTTCTTTTTTTTTTTTTTTGGCCCTCTCACTTTAGCTCAAAAGGATCCACGGGCTTCTATTACCGGCTGTCTTTGGATCCGTAATGGGCTGAACTTGAAATCACTGGCCAATGGGAAGTGAAACACTTCATGCCATTGCTTAGTGGTGCATCGCGGTCATTGCTACACAATGGTCCTTTAGACTATTTTGACTCAAGTCAGAATGAGACGATTACATGTGTTTGTCATACAAGCTTTCGTTCGTTAATGCTAACTATAGAAAGCTGACGGTGGCCCTGACTGAAGGACATGAATTGTGCCTCTTACCTGGCCCTACATCATCGGTTTCCATGAACGTTACGAGCCGAAGGCCTAACTTGGGCTTTCCATAGCCAGGGCTGTGTTATGCACCATGTGCAATGCCATGAGCATTATATTGGCTGATTGTTTACTTGAGTAGGCCTAGACTGCTGTATTAGCAGCGTTAGCTTCGCCTTGAGCTTCAAACACTGAATGTGAAGTGTCTGGCACCTGTTTGTTTAGGGTCGAGTCTAGTCCTTCCCCATTGTCCAGTGTGTTTGTGTGTATGTGTGGAGTTTTTTTTTTGTTTGTTTGTTTGTTTTTTATTTAAAAAAAAAAAAAAAGAAAAAAAATACCTGTATAGTCTTTTGTTGGGGGAGAGTGGTTTGGGTGTTTAGGAAAAGACAGAATAACAGACCTATCCTATGCTCTCAGTTAAAATGTTTTTTTTTTTGTTTGTTTTGTTTTGTTTTTTTTGTTTGTTTGTTTTTTTTTTATTAACTGAATGAGAATATATTAAGAAGAAAAAAACAATACTTACTTTGGAAAACGGGAGCAAAAAATCAAGTGTTCACATCACTCAAGCCGATTTCAGCTGTATATAAGATGAAGCAATTAAACCGATTTTGTATTTTTAGAATAAAAAGAAAAACAATTGGATAAGGATGGGTTATACGCAGCAGTTTAAAAGCTGATAATGGATGGATACTGCCAGAATCCTTTTCCAACAAGGATAAGTACGCGAATACCTGCACAGGGTTTAGCGGGTTAGCTAGCACTCCTTTCGTGTGCTTGGTTTCATCCTCAAAGTTTTTTATTTATTCTTTTTATGCTTCCCTTTTTCACAGTAGACAGCAGCCTTCTGGTTTCTGCTGGAGTATCGGACCCTTCACTGATGTGATTTCTGTCAGACACCAAGACACGCTCGCAACACTTGTTCAGACTTCAGCCATTTACTGTGTTTTGTTTTTGTTTCAGTTTCTTTTTTTTTTCCTTTTTTTTGTTGAACAGCAAGCTTTATTTGGACATGACATCTGGTTACGTACTGTTTCATCAGTTTTAGAGAAAAATGTAGAAGCAAGAAAGGAAAAAAAAAATCTCCAGGAACTTAGAAAACTGTGGAAAATAGAAAAGGAAAGAAGAGTGTGAAAGAGATGAGAGGGAGATGGGCCAACTTTCTTTTTTTCCTCTTATTTTATGATTTGCTGGATATTGGTAGTAGCTCACTAAAATCAGTGCTCAAATCAGTGCTGTCAGATATACCTTAAAATGCTACACTCACCCCCACTTCACTTTCACTTGGTTTCTTTCTCCATTTCTGCTTTCATCTCTCTCCCTTCAGCTCACTCCCTTCATCTGAACCTTTCATTTGTCAGTTTTCTTTCCTTGCATTATTTGCAATTATATGAGGAAAAAAAAGACATTTTGTTTCAGTTTTGGAGTAGAACTTCACCCTCTCTTACGCTGGCCTTGTTTGTGTCCGTTTTCTCAGTTCTGTTCAGTCGTTTGATGCTTATTTTTAGGTATTTTTTCCCCCTCAAAAAGTTTTCTCTTACTTTTATAATTGGATCATAGTTCATTTTTTTCTTTTCTCTCTCTCGATCAGGTTTTTTTTTTTTGAAAAGCACAGAGATCTCTTATACTGCTACTAGATCATTTGAAATACTAACCAGTTACTCACGATGCAAGTAATAACTGTGCCAAACAGAGTTTTTCGTTGTTGTTGTTTTCTTTTCTTTTTTTTTTCCTTTTCGTTTTTAAATGTTCTCTGATAAGACCCAATACAAATTGTTTGCTGTCTGTATTGGGTGTAGTGTTAAGACTGACACCCTGAGAGGTCTCCTCTTTGGCACTCGCTCTGCGTTAAAAGACAAAAATCCTCCCGCTCTAAGCTGTCTGTGACCAGGACTCAAACTATAAGCAAACAGTTTAGTGATATATATATCTATATATAATACGACTGCATGTTCTTTACTTATGCAATTGTGTGACAAGTCAAAATTACTGGCTGACTTTTGTCACAAGGACTGTTAGAATACTTGGGAAACCACCTAAGGATGAAAAATGATAAGCCTACCCATTGCAGTGCACAGATTTACACTTAGACAACAGATCCAACCTCAGACTAGTTTGGGTGTAGCCATCGAATAGATGCGCACCACACTTGTATCTCACAGTGCTAGTTTCTGGCCTTTGCTCAAAGAGAAACATTTGGGTGCTAATGACGAATTAAACCTCACATAACTAGGAAACGCTACCTCAAGACTTAGCCATAAGATTGTTTTATCAAGCAGACAAGAGCGGAAGTGCATGTTACTCATTTTTTCACTATAATTTCTTTAATTTATTATCCTTTTCTTTCGTTTTGGTGTGACCTCTTCAGCTTAGAGTCAGGCTGTGATTGGTAGGAATGGAGGTGGGGTTTTGGCGAGTGGGCCAGGCTGAGGTTGGGCTGAAGGACGGATAGAGCTGATCTAGGTTGTTGGGTGGCTTTGGTGGCTAGATCAGGATAGGAGGTGGAGTAAAGAAAGACTGAAGACTGGAACATGAGAAATGATAAGTCTGGTGGTGTCTGGAGTCGAGCACAGTTCAGTGATTTCCCTGCTCAAACTCTCCTTCTGAACCTGCTATGTGGAGCATTTGCTGACAAAGGCTGCACGGTATACTGTTTGTTAAATGTTCTGAGGTCTGCTGTATGCAAACGAGCTGCTAACCGAATACTAGAGCATCCTGAGCAACCTCGAATGCTCCAGATGAGCTTCCATGAGTACAACAAGGCAGTTACGACACATCAAGGACTCACTAGTGCATGCTGAGTAGCATGTCACGTTTGCAATATAAAGTAATGTCGTTGTGATGCGATTCATATCGTGCAGCCTTGCTTGTAGCTACCTGCTTGAGTTGGGTACGTTTGAGCACAGAGATGACCAAACTGCATTTGACTCTGTCCCTTCAGAACCAGAACTGGACACCCCTGCCAGAGAAGGTTAATTAAATTCAAGATGGCCGTTGCATGACTTCACATAGTCATAGTCTTTTAGAGTCCTAGTCATCTTTTTTTTTCAGAGCCCCAGAATGCTGATCTTTGACCAGACGCTCAAAGCTCTGCTGTCCTTAAAGAACAAACGAATGGTTAAACTGATCCAGGAGCAGGGTTAAATAGTTCTACTGACTTGTGAATGCCCGCTGTGGAAGATAAGGTTTGCTTTAGACTAATGGATTCTGCTGATCCATCAATAGATGATGCATACTGTGTGCCTGTTTCACCATGCTTGATGTCCTCTTTCCCCTAAACCACACTGTGCTACCTCCTCACTATGCAGCCTTGACCTCCCGGTACACAAAAAGGACCCTCGGTACAGCCATGCAATTGATCTGGTCATGCTCCGCCTACAAATTTGTGTTTCTGAGCAACCGATGTGAGGTGGGACAAGCTATACGGAATCAGGGACAAGGAGTCTGGGTTGGAGTTTAGAGTCACTGCGTTATTTGTAGTCTCCAAAACAAGGCAGGTTGGGAACAACAACAAATTTGCCACCATGTTTAACATTAGCTTGATTACATGACAACAAAACCACACCCAGTCTATCCCAACAGTTTTACCTTTCACATGTGTACACAGTCAAACATTCAGCTGAACTGGAGTTTTTCTGGATTCTGTAAAGTCAGTCCAGCCTCACAACAGTAGGTACCAAAGAGCACATTTGTGGGCGGAGCATGGCTAGGTTAGTTTCCCCTCTAGTGCTGAGAAATTTGCCTTTGGGCACTGACCTGAGACCAGTTTTGCTGTCCTTTTGCAACGACTGTGTGTCAGGATGAAGAGAGGTTGAGCAAAGTCCTAGATCAGCGTCAAAGGGAAGCTACAACCTGGAGTCCCTCACACTTAGCTCTGTACCCACAATCCCCATCCCCCCCCTTTTTACTTCAATCAATGAGCACGATACCTGTAACCATGTATTTTATTTTTTATTTTATTTTTTTGTTTTTGTTTTTTTGTTGATCTACCTCTTAGAGAACAAATGAATAAATAGGACAAAAAGTAAAATGGAAAAAAGGACACAAAAAAAGTTTAAAAATGTTTTGAAAATACTCATACGAAAAATAAGTAATTAATAAAATGACTTAAGCAACTGGGTAGCAGCATCTCCGTATACTGTAGTGGATAGTATATTAAGGAAAAAAGAATACTTTTACTTCCAAAGATGATTTTTGTTTTCTCCGTTGTGTAGACGTTGTTCAGAAAGGATTCTGAAATGGAAATAAATGGAATGGGGGAGGGAAAAATTAAAAAAAAAAAAAGGAATATCAGTTTCATTATTCGATTTCTCTCTTTTTTTTCATTCCTCATTAGATTGACTTACGTTCTTAACCTCGCAATTCTTCATCCTTTATTTGATTTCTTTTTCTGATTGCTTTTTAAAAATGACATAGGATTGTATCTCTTGTGTTTGGATGCATTAGAATTCTCTCTCTCTCTCTGTGAACTGCAACATAGTACTCGATGAGTCATTGCAGAGCAGCATGATATTGAAAATTTCTCTTTTTTTTATCTGTATTGATGCAACAGGCAAGTAAGGACCTATTTAGCTGACTAGGGCACAGTTTAGGAGGCGGACAAAGAGGAGAGGAAGACGAGTAACTTATCACAACTAGCCCCCCAAAAACCTCACCGCCCCCAGAACCACCCACCCCCTCTCTTATAGTAGGTGCCATGGACACTATCTGGACTTTCACCTTCTGCCTGCCCGATTTTCTTTAGTTCTCATCCACATTTGCTTTGAACTCCTTGTAAACAATACAGAGCATAGATATGAATGTGTTATTAAAAGATGAGAAAACTGGTTACTCTGTGTCCGTGCTGTTTCACTTTTTTCTCTTTTAAACGTTGTTTTGTTGAATACTAATACATCATACACACAATTTGTCAGACATCTGATCATCCAGCGTTTCTTCTGATAATAAGAGTATTAATAAGGACTTTGTTCCCCCTTTAGTGCGTAACTGTCTCTACTCCAAGGACAAGGCTTTACACTAGATATTAGAATTTTGTGAGGTCATGTACTGATCTCATCCCACTGCATTGGATGATGTCCACCACTCCGGAAAATGCAAGTCCACTGATCCACAGCCTAATGCTCTATAGTTGCGCTGCATTGATCACATTACAGTCATGTGTGGCTGCTCCAGCATATCCATTTCTTTTAGTCAGCACTTTTTTATGGAGATTAGATCAACTTTGCGTTCACAACTGAACACCTGTGTCAGCGGTGGGAGCAACTGAAATTACTAACACTTACTAAATTCAATTACTAAAACACTTAAGTGCAAGTAGGTGGGGCTAGACTGCTGTAAGATGAATAGGTGGATATATATATAGATGAGCTGGTTCCTGTTATACCAGCCAAAAACTGAGTTCAGAATTGGATGATTTTTTTTTTTCAGCCTAGTGACCTTATTAGCACTGTACGGACTGGGGAGTGAATGGTAAATGTTGAAACTGAAGACGCCAAAAATCAGCAAAGACGTTTTGGTTTTTCATGGAATAGGTGCAAGGAATCATGAACAAGTCACAGAGAAGCTTAAAGCCTCAAAGAGAAGAGATGACATTAAGCAGAAACACTATGCATATGGTTGCCAGCCACTTTGAATCAAACTAGGCAGTTTATTTTGCTATTTACATCATTAGAATAAAATCCGGAATTTTTAAAGGGCATATTTGTCATATGTCTGTGTTTATTAATTGCATTGTAATAATAAGCAATCAATTATTTACATTATAAATAAGTCATGAATAACACCAGCATCTTTTATTTATAATGTAGCGATAATGTCTCAGACTGGTGTTTCTTCTTGTACTGTATTTTTTAGGCTTTTATTTGCCTCTACATCCAGACATATATATATATATATATATATATATATATATATATATATATATATATATATTTACAAATTGAAAGCTTAGCAGATACACACACATTATTATATATATATATTATAACATATATATATGTATGTATAATGTGTGTGTATCTGCTAAGCTTTCAATTTGTAAATGTATAATGGATTTTAAGTGTTGCGCAGTTATTTTTGAAGTACCTGTTTTTTTTTTTTTTTTTTAATAAAGATTTTCTCCTTTCCAGGTTGACTGCATCCTCTGTTAAGCAGTATTTCCTTTTATCAAGTGCAGCTACAGTCATGTGCTCAGGGGCACAGCACAGACACAGATGTCTTATGGGACAATGCTTTGATTATAGCATTATCTCGATGTCCATATCCAATCCAAAAGTAGGATAAATGACAATCCTTAATAAACACAAGGAAAACATGCATAGACAGATGGTGCTTACACTTAATGAGGAGAAATCCACAGGAATCATTAACTCTGGAATCACATCATTTTCAAAAATGAATAAATGGGGAGCATTTAGTCAAGAATCCACCTGTAAGTTAATTGTGACCTTGCGGTTATGTTTTCCATGTAATAAACATCCTTCATTTTTTCCTTCCATTGTGTTTTCGTGGGGGGCTTTGACCTCAGCCAGGAGACTGAAATTATCTTCTTGGCAATTAGTAGAAGGACTCCCAGTAGCAATATATGATTGTTATCTCCTACATCTTCT
This sequence comes from Prochilodus magdalenae, assembly GCA_024036415.1. Classification (NCBI taxonomy): domain Eukaryota; kingdom Metazoa; phylum Chordata; class Actinopteri; order Characiformes; family Prochilodontidae; genus Prochilodus; species Prochilodus magdalenae. The sequence continues at coordinate 587,294 of JAMWET010002585.1, forward strand.
GTGATAGAGAATTTCCTTTTTAGTTCCTACATAATTACAAACCCATTCACAGTGATAGAATGTGAAATAAGAGATTCTAGAGAAACTCAACCACCCAGAATTCTTCACAGCGGTGGAGATAAGAACGAGGCATCTAAAGAGTTTAAAGGGTGCACTGACTGTGTTCTTGAATTCCTGAAAAAAAAAACTACTACTATTAGTACTATTGGAATATGTGACAAACCAAGTAGGTTTGTTTCTGTTAATTACTGTAAAAAAAACAAACAAAGGGCAGATATCCTCCACTAGACTAGCAAGCCGCCATTGTCATGCCGTTGTCATGTCATATGGTTGCAGTGGAGTCTGTGATAATCACACATGGTGGCAATTTTTATCTTTGGAGTGATGTCACACTCAAGCTATATATTTGATCCAGCGACAAAAATTGGCAGCCTACCAATTAAATAGATTTAGCTTGTTTTATATATAATATTTAAATGGTATTGGTCATGTACAGCATGCTGGGGCCTAAATGTCTGTAACAATCTGAATTCCATTGATTATGCCTTTACATTAAATGGTTATGAATGCACCGACTTATGAACAGTACTAATATGGATTAAAGTGAATTCATTAGTATATATGTGTGTTTTTGTTGTTTTATATTAGCATTAAGATAAATGTCCCGTGTGAAGAAGCTGAGCCGCACATGCATAAAGTTAAAGCAAACTTGTACTGTATACAAATATTGCATATATAATTTTTCTATGATTAATATAACTAAAGTCATCCATAAAGGATAATATTAGCAGATAAAATGCCAGTGTTTGAGCTGTGGATTCTCCATAATGCAATATCACCCATCAAACCACTCTGTCGTTATAGCATATAGTATATATTGTACATTTTCCTCATTTATATACATACGTATATTTTCCTTCTCTCTAATCTTTTCTTTCTTATTAAGTACTCAGTATTTATATTGTAATTGTTTAGTACGTGAAGTCCGGGAGCGAGTGCAGAGTAAGAGTTTCATTGTACAGTGCAATTTCTTGTTTCTCTGTGCATATGACAATAAACGCTTGAATTTTAAGTTCGTTCTGAACGTTTTAATTACAGACATTTTTGAAAAGCAATTATTCCTCAATTCCACAATAAATATAGTACAGTGTTTTAACTCGTCAATTCCTTATTAAATATATTACATAGTGTTTAAAGTCTTCAATAAAGAAATAAACAATATTGTTCGATCATCACTCGTGCAAGGACTAAATAGAAAGCCTTCATGTGATTGGCCCTTGGCGATATAGTTCTGGCCAATGAGCTTCGGGCGGGGAAGTTTGAAAACAAAAATGGCGGCGGAGAGAGCTGTTGTGTATGTGTTCGCTTGGTTTTTCGCTAACAGGCAAAAACTCGCTTTGTATGAGGAACGGTTATTGATACTGGTTATATTCGGTGAATAAGATAACTGTGAATCTGGGAATGTTTTGTTTTTGTAGGAGTTAATACCTTAGCGTCTACATAAAAGCGTGAGTCGTTCACTTGGCTAACAGTAAAACAATGCTAGCTGTGTTAGCTATGGCTCATTAGGTTAGTCTTCCTCTATTTTGCGGTTATGTTTTAAACAAGGACGTATTAAACATCAGTACGCTGGCAAATTATGCAGGTAGCGTTAATAAAAAATCTCCCAAGCCTCTTCTGTAGCCGCAGCCTGTGCTTTTCACAACGTAACATCCAGCTGAAAGTTGTACACCATCGGTTCACAACACATGACGTATTTTCAGAACCAGCTTGTAAACCTTTTTCGGAGAAATGTCCTTTCTCATCCGCAGCACGCTTGTAATCAACGTTTATTAAATGACGTATATGAGTACAGGGCAATTATTCGCCTGTCAGAGTAGTAAATACTAGAGATGCCAAAATAGTAACGTTTTTGACAGACATAAGACAGGGGTTAAATATTCTTGTTGTCTGTTGCGGTTTTCATGGTGCAGGGATCCTGTGTCTTGTGAAAATAGCACGAAGAGTTTACGTTAAAAAACACCCAACCATCTCACACTTCAGATAATCTCTATCTGTTATTGCAGGTTACTGGAACGAAGTGATCCTGCTCGTTTAAGACCATGCGATTCCACAGAGGTCCAGGAGACTGGAGAGGGCGAGATTATGGCAAACTATTTGATGGTGAGACACATAGTCTAGGGACATGTAATCCCTTGAGAAGGCACTACTTTGATCAAATCTTTCTCCACTGTTGTGTAAAGATATGCATGTTGTGTAATAGCTGTCTCTGTGCTGTCCTTGATGCCTCTTGATGTCCTCTGTGTTTGAGTAGGACTGCCGGCGGAAACAGAAGCTCATGTGTCAACAGCTTTGCATGCTGGATGATATGTTGAAGTGTCTTGCCGGTATAGAGTCAGCTGAGCAGTTTCTGAATGAGCCATGTCCACCTAACCCAGGTAATGTTAATGCACATCCATGTCCTCAAACAAAATTAAATGAGCAATAAAAATGAGGGACAGTGCACACAGGCTTTGGTTGGATTCACAATCATTTGAACCAAAATCTTATTCATTTAAAATCCTAAAATGTTGTGATCATGTTGCACAACTCATTAATGACAGTGCAGCTAGGAGCCAGAAGGAGAGCTAGAGTGAATTACTGGTTACTTACTGAATTACTGGTTACTAGTAATAATTAATATTTATTTGCACATTTTTACAAATGTATTGCATCATATTGCATTGCAATATAATGATGTCGTGATGGATTGTTGTGTCCCTGCATGCTGAGTTGTTTTTGTACTGTTTTGTCATCTAACTGTTGTTGCTGTCCAAAGAAAAACAAGCATCTCGAAATGGTAACTTGAATACAAGTTAACATAAGATCTTACTCAGAGTTTGGAGCATTTCATTTGTTCCATTTGTTGTGATTCTCAAACAACGTGTCAGTTTTAATTTCATTTTTTGTTTTAATACAGCTGAATTTTTTTATACAATTGTTTTTCTTAAGACTGCAACAATATTGATATTTTTAATTAAATATTTAATGTTGGCTAGTGTGCTTGACAAGTCATTCTTGTCAAATACACTAGCCATTGTTATTATTATTATTATTATTATTATTATTATTGTTACTGCTATTATGCTTAGGTAAAATAAAACTATTATTATTAATTTCTATGGATTTGCTGTTAATAGAGGGTTAATGGGATGAGCAGTGTCATTGTTTGATGGATAAATGTGTGTTGGCTTGTGTACAGGGACTGAGGCTCGTGCTGCCTGGAAGGCTTTGAAAGCAGAGTATCAGCAACAAATTCAGGAAGTGGAGGCCCTAATAGTCACCCTGGAAGGGAACATGACTGAGCTTCACAATAAACGGCAAAGACTGGAATCTCTGCTGATAGCCCTGGAGAAAAAAGTACTAGACTAAGTCTGGAGTGTTCTGGCTTTGGACGTTTTCACTGTCGCTTTCTGTTCCAATCTCTTTTTCAGTATGCGATGTAAAGCTTGATTTTCTGGATATAGGTCATGCCTAGATTTTGTCTTCTCCACAAATAAGCCTGAAGGCATAAAAAGTTTGAAAATGTTTTTCTATGGCTACTAACTGTTAATATTCAGAAACCTTCTTTTGATCCCATCCAATTTTGCATTTGTCTTTGGTTTTTATAGGCCTCATTTCCCTTAAGTTATATAAGACTTAATTAACCAATTGTGAGGGTGTCAGAAATTCTACTAATTTGTTTTTTTCCCCCAGAAAGAGGAGTGCAAAAAAAAGGAGAGGGCTGCAGCAAAACAGAAACGGAGAGCTGAAGTAAGCTTGCCTCCTTTAATCTTTTAGTGAAAGTCAAACGATATATCAGTGATTCATTTACCATGTATAGTTCATCAGCATGCTGGTTCCTTAAGTCTTTGACCAATATTTTGCCCTCTGTCGCTCTTTTTATTCAAGTCTCTCATTCTCATGATTCTCAGATTTTCTAACACATGCTAGCATGCTCACAACAGTCACACGATCACACTTTACCTCTTACCCACAGACCCAGCTCAGTTTACAGTTGGAAGATTCCCTGCAGACAGCCCAGAATGCTTTGAGGGTTTGTGACAAACAACTTTCCAAGCTCAAAAGAGAAGTAGAGGAGCAACTAGCATGTGTGGCTGATTGGACGTTCTATAGAGACAAGTGAGCACCATCTGCAAAACTCATGGATATGGTTGAATGCAAAAGAGATATGCTTCGCTTAAATTATTCCAAGGATCCCTAGCCAGTCACTTTTCATATCCGTTAGGTTCCTCTTATAAACTTTCATTTCACACTAGCATTTGCTAACAGTGTCCTAGAAATAGATAGAAAAGCTTAGGATGTTTAGATGAAACTCAAAGGCTGACATGCCTGAGGATAGGCTCTTTTATGGTGTACTGTAGTTTGGACATCACATGTTAACTTGACCATAACGCTGTCGAAATGGAATGTGTTTTTTTTTTCTTCTTCTTCTTCTTCTTCTTTTTCTCTCAGGTTGCAAAATGTGCTGGCAGTAACTCAGACCAATATGCAGTACAGGCTGTTGTCAGTCAGCCCCTCCGAGCTCTGTCTAGAACTTCTGCCCCGCTCTGCTCAGCAGTCATTGCAGCCTCTGCGTCTTTCAGTCACCATGACCGCAAATGATCTATTCCGTCTTCAGGTAAAATCGTTTTACTCTTCAGTGCCGTGTGGACTCCCAGTAAAAGTCTGTGCAGAGTCAGTAATAAACTTGCTGCTTGTGTGTTCTTCTGTCTGACACCCAACCCTAACAGGTATTTCAGGGCACTGCAGGACTATTAGAGGAGTCAGTAGAAGGGCCTGTAAGACAGCTGAGTGCTGCCCTTCTGGAGATAATGCAACGCTACATCAGTCAAGGAGAGATGCTTGCTGAGATCCAGGCGCTTCACTCTAGGTACAGATACCACAGTAAAAAGGCAAAGTATTCCATGTATTTAACACAGTAAACTGATGTGCATGTGAGCCCCCACTTTTCTTGGTCTTGTAACTGCCTTACCTGTATAATAGTAGGTCATTCCTAATTAGCTGTTACAAAAAATGAAGTCAGAATATTAATAACTGAATAGTAATTTATTTTTAGTGCATTATTACTTAATGAAAATGTTTGACAACCACGTCATATTAATGCTGTGTCTCATAGGAAACAATTTAAGCTATTATGTTGATTTCTGAAGACAACATGGATGTGATATTGTGATATTTTCTCAGATTTGCCATTGACTGGTGTCCTGCTAAGCAGTTGCTGATCTTCTTGAAGTCTGCCACAACGGTGTGCCATCTTGAGCTGGGTGAGGGCTACCCCTCAGCAGGGAGCGCCAGACTGCTTTCTGTGTGCAAAGATGGCAACTTGCTTGACCTCGACACCCTGCAGGTAAACACGAAAAAGCTTCTCTGTTTTTTCTTTTTTTCTTTTTTTTTTTTATTTTAAAGCCATGTTTTTGTACTGAGGCATTAAATGTTTGTCAGAGGAATATGTTAGGGACTCAAACCTATTTAACATGTGGTTCCTCAGTGCAGAACCACACTAACACCACATGTTTTTAAATGTAACCAGTTGGTGAACTATTTAAATCCACATTCTCAATGAGACGCCAAATCTTAAGTTGATTTAATACCTTATAAAAGACAGATTCTCTTTCGTCTCTTTTAATGGGACCTATTAGGCTTTTCTGTGGTTTGTGACTTTTTTATTAGTGCTTTATGTAGTTTATGTTTATGTGCTTGTAAATAGGCTGCAAATGACATATCAGAGGGAGCAACTCTCTCCCACAACTGTTCTGTTTCTTTTGCTCTGTTACAAGGTGACATCACGTCACACAGTCCCTATTGCCTGCCAACCTCACACAAAGCACTGAGCGCTAAAAAGTAAATAGATCTGTTCCTGTGTAGCCTGCTAAAGTGGATCATGTTCACCAACGTTTCCTACCTAACTTTAGGGATTGCACTTCGGCTCAATCTGATGCACAGAACCAACATTGTAAAAATATCAATGACTATGTGGGAGTGGCAGGAGAATACTGCTCTGGTGGTTGACCTGTTGGAACTGAGTGGCTGAGCTGACTAATCGGGGCACATTGAGCTCCTCTATAGACGGGACCTAAATACACAGGGACTCGGAGCGTTTCAGACAGAGGATCTATCTATTCTAGAACACCCCCAAAAATAAAAGTTTAGAGAACGTGAAAAAAATAAAATAAATAAATAAATTGTATATGAGCCTAATATAAAACATTACTTCTAAAAATATATGAGCAAATCTTTGTTTTATTTGGAGTATAACATGTTCACATATGTGTTAGTTTCAGTGTTACTTGATGGGTAAATTGAAAGCTCCCATCGGTATAACAGTACATCTGCAGTTTTCATTGTGTGCCTCAGCATATTCTGTAGGAAACGATAGAAATGTGTTTGAACAGAATTGGAATGTGTGTGAATCAGATGATGTTCTTTGTGTATGTATACATGATGATGCATGATTTTCCATTCACTGCTGATTTGTTATCATTCCAGCCTCCAGTAGTGAATCCTGTTCTGACAGACTGGCTTGAATTCCTGTCCTCCAATCCAGACCTCTGAGATGCAGTCTACTTCGACCACAGTACTTGTCAGGAACAGGAGGGTTCTAAACACTGACCCGTATTCAGCCATTAGAATATATTACTTAAGACACTTCTTATGTCTCTTCGACCTAAAAAAAAAAAAACTTCGTTATACCAAGCAGTTGAGCGAATTTTATTCAGATTAAGAATTCGTTGTAAAATACATCAATTAAAAGGTATTCATAGTGTTTATCGGGTTTGTCAGTTGTTACCAAAGGAGGTACTGACAAAATGTGGTGTTTGTACTTTTATGTATTCTGCACTTTGCGTTTGTCTTTGTTTATGTGTACTGTTTACTGTTTCACTCTGTCTAAAGTCTTACGTACCTTTTCTTTTATAGTATTTGTGATCATACATTTAATAGATTCCATCCAGTGTCTCACTAACTCCGTTATCTGTGAAGCACTATAGTGGATGAGTGGCATTTTGACTCATTAAAATTTTCAAATGATGACTTTGCATATTTCTTCATGTAAAGTGTATTTATAATGTAGGTTACATTATTCTTAGTAGTACTAACTGGACTTAGTACTGCTACTGCTGGACATTTTTTTTCCCATATCTTTCATGTGTGGCTTTCACCACTAGGGGGCAACACACATCACAGATTTGTATGCAACAGTAAAGTGTGCTAGTGGTCTGGAAAACCGGCCTGACTGCAAGGAAGAGATTTGACATTCCCCCCCTCCTTGTTAAATGATTTACAGTACTGCACAGAGGCATGAGACCACCCTTCATTTAGTTCTCAGTCATAAAAGCTGTATTTAACTTGTATGTTTACTGTGTCTATCCTTTTGTCTATAGGATTTCTGTAATCTTTCTTTTTCAAAGATATTTTATAAATACACCCACAGTACTGCGTAAAAGTAGGAGACCATTACTTATTTCATTTCCAGTCAAAATGGTCATTACAGCAGGGTAAACGGCAAGTTTGGTATAACAATACTATTACATAATAGTAAAATTATTAATATATTTTAACTGTTCAGTAGTTTCTGCGCTCTCTCATCTTTATTACAGCTTCTGTTCTTGTGTGGAATACTCGCCTTCAGTTTATCAGAAAGATTATCTTCATGGGGAAGTTTTTCAGATTTAACTAATTATTCCAAACACAGTCTGTAATGTAATCTGGACCCTGTGGTGGTCACTCCCTTGAGCTGAAAGCAACAGCGGATTGTTGTTGAATAGAAATTCCTGAACTCCTGAAAAAATGAATAACTTTTTTTAGTTGACTGGAAATAAAGGGTGGTCTCTTGGGCTTTTGTCAAGTGCTGTAACAATTGGGTTTTAACTCTAATTTCATTGCACCACTAGGAGGCAACACACACCACAGCAAGCGCCACTGGCTGAGCTCTTTGACCAGTAAGAGTCAGTGACTTAACAGAGATTAGATAACATCATTGCTCTGTTGTTTTTATAGCTGTTAATGGGATGGTGTGTCTGTTCTCCTCAGTTCTCTGAATTTCCTCTCCTAACAGCCTTTTATGTTATTGTTTGAACCGGGCGAAGAAAATTCCTGTTAATCTCTATTCGCATTCCTTTCATTTCCTTCCAGTTTTCTTTTCTTAAGTTGTGCTTATGAAACAACAGATCAGGTTCCTTTTTTTTTTCTTTCTTTTCCACAGTCAGTCATAGCTGATCCACACCTTAAGCATGAGTCTTTGTCATGCTCACACCCTCTCTGCTCTGCTTGAGAGGAGCTCCGCTCTCATTGGCTGGTAGAGATGTGAGGCCTTCTCTTGACTGGGCCAATGGGAAGAGGCTGTGAAAAGTTGGTTATGAGGGCAGATTGACCCACTTCTACAGTCCATGTGTGAGGAGGAGAACCTCTCTACTTCTCCTGTCACGTTTGCTGTCTTTCTTTCGGGGTGGGAAGGGGCCAGGCTTTGGGGTGCACTTTGATAATCCTCTTCATAGATCAGATTACGTGTCTTTGAGAAAGTTAATGAAAAACAATGTGGTGCTGATGGTTATCACCGCTTAGGGATGAGTCCTTGACTTCCAAGGAAAAGCCTCTTTCAGTCATCATCTATTTTAATGGAGGCAGGCATGACTGGACCGGTCTTACTGGGGGTGTATTTCTGAAAAAAATTTAATTACTGTTTGGTCTTATTCATTTCAGTTTTAAGTGAGTTTGTTTAAATTTTACGGCACCTTCCTCTGGATCTTTGTTTAATGTTTCTGTGGTTTTTACACCCATCAAATTAGTTCATTATATTTTAAGTTTCCAGCTAAAATGATCCATTTGAATGAAAGATTTTGTCTTTCATTCTTAGTAGCTTTGTTATTGAGGTATTTCTGTGAATCTTTGGTTTAAAAGATTATGTACCTCCAATGGAGCACATGAGTTGATGATAGAAGTGGGATTGTTAAATGACTGGATGATCCTTGATCTTTGGTACAGGTTAACTCCGACCAACAATCTAATGAACCACCCCAGCGTAGAAAGACAAGACAGAGAGACACTAAGGGTTTAGGACAAAGGAGATGACTGGCTGTTGCAGGTATGTTGTTAACCGTGCTTACGCAAGTTTAAGATGTAACTGACAAGAATTTGAGGATCACCCATGAATGTTATCTTCGCCTTAGTCATTCAGTGAGATTAGTGCCAGTTGCACATAGTAATAATTATTTCTGTAGGTCAATTGGTCATGCCTTTTTGTCCTTCATAGTTTCAGTTACATAAAGCCTTTACCAAAAACCACGGAAAAGACGTGCAACTATTATTTTCTGTACCAAACAACGTACTGAAAACCTACTCAAGTTGGGAGGGAGCAAGCTCCCACACACCCAGATTCCTGTAATCAAAACCTATTGTCAGTTTTCCAATTTTCTGTGTATAAAATACATTGTAAAACATTTTATACAAACAAAATGTTTACTATGTTTATTTTGTGTGATGCGGTGGATGAATTATACTTAAAGGCCCTCTAAAGCAAACATCACCTCACATTATGTTATTGTTATGGCTAGATAACTTGGCGGACTGAGTGGAAAGCAGAACTCATAGACTAATAACTTATAATATTCATACATACATAAAGTAAAAAACTAGAGGTCACCCAGAGGAAATCATCTGACAGGAATGAAACCTGGTGGGTAGATCTGACAGTGTGAGACATGTGAATGATGAAGTTTCATGCCCAGCTGTGCGTCTGGCGTGAGCAAGGATGGGCCTTATCGCTGTACCTGGTTATGTGAGGTCGTCCTGTTGCTCATGTTTTCTATTTTGCGTAATGCTGTTGTGTTGGTAGTATTCTTTGCAAGCATGCCTCAGAGAAGTGTTAGAAAGCAGTTTAAGCAGTTGGAAGAGTTTGAGAGGGCTGGCATTGCAGGGCTCCGGGAAGCGGGATGGTTTTACTGTCGCATTGGGCGCCATACTGGTTATGTGCATATACACCAGCAACATCTGGGATACCTACACAAACCATGAGAGAACTGACGGGCTGTCTCACACACACAGAGTGACCCATCAGCCAAGACTGTGGACATTCAGCAAGCAGTGATGCCCTTCATGGGTCATCCTGTTAGTGTTAGCACCTTTGGCAACATTTTGGCAAATGCCTCTACAACTTCATGCCTAGACGACTACATATATATGCATATACAAGAAGTTTGTTCTTCATAGACTACGTAATATAATAATTAAACAACTTTGAGTTAACATGCTCCAAACAGGTCCAAATATTTGTCATTGTTATTTTAAATATTGAAGCTGTCTACCCCAGCTGATTGGAGTATAACGTCTGCTGGTTCCAGACCTCTCTCAGTCATTGACTGTAAAAGACCAACCATGTATTAAACATGAAAATTCAGTTTATCCTTATTAGCTTCTGCAGTTACTTTAAGCCTGTTAAAAATGGCTATGTATGAATATGGTTTTAACTCCACACTGTTCTCATTAGTTAATCAACTCCAATATGTTAAAATATCAATAGCTAGAAATAACTCAACACATACATATTTACGGACCTGACTGTATGTTTAATCTGGGAAAATACCTTTAATGAACATCAAATGTTATGGACTTCAATGGCAGTCTTCCACAAAAGCTGATTTATTGAATATGGTTGATTTGCAGTGTGGAACTAAGCTTGATTTAATCACCTAATTAAAACTTATTCTAGGCTTGTATTACATTCATATCCACCTTAATATAAATTCTAGGTCCTGTTTGTTTTCTCTCGTTAATGCAGCCAGACTAAGATGGTTTGCGATAAGGTCATTGCATCTGTTCCAGCCTTCAGTGACTAAGGGGTTCAGAGCCAGACCTTTATGTAAAATTGCTATCTCTTTTCTGGAGGACAGTGTTTTGCCCCGCTCAGAGTTACTGTCTGTACTTGCCCTAGTCCTGTCCTAGTACTATTTTAGGAGGTGCAGGCTTTGTTGGAACCCTTGTTCTTCTGAATGATGACAGAATCAGGGCATCAACTCTGAACAATGGCAGAGCAGGCGGTTCATTTCAATATCATAAAGGGTGAGCAAAGCAACTGTTGTGATTAATCTTTAAAGTGTTTTATTTTTTCTAGTGGAATTGTTCTTTTGATAAATATTTTCACATTTGCTTTTTTGTTTAGGGCATTTTAAGTACGTTTATGGACTTGTTTTCTCATTCATGTTTTTTTACAGATTAGAATATATATATATGTAAGGGATATTTACTATGTGAAAACGCTTTGTTGCTGAAAATTGGTTTTCTATGTATTTAGGTCCTCTTTTACACTGGCTTACAAATGTTATGCTTTTTTAGTCCCCTCTGAGCCCACTTTAGTTTATACTTGTCATATGACCTGTTCTATTCTTTTCTGATATTCATGGTTTCCACCACCTTCTAACTAGAGTTAGTCTCTGAGATGTTAATGGTATCTCATTCAGATCCTGTTTGCCATAGGAATATGTAATAATGGCATGTAAAAGATCAGGTATTTTAGGGAGGGATCTATGAATGGCTGGTTTTATACCTTTAAGTATAAACACCAATTTGCTAACAAGCTATAAAAATTCACAAGCTCACGATCGAAAAAAGACAAAACACTCCTTCACATTTCAGAAAAAAAAGTCTTTATGATTTAAAACACATCGGAAATACATTGCTGAATATTGTTCTATAATATGCATACACTTGACATCTTATACATTTGTGCCCACATATAACTTTGCATTGAGTGTTTTAAACTTTACAAAAAATATATTTATCATATATATCTATATATATATAGATATAGAATATATTATACATTTTGAAACATTTCAAGTATGTATAGATTTATGCTTATTTACACATTTTTACAAGTCAAAGGGGTGTAAATACATGGGGCTGAAATCATCTGTGTTGTTTTGCATTACTGAGAGCAATAACCTGGTCACTGTCTTAAGAAAGTATGGCAGCCTCTTGGAGGAGCCCAAGCCTGACTGGAATAACTGTCCCAGTAACTGACATGTATTGTCCTCATTTCCAGCCTTCTGACTGTGGAGTCCTGCGGGAGGCTTTTTGCACTTGTTCCCTACGGCATGCCCCCACTGGACTGGAGGTCCAAGATTGGTGGGATGTTTGAGTCCAAGCCTTGTACTGTCCTTCAGTTGAAACATCTGGGGATTGATTTTGGGGGCTGAATTTCTTCAACCATTTCATGTGGAGCTGATAAACTGTCGAACACCTTACATGGTCATTTGACAGTGTGATAGCACTTGGTGCTTGTGTGTCCCTTCGAATTTGTAATTAACGTTCAGTGTTAGAGCACCATCAGTGTCAGTCAGCCGTTGGTGGAATACTCTTGAAAGGAGCACCAATGCTCGTTTTGCAAAACCCTTCCATTAGGCCCACCAATACCCACTAACTCTGACTCAGCTGGCTGGTAATTGTTTCATTTTGGGCCCTCTTAGGCATCGATGCGGAAGGAGAGAAGCTTCTCAGAGTGCATGTTGTTGAGGGTGCGAAGGTCTGGCAGTTTGAGCAGTAGCTTAGTGAAACGAGAGGCATCACCAGGAGCACTCTTGCTGACAAGTGCACGGAGGGCTCGGATTAGGCTCTCCTGGAGCATCTCCACTGAGTTGATGTTCTCAATGCCAGAGCGATCTAGATAGTGGATAAAAAGTGAGACAGAATAAACTTTTGATAAGATTGTTGCAATATAGTATTATTATTACTGCTGTTTCTATACTCTGCTAGCACTGAACAAAACACTGGAACCAACAGGGGATACTTCACAAAACTAAATATCTGTTCTAAAGCAAGGTGTCCTTCTTTAATGCTTACCCGCAGATACCAGCACCACGGCAGTAAACAGTCCCAGCTCCTCTGGAGAGAGCTCTAGTGCAGAGAGTTTCTCGCTGAAGTCAAACATGGTTCCCAACAGATCTCCCATCCCCATGTTTTTCAGAGCTTCTAGGCTGTAGGTGGTGCCAGAGATAAACGTTACAGTCTTCTCCTTGACATTAAACAGGGATGCGAAACGCACCATCAGCACCTGAGAGAGGGAAGTAGATGGATAAGAGTTAGTAAAGGTTTCTGTTAAGCATCAAAATTAAGAAAAGCAACAATGATTGTGGCACAAATATATCATAATTGAAATGTCTACATTTAGACTCAGATCTGGGTTTTCTAAATAAGGGACATTCGATAAGCCTGTGAAGACTTGTATTGTACATACAGCACTTGTGTATTATGTACTGAGATATGATATAGGCTCGACACAAATTGTGTGGTTTTATTAAATATTTTAGATTATCAGATAGACGGTAGATAACTAGCATACCTCAAAGGTTCCAGCCTTGAGCAAGGTGACTTGATCATTTTGGGAGAGAGAACTGAAACCCGGGATTTGTTTGGCAAACTCCACCACCTCACGCACTGCTGGGGTGAAGCTAAGTGAGAAGTCTTCCCAAATTTCCTGTGGTGTCTTGTTGGGGTCCGCCTGAGGATGCATATTCATTGGGCAAGCCTAAAAACAGGAAAGGTAAAGAGAATTCAGAGAATGCTTTAATTTCAATACCACTGTGCAGGTTTTATCACGAGCTCAATAACAGTCCTCCCAATTCCATAAACTAGGAATCATGAAGCCTGGGAAACACTAGAACTGCATACTTTCTGTAATTTAAGAAATTGCTTGTGGTGATAATTAGACTCACCAGAAGAATCTCCTTGCGGTTCTTCCACGGGCAGTTTTGCGACTGCACGTTGTTGCTGCTATCTTGACCTTGGTGAACCCCAAACATATTGTTATTGAGGGAGCGTCTTCCATTGTTCTGGTGTGGCAAACTCTGATGCTGCTGCATTGAGACTGTTGAGGACTGAAGGTTATGTCCATTATCAGGTGCCACTTCAAAGCCACCGCACTGCAGGGCTACGTTATTATTGTGGCACATTGTATTGTGGCCATTAATGTGGTAGCCAGCTGAGCGACGGTTGCCAATTTGGTCATCCAGATCAATGTTATTGCAGGGCCGTATTGCTTGGCCTAGCTTATCGTGAGCGTAGACAAAGGTCTCACGGTGGGCTCGGGTAATAGCCGTGATGGTGGTGTCCACGCCAGGGCTGTGGCACAAAGGTGGGGACGTGGCAATCAGAGGAGGGCTCTGAGCTGGCTGAGCTGGAGGAGAGGCAGGGGCCGGTGGGGAGGGTGAAGGAGCAATAGGCACAGCAGGAGGCTGGGGCTGAGGGGCCACGGTTAAGCCTGGGCAGGGTGATGAGGAGGAAGACGACGAAGAAGATGGGGTGGCAGATTTGATACTAGCCAGCTGGAATTCACTCTGTAGCTGGTTGTTCACCATGTTATTCATTGCACTCTGCATTTCAGCCAGCATGCGCTGCTTTTCACGTTTCGGGATGCGGCCAAAACGAACAGCTATAAGAAGATAAAAAAAAAAAAGTTTAATTGTCAGTTTTGCTAACTTTTGGAAAATTGTTCCATTCTGATGGTTTGTTTGCAACTCACCATCTCGAGACATGCCCACTGACAAACACTTCTTGAAACGGCACTGCTGACAGCGGTTTCGATTGATCCTCATAATAGTGCAGGTCTCGTTCTTGAGGCACTTTTTGTACTGGATGTTTTGCTGGATGCTCCGACGGAAGAACCCCTGTCAGTAAAGAGGAAAACTAAGTATCCCTGGTGTTGCAAGGTGGGAGGAATGGGTTACATGTAATTCATTGCAAACACAGTTCTTACCTTGCAGCCTTCACAAGCGTGGACACCATAGTGAAACCCTGAAGCCACATCTCCGCAGACTTTACAGAGTAGCACCATCCCGTTCAGCTCTGGTAGATACAAAAAGAAAAGTTAGCATTGTAAGCCATGCATGCTTCTGTTAGGACTTCAACAGGTGGCGCTGTAAGAGTACTCACTTGTAAGAGTAGCAACTGATTTGTTTGGCGAGTTGCGTGCGTTGGTGCCTTCATCCCGACCCCTTGGGGATCCTCCAGAGCATGAAGAGTTTCCGTCCTCACCAGAGCCGGAGCTGCTGCTACTGCTGCTGCTGGTGTACATGCGTGAAGAATCATGGGAGCCATTGGGAGAGGGTGGGAAGGATGAGCCGAAGCACGGCTGTGTCATCGACTGCGAACTGCTGTTGGAATTCTCACTGTACATTGAGACCGGGCTCGTGCGGTTCGGAGATCCTCCACATGAGCCAATGTATGAGATTACTCCTCCTAGTGAAGAGAAAGGGTAAAGCACATTTTAGATTTCATGGTCATCTTTTCCATACCGAGTTCAGCACATCTGTTGCATGTGGTCGAAGAGGAAGAAAGCTGTCCACAGAGACTTAAAAGAACACCCATAAACATGTTTCATCTTTGCAGACAGGCTGCAGCCACGTCCCTCTTAAAACGTTCCCTAAATTACTACATGTGGTTACACAAGAAGCCTCAGCACCACAGATTCAGACTTGGCAGCGGGGAAGAGGGAGGGGATCTGGATGTTTGGAAAACACAGCCACCTTCTAGGAACCGCTCTTCACTGCACATGGCCACCTGACCATGTGCTTTTAAGTGCAAGGACTTTTTTTAATGTTTATGATTGCTTCTGGCAGTGTCAGGCCACGTGTACAAGCAACACCTGTCTTATCTTCCTCATGCATGCCAATGTGGTTGACTCATTCCTAGCTATGATTCACGTCCAGATCTTTCTGTTTAATATCCTGGCACACATGCAGGCACGTGTGCAGTCATACAGTGTTTACACGAATTGTAAGTCAGCTCCAGATTACTCTTAAGTAAACTGTAGTGGCTCTAATGGATGTGAGACACTAATAGGATGTGGGTGGGCCATCTTAATCCCACAACCCTGCAAGAGCACTTTTTAAACTGCTTGTTTTGCACGTTTTTCTTCTTTGACTTTTTCTTCTGCTGCTGCATTTCCCCATACCTCCCTGCTTCCTCATTTTCCTCATACTCAGTTGCACTGTGGATACAGTAACATAGCCTACATAAACTTTGGGTAGTGTTCCCCCTTTTCACATTTAACTCTAACCAGAAGAAAGTGGGCGTTATATCCTTCCAGGGCTGTTCCCCAGGACATTCAAAACATGGGCAGACATATCCCAGCATTATATAACCGCTGTACACTAGCACAAAAAGTCAAAGGGTCACTGTGTCATGTGCAACCACAACAGAAACACGTGCAGCTGCTTGTGCCCCCGCTGTAATTTCACAATCTGACCTTTTTTATTTGTACTTTCTATGTCATTTATATGAAGTCCTGGCCATTACTCGCACTCTTATTGGTTTTTTGTGTTCTGGACCGTCGGGATTTTGCGTTTTATCAGTTTACGGGCGCTGCTCTAACATTCGTAATAATAAAAGCAGTGGCTGGTCACGTGATCAGAGATGCCAAACAAATCATCCGATCAAACATACAGCGTTTTCTTTGAAAGTGCGACTTTGAAAAAGACTCGTGTGTCTACACCGTGTCCCCGTGTAGGCTGGCTCGAGCGCATCATCCGCGCACGCCCCCATTCCACGTGCGCCGCAGACATACGGCTTCTCAACGAGACTGGCTGCGCTAGACCCGCCTTCAGGACATTCAATCCAGATGCACGTTTCTCATACATTTTCAGCTCCTTCGTTTCCTCGTAGGCTGCTTACGTGACTCGTCGCGAACAAACGCGATGAACCTTTGACGGCACTTTATCGTCCATCGCGAGAGCTTACAGTGAAATGTCTCGTTGGCATAGTGCGAAGTCAAATACTGGTCACTGGAGTGTCGGCTATTCAGACACGTTAATTCTACCCGAGATCTGGGTTGGGCTAAATGTCAAATAATCACATTAAACGCGTTGCAATAATATGTTTGGTTGTTCTCTGGACACAGTGTTGGAATTGAAGTGTCTTAGAAACCGTTTTGTAAATGGTTAGCACCAGCGGTCAGTCTGTATTTTCCCCACATCAGCTGAATTAATTTAACATTACATTGTTCATTCATATCTGGGCTATGCTGTTCGCCGTCTGTGTATTAATGCCAAGAGAAACAACCCCCCACCCCCCCACCCCTCAAAAAAAACTGTTACGTTGCCTTGGATTGATTTCATGTCCTAGTTTTAAAGCGAACGTGGGTTAACGTGAGGTCCTGTTCGCGTCCCACAAGTCGCTCTGCGCTCAGCCAATCAGAGCGCGCACATGGCCCCGAGCGGCTACGTCACACGCCCAGGACTAGGCGGCGTTATGTAACGCGTGCGAGGCTCGTACCAATGGGCGGAGGCGAGGAGGCGGAATGAAAACAAAGCGCACATGGCGAGCTCCGGCGATCCATGTGCACGCGGCAAGGAACATGAGAGGCGCCGTGCGCCTGCATCACAGGGATGTCCGTCCACCTGACTCTACAGCGGCATGACCTAGTTCCCCGAACTCCGCGAGAACACAGCGGCTTAACCCGTCACGTCCTCGACCCCGCGCGATGCCCACCGACAACTTTAATATAGCTTTCTATATGGGGGGCTCGAGATGAACCGTGTTAACCCACTGTTGTCCCTAAGTTTTCCCCAAGTCTAGCTTCGTTCCCCAAGCTCCGCAGCATGTTTACACCCTAGTCTGGAGAAGTATGAAATGCAAAACCCGTCCGTAATCACCATCTGATGTTCGTCAATTAAACTCGACAATGTATTATCAAAGTCTTTATATGCTATAAGGGTATAACTGAACTAACCCCACTCCCTGGGTAACTATGCCCAGGTATATGGACATCAACTGAGATCCAATTGGACTCAGTGTATCAGCACTTACAGTAAAGACCCCACAGAAAACATTACATCAGTTCTCACCATTCTACAGAGGAAACAAGGACGCCCACACAACACTAAGGTAGGGTACAGTCTTACCTGTGTTGTTGTTAGTGTCCATGGTGGTCGTCATTTTGTCTTTCAATACCGTCATGCAGGTGTGGATGAGAGAAAGAAAGAGTGAGGCGTAAAATCCAGAGAAATAATGCTCTCTGAACGCACGCTTGCACTTTGTGAGAGATCAGCTCTCCTATTGGAGAAGATCGCTCTCACTCAGCACCGCAGCTCTGACACCATTAAGTACTTGTAGTTTTAAATAGTTATAGATGTGAGCAGGGATCTCAGCCTGCAGCCCGGAGCTGCAGTGCGCGTGGTAAATGTGGAGACTGAGTTCTCTGTGTGAGCCAAAGTGTTCCCGGTGAGCCGGTGGTGCGCTCGCTCGCGTTGTCTGTGTGCGTGTGTGAAGCGCGCTGGCAGCACGGCCCGGTTTTGCTGCGCCTCTCTCAGTGGAAGACCAACACACATGCGCGCGCGCAGGGCGCAGGCGCGGCGGCGGAGCGTCGCCGCACGAGGCTCGAAATGTGTCCATGTGACCCCGGGGAGGGCCTCGTGGCCCAGTGACACACTTTCTTGCGGACACATTGCAGTGCAGGGGCTGTGGTTTTTTGTTTTTAAAGTCCCCGCGCGTCCGAGCCTCACGGCTTTTGGGATTTGTAGTTCTTCGACTGAATAGACTTTTCAGGGGGGCTTTCAACACTTTTTAACACGAGAAAAGACCGTGAAGAGACTGAAAAGAAGAAGGGTGGAGGAAGTCCAGAGAACGTGAGACGTTGGACCAGTTGATGACAATCTATGTAACTAAGAGTAGCCTGTATGACTCACCTTACAAACTCTCTGTGTGAAGTGTGGCCAGTAATTGTGGGCAGGTTGAATCTAAACTGATATGAATACTAAAAAAAAAACTATTAATGAAATGCATACATACTCAGCTGACTGCCAAGAGACAACTAGAACAATCTGATGGCCTTTATAACAAGTACTTTGGAAGCAGAGCTGAGTGATACGGCAAAAATGTAATATCACAAATCTTACAGATGTTTTCCTGATACAGGCACCTATTTAAAAACT
Organism: Prochilodus magdalenae; assembly: GCA_024036415.1. NCBI lineage: Eukaryota > Metazoa > Chordata > Actinopteri > Characiformes > Prochilodontidae > Prochilodus > Prochilodus magdalenae. Next base: position 606,253 of record JAMWET010002585.1, read on the forward strand.
CTGATTAGCTGGAATGTGGGGCCACATTCAGAAAATACTATGAATATAACAACACTTTAAATAATGTGCTGCACTAAATCCAGATAACCTGACCTAATTATAATCTCTTTGTAATCAAGAATTGCACGTGGGAGTTTTTTAGGTGCTAACAACATCCATGATATTGTCGATGTACAAGGAAAACCAAGTATTTCCAAAATGGCAACTTTAAAGGAGAGGGTAAAAACCTTAGTCAAATTTGAATGTAAATCAACAGAAGCAAATTTGGGCCATTTCTGTTGGTCATTATAAAAGTTTCAAACAATGTAAACTGTGTCTGCTGTGTTCAAACGATGCATAAAAATATAGACAACAAATGGAGTTATATGGGGTTTTTTTTGGACAGTGACAATATATTCAAAAAGTATATTGTCACATGTTGTGATCTGATCTATCACCATAACAATAATTATTAAATGTTGTTCAGCCCTAAAATGTATTTTGTGAAATTAGGTACTTCCTTTCAGTGAAGTTACAGATATTCTAATATAATAACATAGTACAGTCACTTAAAGGTGCCATAAAATGCATTTATTCCGCATTTTAAATTGTTCTCTGATGTCTACATAGAAGTTATGTGATTTTGGTCAGAGTGAAAAATGTACAGATGTAGCTTTTTATGGCCATTCACATCCCCTCCATTCAAACAGCCTGGGCTGTCATACTATCTAGTTAGCTATGCTAACATTAGTTATAGTAGTTGACCTATACTATCAGCTTGATTTCAAACTTGGCAAAAATATGTTAAATATGTTACCTCACTATGAAACGTCCAGCTATTTGGATTCAACCAGCAGAAAATGTATTAAATCACATAGCATGGCTGCTACCTAGAAGTTGATGTTGGGTTTGTGATGCAAATAAAGCTGCTGGGGTTGTGCATGCCTAATCTTTTCCTGTCATTCATGTGTCTGATGCTGGGCAAAGCCTCGATATTGTCCAAGATGTAAGTTTCCAAAATTAAAGGTTGTTTGTATCAAAAGATATGATTACTCTCATAACGTACGTGATGTTATGTTATTATTTTGCAAACAATACATCATGCACATTCTTCATAACCTAAAAATGAGGTATCATTATAAACATTTTTGGTTCAGCAAAAAATTATATTTAGTTTTTAACATGGCCCACCACCAGAACATAGATCAGTTTTCTAATCTAATAGTCACCAGTATACTGCAAGGTCAATTATCTTGAAGCATGTTAAAACAATATATAGAGGCGAGGAGACTGTCTTGCTTTCCAAATCTGGTCCTCTTCATGTATGTTACTAGATCTAGTATACATTATTACAGGGTGAGTGAATTTACACGTAAAAACATTACTGGATCAGAAGGCATTATCAAGACAAGTTTAAATACCGACTAGACGTTTTTATCAAGGTCTTGGTGAAAACTGCTCAGACATTCGGTTTGGCTCAGTGAGTTTTAGCCAATGTGAACCTAACGGAGACTGCACAAACTTACCATCCCTAGACTACCATTCCACAATGGTTTGAGGCTATATTAACCTGACTGTGATCTGTGAAATACTCATCTTGCAAATTTTTTAAGCAGAATTTAGCAACTCAAGATTAGCCCAACAAATCTTGCACCAGACCTAATTGAACTTTGCACCTAAAATGACAGTTTCCCCTTATCCTAAATTTAAGGACATGCTTGCTGTCCACAATTTGTCTCTTTAGAAAGCAAATGTAGATAACACATAAATGCCTAATGCATGCCTAAAAGTTTCCCTTAGACCATGTGCAGCTGTAGGAAAGTCCCAAATAGACCTGCTTGTGTGGCTTCTGACACTGTTACCTACAAAAACTGACTAAATACAGCTAAAAATGTACTAGCAGCCCATTTATCATACAGTGTCAGAACGTATTGTTTGAGTTGACTCAAATGCTGAATGTGACTTAAGGCAAGTCTGTGATAATTTAGGCATTAGGAGTTTGCACAATGCTAATTAGTAGGTATACGCTTCAATTACTTGGTAGCTATGTTAGCCTCATAGCTCCAGGCCAAAACCAAAAAAGGAAATACCAAAAATGGGCATTGAGTTTTGCACCAGTTACGATCTAGAGTCAGTTAGAAAACTGGGTAAATATGACGTTTGGCCAGACCTTTTACAAGAGAGTGCTTCTGTCTGGGGTGGCTAATGTACAGTCAGCTTGCATGTACATATGGGAACAGACTGGATACAAATAGAATAGGTTTAAGAGGATTTTGAATAGGCTACATGTCTCTTCAAAATCTTTGATCATTCATTTGCATGGACATGAACCCTTTCACATGACCTTTATTAAGTCCACTGTCACGGACAAAGTACTTTATTTGTGGGGGATGAAGCTTTTATTTAAAGAATGTTATTTCCATTCTTGAAAGTCACTTTTGATTGTGTCTCCATAAATAGACTATAATGCATGTCCTATTTTAGGTGGTAACACACACACACTTCCTGCCTCTGTATATCATGCATTGTGTACAGGCAGAGAGACACAATCAGCACACATTCAACCCCCAGTACTGATGATGTAGGCTATTTCTCTAAGTCGAGCAGCTGCCCAAAATAGGACTGCGTCCGCTGAGATGAGGCTGACCAGGCTCACTGGACCGTTGTCCTTCTTTTTCTTCTTCTTTTTTTGCATGGGCACGTGGCGATGAAGTGTCCTGTTTTGGAAATAGTAGGTCTGGCTGCGATAAACGGCTGTAAACATAAACTCGCTTTGAGTCCGCACTCACATTGTTGACTCACCCACGCTGTTAATATTAAAGTCGTTGTAGTCTATTTGTGTTTCATTCTCTCCTGCTGCGTGGCCGCGCACGTGACTGCGGGCTGAGCGTGTTTGTCTTGCCGCCCGTGTCAGAGATAACTGTTGGCGGAGCGTGTTTTTGTTGTTGTTCACAGCGAACACGCACTGCTTCAGGTGAGCAGAAGTGGGCAAAACAGTCTAGGTTTGTCCCCCTCGCCGCCTTTCGATTTCGGCAACTTCTAATCCCGTTCCTCCTTAAATGGTACAAGCGGTAAAATGCAAGTGCTGCAGTATTTAAGGTGGAAAAGTTGGAATAAGGAGCCCACTCCAGGATCCAGCTTGAATGGAGAGCGGATGTTTTGCCACGGCGGATATACAAAGCGGGAGTGTATCAAGGCCACGGGACGAACGCGCGCTTGCTCTGCATACAGGAGCCCGCTCCACTTTTCGTCACGTTTCTGCAGCACGTTACCTGATTAAACACCACGAGACCGCGCACGAGACGATTACTCTAAAGTGGACTTCCCGGCAAAACATGAACTGTTTTGGTCATAAAACCCTTACAAATCCTCATAAAGTTAATGTTTACCCACCAGCGCTTCATCCACTGCCCAGGTTTAGGGCGTGCCATGACTCTGCATTTATTCACCAGGATATGGTGTTTCCCATTGGCGTTCCTGGAGTTCCCTCTCTGCGCTACACAAGCCTATGTGTTTCCTGCTCGTTCGCTATTGTGGAAGCAGGGCCAGAGGACCTCCAGAGAAGGAAAACACTAATAGATGCACTACAGTTCAATTGAATGCACTCTCATTCTAGCTGTAAACCAAGTTCTAATGCTCAACACAACAATGTTCACTTGGATAACAGTGTAATCGGACTGGGGTCCATGCCACAAGTGGCCTTTCTTCATTTTTAATAGGACTCTTATATACTGATATAAATGTACACCTAGGATTCAAATGACCCAGTTTTTTTAACAACATACCTCACGCCCATCAGAGTTGGCGTCCATCAACACTACACAGAAAGCTGTATTTTTATTTCCCAGTAATTGGCAATGTATCTCATCCATGATGATCCATTTCATATGGAACCATCACAACCTGCAGTATATATTTATTACTCATTATTTTGAAATTATAAGCAGTGTAACCTCAGTGCATCACACTGTAAGATATGAAATGGCTCTGTTGTTGGTTTTAATCAGTTTTTTGTTGTTGCTAACTTATTGCATGTAAATCAGTGAAGCTAAGTGTTTGTTTGGTCAATGTAATCTTGAGTAAATCTCATCATTGTTTCAAATGACCCTTCATGTACAGTGGGGCAAAAAAAGTATTTAGTCAACCACTAATTGTGCAGGTTCTCCTACTTAGAAAGATGAGAGAGGTCTGTAATTTTCATTATAGGTACACTTCAACTATGTGAACAAAATGGAAAAAAAAATCCAGGAAATCACATTGTAGGATTTTTAAATAATTTATTTGTAAAGTATGGTGGAAAATAAGAATTTGGTCACGCACAAACAAGCAAGATTTCTGGCTCTCACAGACCTGTAACTTGTTCTTTAAGAAGATCCTCTGTCCTCCACTTACTGTTACTGTTATAAATTGCACCTGTTTGAGGAGATCTGCATGGAGGAATGGGTCAAAATCCCAGCTATAGTGTGTCCCAACCTGGTGAAGACTGGAAACATTTGACCTCTGTCATTGCCAACAAAGGTTATGTTACAAAGTATTGAGTTGAACTTATTGACCAAATACTTTTCCACCATGTTTTCACCATGTTGAAGTGTACCTATGATGAAAATGACAGACCTCTCTCATCTTTCTAAGTAGGAGAACTTGCACAATCAGTGGTTGACTAAATACTTTTTTGCCCCACTGTACATGCATCATGTATTTGTATGTTGTTTTACTTTTTGTACTCACTATCTTTTTGCTGTCTTTCCCTGGCCTGCCTTCCATCACGTGTGCTTCTTCTTCTATTCCACCGTTAACTATTGCTATTAGCTGTAGGGATGAGTTACCATGCATCCTACTGTGTGATTCTATGACAGCTAAGTAGCGCAGTAGTAACTTAACAAACATAACTTAACAATATTTTAATTAGTACAACAACCACAGTGAGTTGAATATAAGTAATACATAGAAATGATCGTCCAGTTATTTAAAATTCATGTGTGATTTATTTAAATTTACTGATTACGCTAATTATCAAAAGAATAGTTGCACAAACTGTTGGACCCTTACGGGATCAACCGACAGGAATGAAACTTGGTGGGTAGGTTTGACATTGTGAGACATGCAAATGGTTCAGGTTCTACACTCAGTAGTATCGTAAAAGCTACCTAACAGAGTTGCGTGGGACTGGTAGATATAACATTTGTCAGTAAATCCAACTTTTAATTGTCTACAGTGCAGAAGAAGAACCAGACAACTAAAGAAATGCCCAGCCCAGCCCTGCCCCAACACAAAACACAGGAAGGTGGTAACATGGGGGCTTTTAACACTAAAGGAGTTGAGATTAACATGCACAAACAAAACCCACCCTCCTCAGACACTGTTCAAAAACAAACATGTCTACCTAATAACCTAAGCAGCCCACACAGCCTGAGCAAAGTCTCTGCTGCTTGTGGCCACCAGCCATGCCAGCACAAGTGCAAGACAGTCTATCACCCCACCTATAACCAATACTCCCATCTCCCCAAAATGTTTCCTCTATTGGTGCACGGGCATGATATATTTGACTGCTGTAGTAGCCCCTTCGTGGGCATTAACTGTTTGCAGTTAACCTACTGCACCTGAAGTAGAACCATTTCTGCAATTGCTTTAGCTTAATGTCAATGCGAAACTGCCTCATGTCGGCCATAACATACCCCCCCCCACAAACAATGCACTGATGTGAGGCCACACAGGCCCACCACTAAGATGTCATGCTGAAGCATCAACATAGCTTTGCCACTGAGGACTGCCTGAAGCATCACTGCAGAGTTGTAGCCTTCACCTGGGTCATGCACTGCATCCATAATGGCGTACTTCCATACTATACAGTATGCGTAGGCTTTACGTGAGAATAGCTAGTATGTCCGAATATGTAGTGTTCTTAAAACAAAACAAAAAAAAAGACATGCCATTATATGATGTCATCTCCCATTAAGTCCACTTTGGCTCAAACATCGACGGATGGTGCGATCTGACCCTGATGTTCCTTGAGCTTGAAGTTCACCTTTAATCTCTTTAGTTTTTCTTGGCTCTGTTGTTATCATTCGTATTATCCGTCTCTTTGATTTGTCATCAATTTTCCTCCTGCGTCCATGTCCAGGGAGGTTGGCTACAGTCCCATGGATCTTAAATCTCTGAATAATATATCCAACTGTCATCACAGGAACATCAAGCTGCTTGGAGATGGTCTTATAACCTTTACCTTTAACATGCTGGTCTATAATTTTCTTTCTAATGTCCTGAGACAACTCTTTCCTTTGCTTCCTCTGGTCCATGTTGAGTGTGGTACACACCTTGTCACCAAACAGCACAGTGATTACCTGTAGCCCTATATATAGGTCCACTGACTGATTACAAGATTGTAGACCCCTGTGATGCTAATTAGTGAACACACCTTGATTTAACATGCCCCTTTGGTCACATTTTCCAGGGGTACCATCATTTCTGTCCAGGCCTGTTTCATGAGTTCATTTTTTAAATAATTCTGTTGAAGCATGGTTGAAAAGCAATGTCTGATTTTGATTTTAATTTTGACCTTGTTCATTTTCATAGAAGTTTTATTTATTGTTACTTTTGTCAGATTTAAGTTATTTCTGTTACCATTGTGGGTTTTTCTTTCATTAACCGAGGGGTACCAACAATTTTGTCCACGTGTGTACGTACTTCTTTAACGACTGAGCAGTGCGCACTAGATCGTATTCAGTGCGTACTGCTTAAGTATGCCATTTCAGATTCAGCCATTGTATTGCTCTGTCAACAGATCAACAAGCCCCTGTTGTGCTTTCCTCTCCTGTGCAAAACATAGCTGCATCGCGGTGATAACCATTTTCTAGCTGTGATACCCGACAACCACTTGCAGCTATGCAGAGGATGGCTCTCAGGGTAAGTAGGTCTGTGCTGTTACTCCATTTACAGTAACAACTGCATAAGTTAATATCAACATTTAAAGTGCCCATATCCCAGCTTTTTATCTTCATGGTTAATTTTGATTTGGCCTTTTCTTTATACCTTACAATTACACTTCCTGTTTTTATTACTGTCTTAAAAAGAAATCTGTTCTCTGAGAACAGATAAGTCGACATTTTTGAAGGCTGATGTTCATGTTCATTCTGTGAAATCACAGAATCAGTAAATTCAAGTCAGTCGGTTTTTCCATCATAATTTCCTTATAACTGCACTGTATGAATGAACTGCATGCTTTCAAAGTTTAACCGTTCGTGCACATTGCATTAAACACAGGAGAGCAATGTTTACGTAACGTGTGCCCTTTGAACCCAAATTCAAATACCTAATTAGACAAAGCAAACGCGTCAGGCTTTAAATTCAAATGTTTTTTTGAGCGACCCAGAACACGTGTCAGAGCCAGGCAGCGCCAATCAAAAGTGAGAGACTGTTCGAATAACCCTCATAAGTCAGAAGTAGGCATATACAGCCAGAATCTGTTGGTCTAATCGAGCAATGTGCCCTGTTTTCAGCAAGCACACTCCGGTACTGAGGGGCACACAGGAGCGCCTGGCGCCCTGAGCGCGCGTGTCTGTCCTCGTGAGGAGAGAAAGAAAGCCTCGCGCTCTGTCAACAGTCTATACAGCATGCCAGTGCGCAGCAGCCTTAATTGCTCCTCAATACATAAACATGTTTTTCTCAGTGCGCAGTGCTTTCGCACTGTAAGCGGAAAGCCCATAAGCATGAAGGTGAACAAAATTATAAGAATATGCATAAAGCAAGAACCCATCTTCTTTATTCTCTGTCTCTGACAGTACACAGTAGATTATTTATTAGCCTAGCACGGACTTAACAGAGCAAAAGCGTCGCTGAGGGAAAAGCACTTTAGTCTAGCACTGTATGTTTAACTAAAACGGTGAGACTAAGGTTTAAGTTTGGATAAATCTGGGTCATTTCTCCGAGCTAAGCCGCCTCCTAACCTACTGTCCGCGTGAGTCAGTAGGCTGCAGCGAAGACTTTCTTGGACGCTGAAGCCAAGCTAAACATAATCTCATGAGCTAAGTTAGCCTCTCTGCTACAGCTCGGACGGCCAGTGTGCTCCTCTGGCTCTGTCTGAGCTCTGTGCTCTTTTTTTTTGTAAAACTAAACAACTATTAAACCCAGAGTTAGCAGCTGTTTTAATCCAATAATGTGAGAAGGAAAAAAATGGTTTTTGGTCAGCAAATGTTTTGTGGACAGTCAACAGGTCTATTTATAGCAAAATCCGACACATTTTCTGGATCATGCTTCGAAGTGGAGCACCAGCTCTGATAAACATAATCAACTTCATAAAAATAGCTAACCAAGTTAATGTTGTCTCAATAAAGGATGGCAGTTTATTTTTGCTGGGTCACCTATAATTTGATTTAGTGTGACTAGTTTTCTCACACGTTTGGGTGTCTTGACATAGTGTCTATTTTCTCAAAATGACTTTGGTTTAATATAACTATATATGTCAGATGCAATAACCTTTTGAATTCAGGAGCATCTCCGGTATTGGATAACAACACCAACTCTTGTTTTGACTTTTCTTTGTCACTCGTTATGCTTCCAGACTATTGTTTTGCCTTCGTAGCGTTTCTTCTTCATCTGCTCGTGTTGGACCAAAGGCGGATTCAATGCTACAGTAACTCACTGGCGCCTCCTTAGGTACAAGGTGCCTTTACAAGACAGACACACCAGAGCTAGGTTTGTTAGCATGCTAACTTCAGCAGATCTATGCAACACACTACTTAGACATAACGTTAAAACGGTTATTTCGTCACACTCTGTTGATAGTTTTAGAAATTTTCAGAATATTTAAACCTTAAAAAGTAATACATATCGATACTGTCACCTTACAAATGGTCTCTTTAAACCTCAGGGAAACACAAAGATTAAATATGTGATGCTAAACTTGTGTTTGATTAAACATCCATCAAAGCCTTAATGAAAAAAATAAAACAAAATGGAAATATTATAAAACACAGCTTAAAAATGCTGCCCAGACCTATCTGAGAAATGTGTGTGCGTGGCTAATGAACAGCTTGGTTGATAGCCCTCTGTCCAACACTCGTAGCTTGCTCTGCCGCTCTTTGGACTAAAATCATTATCCAGGTATTATCTTATGCAAACTGGACAAACAGATATACAGACAAACATATGGACAAATGGACATTGCTAGTGTGTGGATAAACAAATAAGCAGGTGGCTGGCAGGCACAGGTGGTCTTACTTCCGAGCTTTTGGTATTTGCTGGGTTAGCTTTAGCTTGCTAGGCTTCTCTGTAACTGTTGTGCTGGGCGGGGCAATACATCAGCTTTGTGATTGGGTAAGAAATGCTTATGGAAGTGTTATCAAAGATTAGAACCCCCCAGATTATATGGAGAGGAGAGAAATATAGTAAAATACAAAAAGACATTTATTAGACTTTGGGAAGGTCTTTATACGACATACACCCACCTGAATGTACACTCATTGTCCATTTTATCAGCTCCACTTACCATATAGTAGCACCCTGTAGTTTGATAATTACAGACAGTAGCCCATCTGTTTTTCTGTATACCCCCTTTTCACTCTGTTCTTCAAAGGTCAGGACTCCCACAGGACCACCAGATAGCAGGTATTACATACAGTGTAGCATACTAATACATTCACATGACCAGTTACCTCATATTTACCACAGAGCAGTTATTACTGTATCCACGGTTTAGAGCTAGCTGCTGCTAACACTCCTCAGTTCACTTGAAATACATTTAGCCTAGCTGTTATCTACCCTCGCCTATGTTGCTCTAAAACTAAACCTCCAAAGCGAGTTCATCTTTTATTAATTCTCAGACCTGTATATTTGAACTTTCTGAGGCTCATTCTGATAAAAGCATACCACACTACAACCACTATACTCATATTTATAGGCTGGGTTGGCTGCATTTTGGTCCCCAGTGTTAATACTTTCTTTGGCTGAGAGCTGGTGAGGCCATGCTACATGATGAGACAGTACACCACAAAGATAGCTCCCCCTGTATGCTAAAAACTCTGACTGGTGTAGTACACCATCCAGGTATCGGGATGAATATCAATTTGGTTGCATACTACATACTACTTAATTCAATTCAACTTTTTTGTCATTATACCAATACAGGGTTGTACAGTATAACGAAACACGGTCAGGCTCCTTCTCCAGTGCAGTTGAAGAATGTGTGTATATATATATAAAGTGTAGTGCAAAGACAAATAGACAAAAAACAATGTGTGCAAATAGTACAGTACGTGTACAGGACATGTGCAAAGAGTAAGCGCAGTATCACTAAGTATGTGGTTTAAACAGTATGGATATGTAAAGTGTACAGTGCAGGTGGGAAAATAGCAGCTTAATGTTCTTTTTGCAGATGTAGTATGCAAGTAGCTTGCACTATACCATTTCTAACACTATCAGGGTCACTGCAATGCTTAGAATGACCCACCACCCAATTAAATAAGTGAAATGGGCAATGGACAAAATATGCAGCTAATAAAGTGAACTATAGCCTGTAATCGCAGAACTACAGTGTGCTCCTATATGGTAAGTGGAACTGATAAATCACACATGTATATGTATATTAGGCCCCAGAGGAACAAGACATAAGCTTCAGTCTCTGGAAATAATGACTTGTTTTATTAAGTTTGAGTTATTAACAACTTTTATGTGTCATAAATAAGACATATAAGAAAATATAGAAGAAGAAATAAGAAGTCAGTATTTCGGGAACATAATAAACGTTTAAAAAAACATTTATTTTCCTGTAGATTGTAATTCATTATTTTGAGACATTATTCCATTATTTAATAGACTAAGTAAATATTTTGGGTAAGTAATTGCTTCCACATAAGTCAAAACTGTGAGAAAAATAGCCCATTTTAAGGTACAGTGTCAACATGTTGACATACTGCCTGACAGAAACAGAGAAGGAGAAATAAAGTCCTCCTCTACCTGCCAGGAACAGACTTCCCATAACAGAGGCTGTAATTCTTAAGACAATAAAACATAGAAAACAAAAAATACAAATAGGACCCTAAAGTCCATCATTAGGATTGCTCCTACTTTATGTTTTTAAGTTTAGTAAATGGGGATAAAGGTGCTCGCAGTAAGATACTGTTGATAAACATCTGTACCTACAGTCGATACTGTTTACACCCAGCGGGCAATAAGGATATTTTTGGATACCTCATACCCGGCTTATCTTTTTAATGACTTCCTTCTGCGACAAGCCTATTCATTTCCCCACTAAAATATACTTATTACTCAGCTGGATCTAAAGTGTCCCATGATGTTAGCAATACCAAAAGGCTATTCGCACTACTGTTTGGTCTGTCTCCGAGGCAAAGCTGTAATTCATAAACGGTCCCACGAAAACAAGCAATAGATCTGTCTGAACCATCGACGAGCGACTGCAGCATGTCTGGTGTCTGTGTTGCTCTTTTCTTCCTCCACGCCTCTGCGGCAGGGTCCCCGTGAGCCATGTGAGAGAGCTCCAGTACCGAGGACAGTGCTGCTGCGCGCGGCGGAGCGTGACGTCACGAAGCGCCACGGTCACCGGGCCGGTCCACGTGAGGGGGGCGCTGTTACGAGCGCAGCGGCGCGATGTGGAGCAGCCAAGTGGGCGGTGACCCGGCGCTCTAGTTTCGTGGAAACAGCATCGGGGAAGCGGCGAGGTGCGGTCAGCGTACCTACACAGCAAACAGACGTGTGAGCGGCGGGGCGGGGGTCGTAGGGTACCGTTCTCCCTGAATTCTCCTGCTCACAGGGAGTGGTTTTAAAGCTTAGGAGGGTCTTGAGGCTAAACGGAGAGCAATCAAGCCTAGCCTGAAATGTGCATTTCCTATGATAGAGATTATAAAACAACTGCCTTCTGTTCTGTGATTGGTGCTGGTGAAAACCACAAAATCGACCACGATTTCCTGTCCTGCAGAGTTGTGTTTCCCTGTAACCTAATTACAGGTTTAGTCACCTTCCTGATACAAGTTCCCGCTGTTGTTTCTTGCTGTGTCTGTAGCTATATTGACTACATGTCACTGTCCCACATGTATTAGCTGTGCCGCTTACTCCACCTTACAGCAGGCCTCTTACAGAATCACTTCTTCCCCCGTTTACATGCTACCTAAACAGCAGCGATGAGCTGGGGGTCATTTAGGCTGCACGTACAGACTACCGCTTTAGCCCATTCCACGCACGCGTGATTTTCTACACGTCCTTTGTCATCATATGAACTATCAGTGGTCTGTACCTACTTTAAGAAGTTCTTTGAAAAGAAGTCGCTCATTGACATCATCATCGCTTGTGAACGCGCGGGGTAGAGTTAGTCGATGGTCCCCTCTAGTGGCCACCGGCACCACACGCACATCTACAGATACAAACCCACAGGTATTTAACACTAGCTTTTCATGGAATTCTTTGTAATGCAGTTCTCCTGAATTATTCCTAGAGGGCCACACCCAGAAGGACGAAAAGGAAGAACACGAAGTTATGTGCCATTGGCGTCACTAGAGTTTTATGGAATGGGGGACTAAGCCTGTACTAAGGAGGGACGTGGGCATTGGAATTTAATGGCCCCAAGATGTCTGTTCAGCATTAACTTCTAGTGTAGCAGAAGTTAGAAAAAAGAAACCATGAAATTGGCTATTTAGGGATGTAAGAAATATTGATACACTCGAGTATTGCAGTGATATGTTTTGTGAAACTGTATCGATACTCAACAGCAGGATAGATTTTTTATATAATTCCTTTGAATGTACAGATTGGTGGCAGAAAGCGGTTCATGTTGTGTTGTGTTTAAACCCCCGACTACTAGACAGCAGTGTAGTAATGTGCATTCAATTTGAAAGGAATAGGGTGAATAACATTAAACCCACAAAAAGCAGCTAAAGTCTTCATAACACTTCCAAAGCCCCCTTAACACTGACCCAGCTACACCCATGTAATGTGGTGAAAATGGGCAGCATTGCCATAAGCACTGAATAGCCTTCCGAAATAAGCAAATGTAAGGGGATCCTATTCTGCCTAATTAAAACGTCCAGATTGATCAGATTGATTTTTATTTGTGTGTGTGTGTGTCAGCACTGATGAGATAGAATGCTTCTTTAGTGGCCCATTTCAGGTGTGTCAACTTAGATAGATAGATAGATAGATAGATAGATAGATAGATAGATAGATAGATAGATAGATACCTATGGTGCTAACAGTTCAGTGAGGTTTATTGTGAAATGAATGTTTACGTAATCAATAATGATACTATACCGGAGGATGCCGCTAGGGGGCCAAAACAACAGCGCGGGCCAAATAAAGCTCCCGGTCCGCGAGTCGGACAGTAGCCAATCAGATTTGAAGTTCGGTGTGTGGAGCGCATGCGCGCTATTTGTATTTTAAAAACACTGGAGAAGCTCGGGTAAGTAGTGAGGCGCTGGGCGCTTTCGGGCGGGGACAGGGCGGTTTAAACCGCAGCTTAATTTAAACTAATTCGCTAGTCTTTAGTTACGGTCTACAATTTGTGTCGAAATAAACTGTCCACTGTCTCGTAAGGTCTAAAATGGCGTCACCCTCTAGCTTTTACAAACGAAGACGCAGCTAGATGTGACTGTCATTGTTTATGCTGAAGATCTAAAATGGTGGACGCAGCTGCATAGGCAGTGCAAGCTGACATGACGCTGCTTTTAGGTACCGTAAAGTGGTGTTGTTTCGGGCAGTATTTGAAGAGCTACGAAATTAGCATAGCTCCAAAACCGTGGCCAGAGAACAGTGCATGTACGCTGTTGTATGTACAAAGCACGTCCCCTTGAAATACACACATGAGCCTGTTAGCGTAGAGTGTTAGCAGGTTAGCTTACCTTAACCATATGCATTGTTTTGAGAAAGTTCCATGCTGGTGTGTTAGCATGCACTGTGATCATTATGGCTAAAATAGCGGGCAAAGAATTGTCTAACATGTCCCTGGTGAAGTTCCTGGCTTTTGAACTGCACAGGTAGTGGTCACGGTAGTTATTACCTGCGTTTCATTGATCGACTGAAAGGAAACAGTAAACAAATTGGCAACGGTTAAATCATATTAATTTGCTCCTCTTTTCTCATAATGTTGTCTTACGAGGACCATGATTTTTGCTTCGTTATTACAACAAAAACATTTTATTTTTCTTCCAGAGCTTAGGATGGACGTGGACGGGGTGCTTCGACCACATTGCACTCACTCACTGAGCCCCCCTTAACCGCAGCGGTGGGTGTTGGTAAACGACCGCCACTCGCCATGACTATGCGCTCCACTGTTTTTGCAAGTGGAGGATACAAGCTGGACACGGACGCAATTGACCAAGGCAAAAAACAAGTGGTAGCTGCTGAATCTCAGACTGTTTTGAAGAAGGAAAGCTGTGAACACCTTGTCAGAGTTCCTGCTGTCCTGAGCACCATTCACAATAGCAGCGAACAGCATCTCCATAGCAAAGCAAAGACTTTCTCAAGCAGTCAGAGTGCAGTGGGAAGACCTGGCCAGTCTCCAACAGTGAGGAAAGGGCAAGAGGAGAATTGGGTGAACCTGGGGGGTTTGACACTTCCGTTGGCCAAGCAGATGGGGGCCGAGGGTACCCCAGTAAAAAGCAAATCACTGTTCGGACAGGCCAGTCACAACCATATGGGCAAGATGGATCCAGTGGCATCCAATGGCAGCAAGCAGCCCAGGAAGGCAGGGCCAGTTGGTGGAGTTGCAATAGCTGGTGTCCCCTCACCTGAACATGGCCCTGATGGAAAACGCCGAATAGTGATGAAGGGCACCGCCACACAGACTAGCTGCTTCAGACAGATCCTGCTGTTACAGCTAGAACTGATTGAACAGCAGCAGCAGCAACTGCAGAACAAGAACAAGGAGATAGATGACCTCAAAGCTGAAAAGGAGATGGTATGCAGTGACCCATTATATTATCCCATTGTGGTATTGCATTACATTTATCCTGGGACATCCATAGTTTGGCTAAGTGTCTTGCACTAACACAGTGCAAGACAAATATTTTGTCCTGTGTACAGTATCTGAAAAAATATGCATTATAGACCAAGTTGTGCTCTGTGCTTCACACGCTGCAGTTTACATACGCTAATTTGTTTGTGTTGCTGTGATTTCTTCAGTTAATGGCTCGCATTGAGCGTATGGAGCGGCGATTACAGGTGGTGAGGAAAGATGGAGTTGAAAGTCGGGCACCTCAGACTCCACGCCGCAGGGAGACTGTGGAGCCCATGTCCTCAGAAGGCACTGAACACTCTGAGGGACAAAGCCACACCCCCAGACAAATGCCTTTTGGAAGGGGTGGCAAGGGCCTGAAAAGGTTTGAAAACTTTGAATGCTTTTTTGACTTATAAAAAAAAATCTGCAGTATTTTGCTGACCTAAAAATCCTCATAGTGTGAAACTGTCCATTCAAACAAGAACATGATTAAATGGTCTTTTACATTTATAGGAGATTCCTTTTCCAAGAATCCAGAATGGCCAGGTCTAGACGTGGGCAGCCTAAAACACCCCCTCCAAAGGATAGCCAGGCTGTGAAGGAGGAATCTGAGGAAGAGGCAAGTCCTGAGTTTAAGTCACAGGGTTCCTCTCCTGTCGAATCGGAAGAACTGCCTTACATGGCTACAACTGAAATGTACCTTTGCTGCTGGCACCAGCCACCGCCGTCACCATGGCGAGATCCATCTCCTGTACAGGATGACACAGTTGCTGGTGAGTTCAGTTTGTTCATGTAAATCAATTACAGGTCCATTTAGTTATATGTGGGGATAGATGGATAGATTGTTGGTGCTTGCAGGTAAGAAGCCTCAGATCAGAATACCTTTTAAAAATGAAAAGATGTTTATCCGGCAAGGAAAAAGAGTCTTGGTTAATAATAATCTTTTTTCATTTTAGTCCCTTCTTGGCGAGAGAGTATTGTGGAACCTCTGGAGGAAAAAAAGGGAACGGACATCCCCGAGGTGAGAAACAACTGAATGCAGACAGATTGACCAACATTGTTTATCTCATGTGACCGCAAAACAGAATTATGTAGCTTTTAAATTCATTTATCCGCTTTTCATTTAATACCTGTACCTAATATATTTATTGGAGCCAGGTACTTTATAATTATGCAACAGGAGAATAAAATTATAAGAGTGGTTTTCTAGGCTTGTATTTCACCATTTCAGTGCAGTACTTTGTTTCTTAAAATTGAACAGTAAAGTGACTTCAAAATTATTTCAATCAGAGTCTGGATGACGGTGTCTTCTTGAAACGGCATTCAAAACTGGAGTTGGATGAGAAGAGAAGAAAAAGGTAATAGTGATGTATCCCCTATAGGCTCTCTTTGAACTGTCTGCTGTACTACTCCTGCCCACAAGTCTCTAATTTCCTGTCTGTCTCAGGTGGGATATTCAGCGTATTAGGGAGCAGCGGATGTTCCAGCGACTCCAGCAAAGAATGAACAAGCGAAAAGTAATTCAGGAGAGTGAGCCGGAGCTACTGTCCTTTTACCCTGAAACTGAGGATGGTATGTCAGTTTACTGTTTGTGTTGTAAGGCTTTTTTCCTGTTCTCAAAGTCAGTGCAGATTAACCAACAGTGTTCTTGTTTCTCCTTTTCTGCCAGTGGAGTCTATAATGATAACACCGTTTCTTCCAGTGGTGGCATTTGGTAGACCTCTCCCTAACATTGAACAACAGTGAGTTTGCTTGTGTTATTTTTAAACATTTATTTACGTCCTGCTGTATTGAGACTTCTTTTTATTAATTATGAAGTGCCTTCTACACAGTCAGTTTGTACATCCCTCCTTAAAAATGTAATCGGAAATAATGTTCTCCAATGTTGTGCAGGAATTTCGATATCCCGTGGTTGGATGAACGCAGTCGATGCCGGCAAGAAGTGTCCAAAAAGAAGACGCCTCATCGGACCTGCCGCAAGTGAAGACAAAAGAGGCAGAGCCCTTGCTCACTTCTCCTACGACAAGATGATGCCGCTTCAGCTGTACTGTCCCGTGGCATGTCCTGTGTGGTATAAGATCATCTTGGCAATGTGCACTCACTCTGCGTTCTGGATTGCCTTGGTTGCACTTTTGATCTTTGGCAGACTGTGGTCATGTTGGCAGAGGTTATGTTGCTCCTCCATGAAGCCTTTATTTGGCGTTCCTGATGAAACTGTATGGTGGTCCAGCTCCAAGATTAAAAATCAAGCTTTCAGAGAGTTCCTGTTCGTTTCAACATTACAAAA
The DNA here is from genome assembly GCA_024036415.1 of Prochilodus magdalenae. Lineage (NCBI taxonomy): Eukaryota > Metazoa > Chordata > Actinopteri > Characiformes > Prochilodontidae > Prochilodus > Prochilodus magdalenae. Next base: position 623,457 of record JAMWET010002585.1, read on the forward strand.
TGTAACACATTCTCTCTGGTCACTTTTGCGTCATCCCGTACAAGTTAGCGTTCGGATAAACAGTATGGACCAAACTTCACATCTAAGTGACATCTAACAGAGAATGTCAGACTTGATTATTTTTGATTTTTTTTTTCTGTTCGTGAGTGAATAGATTTAATCTAAGAAAACAGTGTATCTTGTAACATAGTGTTGATTCAAAGTATACGTGTAAGATACTCAAAATGCATCTAAAGAGAATATTTCAAATATTAAATAAGTTCAAAATGATTTTTATTGAGTTTGTGTGTGTATGTTTATACAACTCTTAACCTTTCATCTTGTTGATAGTTTGCATCTGCATACATAGCAGCCTGGAGACGTATGTACTCCATGAACAAATTCAGCGTTAATGGATCTTAGTCCTCACTCCTAAATTTGCCACCTATTTACAGCATTATTCTATGATCATTAGCTGAGTTACACATTTTTGTTGTGATACAGTATACTAGTAAAGTAAATTGTGTGATCATCTTTTCTCAAGAATGCAAGTGTTGGTGGTAGATTTCGTTTTCTGAGTTACTGACTCTGTTTTGTAATATCAAACTGTCGTTTTCTTTTTCATAAGGTGAGCTCACATAATGGGTAAAAATACAGTCTAAGGCAGGTATCTGTCCTTAGATGAAAGGGTGACATTAGAAAGTGTAATCAGCTTTAATGTCATTGCCTGCGCTGCACTTGATGTCTTGGGTCCTGTAGACTATGATTGTCCTGTAACCTTGCTAGGTTCCATAGCATGAGCCAGGCTATTTTAAATAGAGGATGGTTCATGTATGAAAAGTTTACATTCAAAATTTGTGCTAGTGATGCCCCAAATAATGCAGAAAGAAGACCCCGTTGTTAAATTGTAGATTTTAATTAGTTAATAATTTTTCAGCATCAAAAGGAAATGATAAAGTAAATTAATCGATAGAAATAAAATAGGGCAAGCAGGGTTAAAAATACAGTACATCAGCAGGAGAAGTAATAGAAATGGAGAATACAATATAGAAATACAAAAAAAACATTAGGGAATATTGGTAAAGAAATTAACCATTTTTCCCTACAAAATACTGCTGCGTATCAAATTTGTGTTTTCAGATTTTATAGGAAGCAAATATGCACATTATGTACATTTCATTACCATTTTGTTCCTCCTCTTTGTTTTTGAGGTGTAACATGTATGGCCCCAACCTATGCCTATACGATGCCTAGACGATCAACATCTGGATCACAAAGACGATTCATCTGGATCACAAAGCCTCACAGTTCCCCTTAAGCAGACCCCAAACCCAGCATAAAGGGGCTGAGTGAATGTAGTTTGAACACTGTGTAAGAGGTACATTGAGTCAGAGACACTGTAGAAAGACAGAGTTCCTGCACTGTGATCTACGTACACCCCTATTCTGGAGGATAATGGGCCAGTGAGCATAGTCTCATTGCCCTTGTGCCAGAAAGCAGGTGTGGGAGAACACCGCAAACTCCATGACTGATTGTTGTTCCCAAAAGAACAAATGCTTTCCTGGTCTTTCCTCTTTATTTCTTTATATGAAAGAGCTATGTACATCCATTGATCACTGCTCCACTCAACCTCCCAATAACAGCGTCCACACATGCTCTCCATACTCAACACCTGAGGCACTGAATGAAATCTGTCTGGATGATAGGCGTAACGCTCAACGTCCTTTTTCCACATCACTGCCTTGTTCTTCTTACACAGCCTGAGGTGATGATTAACTGTGTTGGGATCCAAAGTCAGCTGACAGAAATCTACAACATGAAAAGTAAATGAGCGTGTTAAGTTTTTATTCCTAAAACATACAACGGTGTATTTACAGTCATATACGTGGGTTTGCATGCCCTGCGCAAATTCTACGGTACAGTTTCATGCACACTGTTTATTTAAATGGCCTGTTTAAATGTACCAGCACAGTTCATCATTTGTGCCAAAAAATGCAAACCTCTGTGCAGATAAAGGCCAAGACTGAAAGTTCATAACTAGAATGCCTGTGACAAATCCACTTGGCTCTACATTCAAAACTGGCATGTTTTAGTGATGGATATCACCATATGGCATTAGGAATACTTTGACAAGTCACTTCCAGAAAACTGCAGGCACGGTATTCAATATTAAAAACATTGCCAACAGAAATCCTAAACGGGACCTGAAAGCCTTGAGATTGACTGTATACTTACAAAAAAAAAAAAAAAAAAAAAAAAAGTATGTATGTACAGCGGTTGGACAATGAAACTGCCACAAAATGTCATTTCAGCAACATAGGTTTCATACAAATTTAAAACAAAGATCTTCATAACACATTGCACAGTAAGAGCATTCTGGGTAGGTTCAGCTTCAGGTAAGAGCACATTTTAATATCAAAACACTGTCAGGGAATCCACAGAAACCTGGGTGACATACCAGAGTTCAAAAGGCCAAAAACTGTTAACTAACGCCTGTGACATCTGTGACCCCTTCAGCAAGTCTGATGTTCAAGAGCCACGTATTTAGGGTGATGGCATACCACCCATAAGGCTAACCACATCCAAAGGATTAACTTGGACGCCAAGAAGCTGTCTGAAAGGGATGTTCGGGTCTAACCCGGACTGTATCCAAAAAACATAAAAATGTACTGTGCACAGCTGACGCTGCTGTCGGCTTCTCGGAGGCCCTACACCATACTAATAAATGATTGTGGTCTAAAACCACCAGGTGTTTCAGTTTCATTGTCCAACCCCTGTATGCATGCGTGTGTGTGTGTGTGATTTCCACTTACACTGCTGAAAATCTTCTCTGGTCTTTGGCTCGAGGGGTAAAATTATCTGCACTGCTGCAGCTGTGTAGAAGCAAAGTGGTCAAGCAGAATGAAGGAATGAATAAATGACACTTTGTCTGTAAGGGGATCCCTTTGTTCTATTGTGCTTTGGGCTGATCAGCTTAAATGATCCATATTAAACGGTGTTATTTAAAAAAGCAAACTTTTTTTAGTTGTTTCTATTAAAATGACACATCAGTGTTTAAACCCACCAACACAAATAATAGAGATAAAAAAGCTGAAACAAGGTACCTGAAATGTTAGGACTAGGCTGAGGCAAATATCTAAAATTATAACGGCAGATGTGACATTCCTAGTGAAGAGGAGCAATAAGGTCTAATAGATCATAATAGACCAAACAAGTAAACTTCTACAAGCTGTTCATACCTTGTGGAGAGATATTGCTGAATGCTGCCTTGCAGAATTCCAGCAGCTGCTCTTTCAGCTTAAAGAGAGATTTCCTCACTCCTTCAAATGAGAGATGTTGGCAGCTAGCGATGCTGGACGAGTCCTCAGATCCAGGGGAGACGCTGAGAGACTGGAAAGTCTACAAAGAGAGAGAGAAAGAGAAAAAGAAAAAGAAAAAGAAAAAGAAAAAGAGAGAGAGAGAGAGAGAGAGAGAGAGAGAGAGAGAGAGAGAGAGAGAGATCATTAAGACCTTATTAATCACACCAGGATTTCTCAACCCGTGGGCCACGAACCACCAGTGGGGCCATGAAGCACCCTCTAGTGGTCCATGGGCCTGTGCTCAGGTGGAGGCAGTAGTCTGTAGTGAGCTTGAAGCATCATGTACTATCTATGAATATAAATATGTGTAAATTAATCTACACATGTGCAAACACCGTTGCAGTAGCAGGTTAACTGAACATGTTTAGTTTGAGACAACATAGCTGCTGGTTATTAATGGAGAGGTTCCTTGGGGCACTTTACAGCTTCCCTGTTTGAATTTAGATATTGCATATCTTTAACCAAATTTCTTGGAGGGACTGTATTTATAAAAGTTGAATTTAATTTTCTGGTGGACCACTATGCTTTGTAGCTATGATCAGGTGGGCCTTGGAGTGGAAACTACACTGGGGAATTTAATTTGCAGTCAAGTATATTTGTTGTTGCCTCAAATTATATTTGGGAAAAGACATTTTAGACACGTTTTCAGTAAAAGGGTCCCTGTTCAAAGTGTCGTTGCCTAAAGTGGACATGTGACCTTAAGCAGAGACAGTGGGCTTTTTAAAACTGCCAATTTAACTGCAAACTTTAAAACTTGTGACTGTCCAAAATAAAAATCCTATTGTTTATCACATTATTACAAACGACAAAATGACTTGGAACTAGCTTCTCTCACTTCATTTACCATTTTTAAGATATACATCGATTTTTCTTTTCTTTTTTTTTTTTGATGGGTTTTTTTAATGGGGACTATATGTTTTAATTTAATAGATTATTGTTTCTTCCATTAAAACAAACCAGAAAACATATTTACTTTCTTAAAAGTGAGTAGAGCATTCTTTAAAACATTCCCTTCATGTTATGCAAATTAATTGTATAACTGCATCTCAAGTTTTATAATTTCATTACTACTAATGTTTTCTGTTGTTGAATCTGAAATTCTGATATGAAGACATTCTGCATTATACACTCATCATGGAAAAAAAAATAGTTGCACCCAGTTGGAATCAGTCGACAGGAATGAAAGCTGGGTAGCTAAAGGAATGAACGTGGGTAGCTTCACGTGTCCAGAAGGGCTGCTCTCACACCACCTCAACCCCTACCGCAAAATCTGCAGGAACTGTGTGAGAATATTCCAGATGCATGGCATGGATTATCACAGGACACCATTAGGAACCTAAACAATTCAATGCCGAGATGTCTGGCATGTTGTGTTAGAAAAACATGGTTCCCTGACACCATACTTAAAGACACTACTTCTGTATGTGTAGCTCAATAAATATTGCCCATATCAGTCTAAATTCAGCATCATTCATTGTTCCTGGTAACCTTTATCTTTCTTCAAATAGCATTGCAATCAGACAATTCCTTCTGGGTGCAACTATTTTTTTGATGATGAGTGTAATCTTTCCACGGCGCCCGGGGAGCAGTTGGAGGTTAGGTGCCTTGTTCAAGGGCACCTCAGTCGTTACTGTCATGCCGGTTCGATTCCCTGAACTGACAGTAACGACTGAGGTGCCCTTGAGCAAGGCACCTAACATCCAACTGCTCCCCGGGTGCCGTGGATAGGTCTGCCCACTGCTCCGGGTAAGTGTGCTGACTGCCCCCTAGTGTGTTCACTAGTCAGTGTGTTTGTGGTGTTTCACTTCACGGATGGGTTAAACGCGGAGACTAAATTTCCCCACTGTGGGATCAACAAGGGATTTAAATCTTAAAAATCTTAAATCTTAAAAATCTTAATAGCTAAAATGGCTCTCTAAACTGACTGCCATTACCTGGAGGAAATGAATGTGATCCTCCGTATGTGAGAGCTGCTCCAACTGACTGTGTCTCCTCTTCAGATCAGCAAACTCCTGCTCCAGTTTCTTCAGGAGTTCTTCAGCTCGACTCGTTTCAGCAGTCTCCTGAGCCCTTATCAGCTCTGTTACTTCAGAGCGCTTTTTCTCAATGAAGAGGATCAGCTCAGTGAAGATCCTCTCACCGTCATCCACTGCTGCCTGTGCAGTGCGCTGTCAGGGCACACACACGGACAGAGGTCCGTTTAAAGCTTTGCTGGGCCTGAGTGGGCAGTGGAATAGCTGCTCTCTGTTCACCACTCACCTTAGAAGTGTTTATAGCCTGTCTCAGCTCTTGCATCTTCTTCTCCTTCTCCTGGATTCTCTGCAGTAATTCCTTCTCTGTCTCCTTAAGCTGACTCTGAGGAGAAAGACAGCTTCAGAATTTTGCTCAGTTTAGAATTTTGACCTAGGAAAGTTTCGATAAGGGGGGGCACGGTGATGCAGTGGGTAGCTGGGTTTGAGTCCTAGCTGGGGTGTCTGGGTCCTTTCTGTGTGGAGTTGGCATGTTCCCTTATGTCTGTGTGTGTTTCCTTTGGGTGGTCCAAGGACTTGTGGTTTGTACAGGGTGCCTTCCACCCACTGAACACTGTGATAGGCTGCAGCATTCCCCACAACCCAGAAGAAAAAAGCAGTTTAGAAGATGAGTGAGTGAGCTTATATCAATGGTAGCTAAACAGTTGGTGTTGTTGGGTACAAGGCCATACAGCATGCTAGAGGATGGATGTTGGCGGTCTAAAGTGTTGCTGACTAGTCCTTTTAAAATCTGTATCATTTCCTAGTCTAACACAAAGACAAGTTTGACAAACAGTTTCCTAAAGACTCTCATTTCCCACCTGTTTCTCAGCTCTTTCTGCGACAGCTGCTACGATATCATGGCCTTTATGTTCATGCAGTGTGCACAAGTAACAGATGAATCTCTGGTCAGTGCGACAGTAGACTTTGACCTCCTCATTGTGCTGAGAGCACATCTTTACTTGAAGCTGCACATAGGCATTGACCAGCTTGTGCTTTTTCAAAGCAGGAACTTCATGGTGAGGTTTAAGATGACTTTCGCAAAAGGAAACCCGACACACTAAACAAGACCTGATGGCTTTCTGTTTTCCTTCGGTGCAGAAATCACACTCCACATCCCCGAATTCAGCATCGCAGTGAGCAGGAGAAGCAGCTTGGGCTTCTTTCTCCCTCAGCTTTTCCACCACTTCAGCCAGCATGTTGTTTTTCCGAAGAACAGGACTCGGGCTGAAGGTTTCTCTGCACTGGGGGCAGCTGGACTCTCCTCTCTGATCACACTGCTTCCAGCAGCCGTTGATACACACCATGCAGAAACTATGTCCACAAGGAATAGTCACTGGGTTCTTCAGCAGGTCCAGACAGACTGGACAGCTGAGCTGGTCCTGATCTAGTAATACACTGGCCATTTTTCTGCGCGTCCAGGTTGTGAAAGCAAAACTCCGAGCTAAGTTTTGTTTCCTCTAAACTGAGTGGGAGTGGCTTCCTGGCTCTAAGTGTCACGTGCTTCTGCACTCACAGACTCAGAAAGTGTACAGGACAGAGGAGCAGATTTCAGACGGTTTCAAACCAGACAGTTTGGTGGATTCTCTAGCTCAACCAACTTCCTAATTAACTAAAACAACTGTTCTTCCCTGAGTCTGTTAAACCAGTACAGTTTTTTTTGTTTGGTTTGTTTTATTTATTTATTTATTTATTTATTTTTACAGGGGCTGGTCTAGAAGGATAGACATTTTATAAATTGACTTGTAGCAAATGTGACATCCTATGACTGTGTTTAAAGCCATTAAGCTCTTCAGTATGATTGTATAATTAAATTGCGTGCAATGGGAGTGACTGAAACAGCTGAACACTGTTTATGTTTGGTCTTGGTTAAAAGTCCAGATTTAAAACCATATAGTGAACATTTTGCCCCACATTAAGTGCACATAGTTAGCAATGTGTGGCTAGACACCTTCAGTGCTGAGTGAAAAAATATCGACTCTACTTTCTGTTACCCATAAGACTTCAACATGTAAAAAGAGGAAAGGGAAAACACATCCCATATTAAGCTACTTCATCTGTTTGTTCATATTGCTAATTTACTAAAGATTTGTTGTCAAGATCATTAAAGATTTTTCCTCTTTTTTTGGCACAGAACCGCATTTTTATGTTTATTATATATAGTTATGTTTTCTATATGTTTAATACAGTTTTATCACATTTATTTTTATGTATTTATTGATTTATTTAAAAATATACTGAGATCTGTTTTATCACATTTTTTATGTGGTTTTAGTACTCCGAATGTTTTATATGGTACATATTTAAACCACAGTAATTTCTAAAATAGAGGCGCAGATGTAGGAGACGCGGAAATGACGTACTTCTTTACACCCACATTGCCTTGCGCCTTTCCGCTCTCTCCTTCCTTGTGAGTTAAGATGGCGGACCGGCGACGACGAAGGCGGCGCGCTTCTCAGGACAGTGAGGAAGAGGAGGAGGAGGGTTCGGGCTCTGAGAGCGCTGGCTCCGCTTCTCCAGGCGGAAAGACGCGGGCGAGAGTTCCCGAGCCTGTCGAGACTCCGGGGGTTCGCAGCGGCCCCAAAAGCGACGTGGAATCCGAGTGTGTGAGTGTCGCGGGCGGCCAGCGGGGCTCCGGTGGCGGGGAGGACCGGGCCGAGTGTCCGGCGGCGGCTTATCCCGCGGGAGATGCGAGTTTGGGGTTGTTAACGGCGAATCGTTTTTATTTAAGTGGTTAATAAGAATTAGTTGTCTTTTCCCACGGTACATTATTTACTCAGGTCACAAGAACGAACCTTCACGACCCATCAGAGCCTCCGTGATGATCCCCTAGTGGAGATGCAGCACTCTGGTGGTCTGCTGTCCATTAACCTCTTACATGAACTGTTAGCAGGCAGCAGGAATGCAGAAGATAAGATGAAACAGAGAAGTGTCGGTTTTGTGGTCCTAACCGTCACTTCTGCCCTTATTCTCTGTTAGTGCGAGGTTGGAGCTCATCTGACTCAGGGAGCTGTGATGTGGCGTAGCTTCGACAGAGCCAAACATTTCGCGTGCATGCATTTGCCCCCTCAGTACTACTTAATGTCCTCAGTCAGCCGGTTTAGACGCTTCAGAGTTGCTGTTAAGCGAGTCATTTAAAGATTAACGGCGGTCGCGCTTTCCTGATTGGTGATGGTGTTTAAGTCTACGAGGATGTATGCACTGGATTATCTGTAGACTGCCTACACAATGTGTCCATTATTTAATATCTATAGTCCTGTAGGTTATGAGCCTTGAGCTGCTGTGTCTGGGGAGGTGGCTGAATTCAGCTCGGTTGATGGTTTATGCCCTTTACTTTCAATGCTGCTTTTATTTTGCTTTCATTTTGACACATCATTAGATGTGGACTCATATGGCCTTTTGCACTTGATCATGTTGTTTCCTGAATAATAAGGAGTGTACCCTATTGTGTATATATGTCTCTCTTTTTGTTCAAACTATCATTGTTGTTGTTTATTATTGTTGTTATTGTCATTGTTATTATTATTGTTATTATTATAATTACTACTACTACTATTATAAAATGTGAAGTTTTGAGTATGTCAGTCAAGTTCTATGGATGAAGCTACCAAGCTCCTGTTCTGTGAGATTGTGTTGGATGTTAATTAACAGTTAAGGGCTTCGGTTTAACTGTTCCCACTCTCTTGTAGGAAAGTGAAGATGGTGTTGGTGAAGGTGAGTGTGGTTGTTTTTGTTTTTTTTCCCCTCTCCTTTTTGTGCTTTTTATTTTGAAGTTCTTTCATCACTGATGTGTTTGAATCATCCATTGTTGTGTGTGTGTGTGTGGTGCATCTTGATGGCTGATCCTGGTTCGTTTATCTTGCAGCTGTCCTTTCGGACTACGACAGTGCCGATCCGGAGGAGAATGGCTCACACTCGGAGGTGAGTCACCATGGCAACACAGACTGGAGGGCTGGTGAGGAAATCTGTCCCTAAACTGGGCTTAAGTACAGGACTGATGATGTGCCTTTGGGTGGTGGATATTTTGGGGTTATTGGTGTTACAACCGGGTGATATTACTGTCATGAGACTGGGCGTATGGTTCAGTGTATTGTAATACTGCACAATACTGTGACTGTTTTGAACTCTTATTTTAGGAACACAGTTTTACTTTTTCTATTAAGCTCTTTTAGTACGAGTTCAGAGCTCATCTGAATCAGGGAGCTGTGGTGTGGCGTAGCTGTTATTGAACCAGACGTTTCCCGTGCATGCATTTGCCCCTTCTGTACTTCATGTCTGCAATCAGCCACTTTCGATGATTTGCGATTAAGCAGGGCGTGTGGACGTCTATGGACATGTTTTCCTGATTAAAAGTGTATGAGGATGTATGCACTGAATTATCTGTAGACCACCTGCAAAAAGTGTCCCACCCTTAGTTATCTATGGTCCGACTATCATGGTGCCGGAGTTATGATTCAGTACATTGAGATACTGTAAGCAAAGCAAAATACTGTGATTGTTGTGAACTCTAGTTTTAGGGAAGTTGTTCAACAGATTATGAAAGTGCATCTCTTTATGCATAGGTTTGCGAATGAGTAAGCAGTGCTGCTCGTTTACTTTGGAGTGGGAGAGACTTACGACTGAGGATAAATTGCCACACTGTTATCTAGCTGTCAAGGTGGTGTTTAAACAAATCAGAATGCATCTTCCACTATTTTGCATTTTAATGATTAATTAAATTGCTACTATGTTTTTGAGACTCAATACAACATCTCAAGATATCAATTGTGATACCCTAGTGTATGTATTTTCTTAGACACCTGTATGTAGGAGGGTAATGATGCGCTTGGGCAGATACACAGATTCTATTATATTCCTGACTCTGTGTTCACAGTTTGCTATTATGGTGATATTTAGAATGTAAAATTAAGGAAGGAGAATGAACGCTTCCTTGCTGCAAAGCTTACTAATGAACATCCTGGTGCTGGTGGTTTGCAAACTTGTGTAGTCCAATAAGCATGTCTGTGCTTTGCAATGTATTGTCATATGCCCACAATGCAGATTTTTGCAGCACATTGTCACGATACGTTGTTGTTCCCCTTGTGTGGTTTTGTTTTGACTATGTTTTATGTTCAGTATTGAACCGATGGACAGGATCTCGGTATCTGGCTGCTGGCTGCTTAAACAGTCTGACTTCGGTGGTGTTCTTGTATTGCTTTGTACAGGGGACTATAGAGGGAAAAACAATTTTTGTTTTATTTTGCTTTGGCTTGATCTGCTGCTGACTCATCCTCCACTATAAGCAGTAGTAATGAGTGTTTGACCGATGTGCATCACAGTTATTTGGAAAGTATCTACTGTTGGAAGTTTGTTGAATTACAGTTGTGATGTTTTGTGTATCAGCTTTTCCCTTTGATAACTATAGGAAAAATGATCACTAATGAATCATGCTGCTTTTATGTGGGAGCTTGAGAGCAGATGTCCTGTACATTGTGTGCTACAGCCCCCCCACCCCCCCCCGTACTGAGTTAAATCCAAACAGCCTCTCTCTTTTTCCCGATGTGGCCGTTTAGCTGGGTGTCCTAGCAACCCTCTATCCTCAATCTTCTCCACTGTCTGGCTGAGTGAACCCTAGCCCTGCACTCGCAATGTACTCTCTCACTTTAGAGCTGTTTGCCTTTTTGCTTCCATCTGTCATCTCTGGTGCTTGCACAGGTATTTTCAGCAAAAACACTTTTGTATTGTCCTGGATTTCAGTCTTAGATTCAATCTGATCAGGTTTGATCAAACAGGGACATATGCTTTAGTAAAACATGCTCCCAGTTTGGCTTTGAGAATGTAGCAGACAGTTTCTTTAGTTTTAGCTCATGTCTTATTTTAATAGAACTTGTTAGTTTTCATTGAACAACTTGGGTGTAAAAATTACGGTCATCCATTTAACTTTGCTCCATCACAGGGGGGAGAAGATGAGGAAGAGGAGGAGGGAGAACACTTCAGTGATGAAGAAGCAGCACGCCCTGCTGCAGAACAAAAACCTGCAGTGGATGCTCCAGCAGAGGAGTTGGGAGGAGAAGAGGAGGAGCAGGGAAGAATAAAAGAAGTAAAAGCTGAGGAAAAAGGCAACCTGGCAGGAGAAAGACAGAGTGGAGATGGCCAGGTATGACATGGAAAAGCAGAAATTGCTCTCGTATGGCGTTTATGCTCCATAAAATTCCATATAATCTCTCTAATCTCTGCCTTTCTGGGCGGATGTTACATCTGCCGTTATGCTTTAGTGAAGGGTGTCTTGTGTGGCATAGACATCAGGTGTTGTCTTTTTCTGGCTGAGTACTTCCAGGAATGGCTGCTTGTTGTAATAAGTATGGCCCTTCTTTGCAGGAGAGTACAGATGATCCTGAGAATAAGTCAGCTGGTAAAACAGGTCAAAAGCTGGATGACGATGAGGACAGGAAGAATCCAGCCTACATCCCCCGCAAGGGCCTGTTCTTTGAGCACGATGTGAGAGGCCAGGCCCAGGATGAGGAGAGGTGAGAGTGCTTTGAGACAGGACAGTTTTTGGGGCAGTGGTAATGACCCGCAGGAATCAGTCTAAAGTCTGAATATATTTCAGCCGTTAAAACAAAACTAATGCTTCCTTACTCTCCCTCTCTCTTCCTCCTTGTTGCTCTGTTTTGTGATCGTCATTTCATTCTTAGACCAAAAGGCAGACACAGGAAATTGTGGAAAGATGAGGGTCGCTGGGAGCATGATAGGTTCCGGGAAGAAGAGCAGGCGCCTAAATCTCGTGAGGAGCTGATTGCGGTGTATGGTTATGACATTCGCAATGGCACCGGGCCCAGTGAAGGCAGACCATACAGATCCCGAAAACCCAGGTGAGACAGACAAGATGCTTTTCTGCAAAGCTGCTTTTGGGTGTGATCAGACGAGGCGATTCCTCTATTTGTGTTGTACCTCAGAGGAAGTGAGAATGGTGTCTGATGTGCACCATATAAACAGACTGAGACCCCTCAGCCAGTCGGCCTCTTCTCTTCAAAACAAACTGTAGTTTCTGTTGTTGTCGTTTTGATACATGCATATCTTCTATCACCTTTTCATAAGGTGTGTGTGTGTGTGTGTGTGTGTGTGTGTGTATGTGTGTGTATATATATATATGGGGACTAGCACATTTAAAGTCTTTGTAAAATACTCAGTGAACACTTTTGCTGCATACATATCAATTATATTTTATATTAAGGTTCTGCATGTCATTTAAGGAATTCACTCTACTTTGCGTCATGCAAAACCACAGTAACACAGGGAGTCCTTTGGCTTGGTTGCTCTGTCACAAGACAGATAAAACGACATAAATAAAACTAGTGAGCTAAAATGGAACACAGAGCTGCACTCAGAACGTTTGGTGGACATTGAGAGTTGTTGTTGTAGATGTACAATTTGCCCAGCCAGTTGTGACTTTGTACTCATGCCTCTTCGGTTAGATGTAAAATGTTTTAATGTGAGTACAGAGCAGTCCAGAGCTAAAATGAAATGCATTTTCTAAACCAGAACTACAAAAAGCACGTCTAGTAGTCACAGTTTTTGTACACAATTTTGTTTTGAGAAAATGAGTTTATCTTAGTATTGCCTATGTTACGCTTGCATGTCATTGGTGTTTCTCTTTAGCTTAATCATTTCAATGCATCGGATATAAGCTTGTTGGTTGAAATGCTTATTTTTTTGTTTCTGGGAATTTAAGGTGGTTAAGTTCAAAAGAGTATTCTGAACAACACAATACAATTGTCAAACTTAAATTCACAAGTATGATAATTATAACCATTTTCTTATATAATACATATCTTTAGTGTCTGCTATAAGTGATCATGTATTGCTTAATTTATGTGCAATGCTCATTAGAAGTTACTGTTTTACTCAGTAAGACAACATATGGTTAAACTATTTTAGCATTTTTTGTTCAAAAAAGTTTAGATTTTTTTTTCCCAAGACAACTTGATGTTAAAACATCACTTAAAATTAAAAAATGTCAAGAAAGACATGCAAATAAAGATTTCATTTTTTAAAATGATTTAGACATAATTTACTTTCTTTTTGTTTATGTAATGGAGGAAAGGCACAAAATAAGAACTTTTGTCTTTTTTGTGATTGCAACCCCTGATGTGAAAAGCTTGTTTGCTATGTTTTCTGCATTATTAAGAAGCTCTGGAGTATTTTGGCTTTGTTTATATGTCACAAGACAAGTTAAAATGAGGGGCAGAACATGGAGAGTTTCTGTGACTGGAAATTTTGTCCGTCTTATTTTTCTTATCTTTTTACATTAAACATGTTAAATAACATGCTAAAAAAGGTGCATCATGTTCTGTGTGTTTGCACATTCCTTTTTTTTAGGCACACTGGGTCGTTAAATCAAGACCCCAAACGTTACAGAGACAGTGAGAAACCCATGCGCACATCATGGCAAGGTGCAGCTCCTGGACCCCGAAATGCTCCCCCAGCCACAGTGAACCTTCACTCTGCACCTCCCTCTGCTTCCCCGGCAGCCCCACGGCAACAGGCCAGGCCTTCCTCCCACCCATCCGCACGTAACTTCCAGGGAGGCCGAGGCCCACCACCAGCTCACCACTCTGAAAGCAGAGGACACGGAAAGGCGGCTTTTGAGGGTCCCCCACCTCGCAGTGCTCGACCCCAGCCTCTAGAGGGTGAGCGGGCACCCAGGCTGAGAAGCAAGGGCTCTCATGGCCCTCCTGCTGAGCGCAGCCCTGCCGTGGTAGTGGAGGATGTACGCAGCGAAGATGCAGAGGAGGGTGAGATTCCTACTGTGACCACCACCTACACTGCACACCATTATAAGACTGAGCGAGAGACGACTCAATCACCACGGCGACAGGAGTCCAGTCCGGCAGCTGAACCAGCAGGTGGGACCGGGCCAGTAAGAGAATCTTCACCTCCCCCAGAGAGGCCTGTGGAGAAGAAATCATATTCCCTTGCTCGCAGGACCCGGGCAAAGCCCTCCAACCTCAGCAAGCAAGCGTCTCTTGAGGACTCGGCACCATCGCTGCAGCCCACCCCTGCAGCTGTGGAGACCGAATCCTGGCAGGGAGAGACAAGCACACAAAGCGGACTCACAGGACTGGATCAGGACCTGGCACGTCTCAGCCTGGCTGGGCAAAACTGGGCCCAAAGCCCACCTTCTTACCTGCGGCCTGAGATGAGGGGTAGGCTCATACACTTAGCTGCAGTTTACTTGTGTCCTGCTAAGTATTCATCGCAGTCCTGTAATGCCACGTTGAAGTCACCATTAAGCTTAATGTGAAAGGCAATCAATTGATTGTGTCCTGATATTTCCTGTGGTTGCATCTTGCATGATCTGTCAGTTCTTTGAAATATTACATGATGTATTATTTTTTAAATTAGATTTTTAGGAATTAGATGACTTATTGCAGTATTAATATTATTAGGTCACTAGTTTGTAGATTTAAATAACCATGACCATCCATATTCTGAATACTTCAGCTGTAAATTCCTTGGACTTACTATAGCCAAGATGTCGAAAAGCTGGTTATTTGTTATACCCAGTTGAAATTATAAGGGTTACTAGGACAGGGTTGCTTCCTTTCCTCAGGTCTGCAGAGATCGTTTTTCCCTCGTTGAACATTCTGAGTTAGCTAATGAGTTGAATTAAGTGTGTTTAATGAGGCTGAAAGCTGAAGTCTGCATTGCTGTGCCCTGTGGGCCTTGTGTTTTTGTTCAGGGGTCAGCAACACGCAGCTCTTATACCACTCCCTTGCGGCCCCACGCCAGAATTAGATTTTAGGCGCAGTAAATAACTGAGTGAACACAGCTTTTACAATAAATAATGATAAAGGCAGAAATCAGTGTGTATAAATCATATTTGATATTTTACCTTTAAAATTCTGCACACAAACTGGCAATTGGCAAAAGACAAATGGACAGATGCGTTTACATTTATATGCTCTCCAA
Source organism: Prochilodus magdalenae (assembly GCA_024036415.1). Classification (NCBI taxonomy): domain Eukaryota; kingdom Metazoa; phylum Chordata; class Actinopteri; order Characiformes; family Prochilodontidae; genus Prochilodus; species Prochilodus magdalenae. The sequence goes on from JAMWET010002585.1 coordinate 638,755, forward strand.
TTGGTTTCTGAGAAGTTTATCCTGTTGAGAAGAAACTCTCCATCACTAAACAGCATTTTCAACTCTTGTGGGGAAGTGTCCTGGAAGACCTTTAGCAGATGTGAGAAAAGCGACTATTTCTGAGCTGAAGTTTACAGAAGAGCGCAGTAAGCGTTTTTGGTTTGTGATGTATCACTTACAGCTGTTACAGGAAGGGGCACAACTTCCACCCAAACTGAAGGCTGTAATAGTCAGTCTCTGCTTCAGCCTCAACTCATACATGCAATGGATACACAAACAGAGAGCTAAGTTACATCTAGGCTGCTCAGGCTGCTCTCTATAAACTGTGATAAAAGGCTTTAAACCAAGAAAACCAATTTGTTTCCTTCAGAACAAATAATCCAGAATAAGCATTTTCTCAACTTGTTACAGTATTGTTTTCAGGTTTACACTAGGAGATATAACATTTTGGCTGCAAACGTGTTATTAATAAAATGGACATGATGTGGCACCCAGGTTGGTTAGATTTTTGTTGAAACAGGACAAATTGGCTTTTTTCTTAGCGTTTGGGTTTCCTGGTTTGTCATTTGTTTTTCTTTTTTCATATTAGGCATCCCTAGCTCGATGCATATGGCAGGTGGTCCTCCTCAGTATGGCAACATTGAAGAAATGGTGAGGTCCTATTCGTTGTACAAGCACGTTTGCAAAGGGTGTCCATGCTACACACGTTTGTGTTAAGCATAATGGACCGTAGTATCCCAGAAGCATTAAAAGTAGATGAAGTAGAAACCAAGAAAAACTTGTTCAACTTTTGCAAATATTGGTCGCTGTCTGGCAGGGTGTTGGTGGTGGCCGGGCTAAGCGGTATTCCTCCCAGCGGCAGAGGCCAGTGCCTGAGCCGGCGCCCATGCATATAGGTGTGATGGAGGGCCATTACTATGAACACAGTAAGTGCAGTTCCATATGAGGCCTTCAGAGGGCACTGTGGGGTTTCCTCTATGTAACAGTCTGTTTTGTATTACGTTAAATACCGTTTCTTGATGTTCTTTTGACTTGCAGTGCCATTCCAAGGACCAATCTACACACATGGCGAAAACCCTGCTGCCATGCCACCGCAGGGTTTGCTGGTCCAGCCAGAGATGCACCTGCCCCACCCGGCACACCCAGGTGAGACAGTGGGAACTTGCTTAGGTGTCCTTTTCCTGTGCTTAGTCCAGTGATTCCCAACCTCAGTCTTTAATTTGGTTGAAGTACTCCAGTGAACTAGGGTTAGGTAGATTACCTTCATGTAGAGGACAGAGGAGGGCAGTATCATGGTTCCACAAGATTGTGGAAATTGTAATGTAATGCGTTTTACGTGTACTCAACCAGTCGTCAAACTTGGGGGGGCGGGGACAAAATAGTCCATTGTTCAAGCGTGGAAGTTGAATGTTCAAGCCTAGTATTACAAGATCATTTGAAATGGATTTAAATTTCTTGTGAATTTATTATGTATTGTTTCCTTATGTTTTAACTTCATGCCTGAAGACTCATAACGAAATGATGAAAGTCAGATGTACTAATTAATATATATTTTTTATGATGATAATTGTTTATTTAATATATATATAACATATTGTTATATGTTAATGGCATATTTCAAATGTTTGGATTTCTAAAAGGTGTGCTGTATCAGAGGTTGTGCACATTGTTATGCAGTAGCAGTGTTTCTTGAGACCTTAAAAAGCTTTGTATTTTACTTTCATATTTGTACAGGCCACATTGCTTGTAGGCATCTATAAATGTGTTGTACTCCCTCCAGTGTTAAAACATGCCAACTTAGCATTTGTTCAGACTTTTTGGGCGTTTTTATTCGTTTTTATTATTATTTTTTTTTGGGTCAATGTGAACCAAAGTGCTTCATGTTATGTACTTGAGCTGTAGTTATTTTCATGATTTCATAATGACTGATTTTCTTTACTACCTATATTTCAGGCTTGCATCCGCACCAGTCAGGAGGGCCTATGCCTAACCCTGCACTCTACGCAGCCCCACCTGTTTCTATGTCACCTGGGCAACCTCCCCCTCAGCAGCTGCTGCCTCCACCCTTCTACCCCCCACCTGGTGTCATGACTTTTAGCAACACCAACTACCCTTATCCCGCTGGAGCTACACTACCCCCCATGTACCCCAACCCACAGGTGATGTTTGTTTTGGGAGACAGCCATTCTTTGCTTTATTGGGGCTATAGAATTCATTTTGCGCATTTCGAGTTCTGATGTCTGCGTAGAAGATGTGTAACTTTGGTCAGGGTGAAAAATAGACAGATGTGGTTTTGGCCCTTGCATTTGGTTCTAAACGGAAACAAGCTGCTTTGCTTTTTATGAAGTGGTTTTTGAATATTTTGAGGAGCTCTGCTCTGATTGGTTGGTTTAGAAACAACATGTCTAAACAAAGTAAATTGAGGTGACGTGGGTTGAAGAGAAGATCTTTTAGAATGAACGTTTTCTGGGTTTGTCAACTTCTTCAGCAAATTTGTGTCTGTGTCTCACACATTGTAACGCTCTCCGTTCGTTTTTTTCAGGCGCAGTCACAGGTATATGGTGGCGTGACGTATTTTGACACAGTACAGCAGCAAGCCCAGCCCAAACCCTCACCCCCGCGACGCACCTCCCAGCCAGTCACGGTCAAACCTCCCCCACCAGAGGTATTTGTTCATGTTATTATTTAGTTAAAATAGTCCATTCACAACAAAGCACAGTAAAACCGTTTATCATGAGGAGAGTCATTTATGTGAACTTAAATAATAATGATTAGCACAAATGGAATAATATGAAGTTTGAAAAACAGCTTCCTCTCCCTCCTTGCCCTCATCTTTCTAACCCAAATCATTTGAAACTAATGAGCAAAGATGTCTAAAATAGTCTAATGCAAACCTGTGACTTGTTGGTATACCCTGTATGTTGTTTCTCCTCTCTCCACTTTTTAATTATTTTGGCATCTACAGCATAAAGTGCAGAATTCTACCTTATACTATGTAGTGAGGCAGCCCTGCTCAACACTTCCAAAAGACACGGGATAGCAGTATGTAATTGGTTATGAAGTCGTGTTGCCTTCGGGGACAGCTCGGGAACACCCACATCTGTATAAGTTATGTGATGTTCTCTTGTGAGTGATGCTGAACATTGGCCAGTGTGCTTATGGCAAGACAATGTGAGTTATTGTATTTTAAAAGAACCATGGTGTTGGAATTCTGGACAACTGGCGCATCCGTTTGGCCCCCACTATCATGCCTCCGATAAATTCCGATCATCCACATTGCCTTGTTTGCATTATGAGCACACTGAGTTTAGCCTCTGTTCTTCAGCCATGGTCCTGGGGGCACCGTTGATTCCCTGCTTTAACACACCCCCTTTGAAAGGGTTTATTAATGAGCTGGCGAGCTAAAGAAATTGTTTGAAGCAGTGTAGCCATTCAAAGTGTGCAGGCCAGGGTGCCTTCAGGATTAGGGTTGAGAAACAGTGTTGTAAGAGACTCCCAACAGCTGGCTTTGTGCAAGAACATGTCTGAGACAAAATCTTTTTAGACAAGCCTTTGAAGGAGCAGGATATGATGAATCATATTGTACCAGTGATCTTGGCATCTGAGCCTGGACAGAGTGCCTTTCCTTGATGAACTATGGAGAATGTCAGATTGACTCTCTGTAAACTAATTGATTAAGGGGGACATGATGTTTTGATAAATTCTCAGTTATGTAAGTATGGTGATATTGATCCCAGTACCATTTGGAAGGCTACATGCTTTCCCTATACCAGAGCTGTTTGAGCTGGCCGTAATAGTAGTAAGAACATGTATGTTTATTGAGGAGTAAGACATGCAGTAATAAAATGAGAGAAATGTACTTCAGGTAATCACTGAAGTCAGAAAGAGCAGAAAATGTGTAAATTAGAATTTTCTTGAGGAGATAAACATTCTAATGTACGTACAATGTGGAGGATGTTTTTTAGAGGTGTCTCAGTACCGTTTTTTTTCCCCTTTCTCCTCCTCACCTCTCTATTCCCCCTCTCCACCTCCCTTTTCCCCCCTCTCCACTGCTTTCCTTATTGTGCTGAAGGACCAGAGCAGAAAGCCCAGTGAGGAGGTTCGTTCCTAGCTCCCGCTGAGATGAGCGGAGGCCGCATTGCTGCCTTCCAGGACCAGCACCACTTGTGGATAAATAGATTTGCATTCTTGCTTTTTATCTTCAGTGTTTTTTCTTTTTGTTTGTTTCTTTTTATTCCTCATTGTTTTGATTCACATTTGGTCAGGCTTGTCCATATTAACCCTCATTGAAGGTCCTGTTGTAAGTCATTTCTTGGTCATATCCGTTCTCTTGACCTGCAGTGTTTTGCCTCTCAGCTGTTTGCGGTGTGCAACCATCACTTTCTCTTTCAGTAAGGCATATCTTAGCCCTTAATGGAAACATACTGTAAATGTAAAATGCCTTTAACCATTAAGCTGACACAGGTGGGAGTTTTTTGTGGCTGTTAACCAATACTATAGCGGTCTCCTGATATCTTACCAATTAATCATATCTTTTTTTTTTTATTTTTATTATTATTATTTTTTTCCCCCTCTTTTTTTTCAGGTCAGAAATTTAGCTAATGCTGTTTTCTGTCTTTTGTGTTAATCAAATGTTACAGGAGCTACATGTAAGATTACCGGTAATGCAGTACATGCTTGTTACAAGAAGGCTTGCACCTCCATTGTCCAACAATGGTGGAATTTAACAGCACTAGCAGATTTGCTGCCTTTGGATGAGTGCAACATGACGGCAGAATAAGAGTCTTTTGGAAAGCCTATTTAGAAGTAACGTCCGCTATGGTAGCATTAGTATGATCTTTTAAATGCTACAGATAATTTGTTCTTTAATTTAATCTTGCATGTAGCACCTTACACTTTGCTTTCACGGTCAGCATTAGAAGGCAGTTGGCCTGCTAGTCTGTATATTTACTTTAGCTTACTGAAGCTATTTTAATTTTCTCTCCCCTCCCTCTCTTATGGTGTTGGTCAGTAAAATAAGGCAATACGTTTCACTGTCAGTCAAGAGTGTGGTTTTTACACCAGGCTGGGAAAGCAAGGGGCCTAGAACTTGGCATAACTGTGTGATCCTCGTCAGTAGACAAAATGACCAAAAACAAAACATTGATCTGGCGTCCAGCTGTGAGGGCAAACGAAGCTATAGATTACACAGCAGACTGAGATGTACTGTTTAAGGGCTGAATGGAGTACAGTTATAATGATTTGGGCCATAAACTGTTCTAATAATCTATGAAGGTTTTGATATGATTGATACCACAGTGTTCCAGTTGTGGTTTTGTTTTTGTTGTTGGTTTGTTTGTTTTCTCCCTCCCCCTTCCCCATCACCACCACAACAGGTGTTCAAGAGTGTTTGACCTGTAAGAGATGTGTATATCCACCCTTATGGTGCTAGACTCTGTGTAGCGAAGGGTGAATTCCTCATTCTTCCCCACTTCTTTGACGCACCCTCTGAACTCTCTTTGTATTTTTGACATGTGTACTGTGTTAAATTCAATACTGTAATACCAGAAAAGAACCGTTAACCTTGCCTGAAAACTGACGTACTTGACAGTGCTACTGCTTGGTGATAGCTTCCTAATGTAAGTGTATATAGAATAAATGTATATTAAAGCCTGTGGTTTAAAGAGCAGTAATACTTTAAACTCGTAGTCATCAGTGGAATACTGTCACCGTGAACAAAGTCGGCAGGGAAACCTAGCCTAATTTTCTCAATTTTTTAAGAAAAAGTTTATTTCTAATGGATTAACTGAATGAATTACTTTGCAATTACAAATTGTTTGTCTACATTGTTTTTAGATGCTGAATGCAAGGTTTTTTTTTTTTTCTTTTTCTTTCTCCCCCCTCTTCTTTTTTTTTTTTCCCCATTTAGAGGCACTGTACAGGCATGCATGAGAATATGGATACATTTCTTTGTGAAAGCAATTTTAGATGGGCGCCTGGGGCTGAGTGGCTGTTACCTTCTACCCTGCTGGGGTCTGTTATGGATGCATCCTTTTAAATGGTTCCCTTTTATTATTTGTTCCTGATGACCTGCCAGTATAACTGAAATCCTCTCCTGTGCTCTCTCAGTGTTGTTTAGATGTGGCTCCTAAGAAAGTGATGATTCGATGATGTTACTTTATATATGCCTTAAAAAATATTGAATTGATTCGACATATCTGTTCTGATTGACTAGACCTGCCAACACTGTGAGGGGCTCGTACGTTTCATAGGTGTTTGAATATATTAAAGTGTTTCATTTTTGTTTCTTCTGTTTTTGTGAAGCAATTTTGTCAAGAGAACTATTAAACAAGACCCAAGTGTAACTTATTTGTGTGTGTTTCCTTGGATGAAGGGTGCTGTTTTACATGTGCTGTGTAATGGCTATAGAGAGGGTCACTTCAACTCACATTGGCACGTCCAGTAGCGAAAGCGTGAGATGGTTTTGTTAACGCTCTGTTCTGGTACTTGGCATGTAGAAGCCAACATGATGCAGATGGCTGTCCTCCCCAACCACCCCCACCCCCCTTCTCTCTTGAATCTGTAAACAATTTGCATCTTCTTGAGGCTCTAAAGAAGCGGATCTTTTAGCTGGGGACTCCAGAGCAATAAACCACCAGTCTGGATTTTTTCAAACTCCTTCTCTGGTTCCATCATATGCCAGTGCTGACTTTGCCGGCAGCCTTCTGCTGCTGTAATCTCAGATCCAGAGTGTTCCGCCCAGAGCACTCTATTACACTGGAGCTCTACTGAGCTATTAGAGGGGGACACGCAGGACCTTACAGCTGCAGCTATGAATTTTGGCTTGTGGGGTTTTATTCAGGCTTAAAGGCACACTGGCCTAAAATGAAAAATGTAACTATAGCTACATATGTTGTAAACATGACTACTAGTATCCTAGAGCAGCATAAGACTCAGGAGTGTTTTATTTATTTATTTATTTATTTTTATTTTTGTTCTTTTCTTTTTTTTCTTCATTAGTTGATGAGTGCAGCGAGAGGCCAGACTCCTTACTGCAGCCATACATCTCTAGTAACTGTCTAGACTAACAGCTTTATAGGCATTCCCAGTGGATGTATGATTATGCGAGTGTGTGTAGTGCATGCGGATGCTGTTAACGCAGCCGATTTCTGTAGCTTTGGTGTATTAAATTGTTTTTCCACAAATTAAACTGTGTACTTTTCCAAGGCAGGATTGTTTTGACATGTTTTTAGTTCTGTAGCTAAAGTGCATGTAAATGAACCTCACTAAAGGGCCCATATTATGGAAAAACTCATTTCCCTTTTTAAAAATAAAGCAGTCTGAGATATGATGACATTGTTAAAGTTAATGAAGTTATTCTATTATAAGCAAGGTACAAAAATAGCCTTGTAAATCTGTCACAGGAAACAACATTTAAATGTCCACCTGTTCCGTATACAACAGTTTAGCCCCGCCCACTCTGAAAATTTAAGGTATGTTTCAGCTGTGAGTGCTTTTCTGAATAAGGCATTGTATAAGACTGCCAACCAGAACAAAGCTAAATTATCTTAGATCAGATTTAAAGACACACAGACAGTCTGTCTGCTCCTATGAATGAAGAAGATAAGAGGATGTTAAATAGTCATGTAAAACTGCAGCCATGTTTGGGTCATATAACCGAACAGGTGTTTAAATGGACCTTAGTTAGAAATACCATAATACAACACACATTGTAGTGTATGGGCTCTTTGAGCTGTGTATGTAATTAAACTCATGGCCACTTGGAGGTGCTGATCCCTACTATTTGTGAGACAGGCCGACAGCCTCCTGCTCATTTCAAACTTTTTGCTGCACTTATGGTGCTTAATCAGTTTGTCCAAGCACGGCTTTTCGGATAATACAAGGACAGTGTAGCGAGAGAATGGCAGACATTCTTTCTCAGTTCAAGTGGAAGTGTGAGGCAGCTGGGCTTTCTTACAACACTTTGTTCTTTTACTCACAGATCGAGGCCAAGAGTGTGCAGATGGCTTTTTCGTGAGTGGCAGGTTTGTCCCACATGAGGGTTTCTAGATATGTTTTAGTGAACATGCGTGGCGTTGTATCAGGAACAGGGACCCTCATCACCTTTTCCCATATATATACACCATATAAATACACACTCACCATCAAAACAATAGTTGAACCCAGAAGGTCTAAGTGCATGCATTGAGCAATCTTCTCCTGACGGTGCTGCCACTAACAGGCACTAACAGGATGACACTGTCAAACCTACTCACCAAGTTTCATTTCTGTTCCTGTTGGTTGATTCGGTCTGGATTCAACAATTTGTGCAGCGATTCGTGCAGTATATACACTCGTCCTCACAAGCTGCAGGGGATGGATAATCGCAGGACACTATTAGGAGCCTCTACAACTCCATGCCGAGACATCTGGAATGTTGCATTAGTAAACATGGTGGCCGACACCATACTGAGAGACACTACTTCTGTATATGTAGCTCTATAAATACAGGGTTTGGACAATGAAACTGAAACACCTGTCATTTTAGTGTGGGAGGTCTCATGGCTAAATTGGACCAGCCTGGTGGCCAATCTTCATTAATTGCACATTGCACCAGTAAGAGCAGAGTGTGAAGGTTCAGTTAGCAGGTAAGAGCACAGTTCTGCTCAAAATACTGCAATGCACACAACATTATGGGAGACATACCAGAGTTCAAAAGAGGACAAAGTGTTGGTGCACGTCTTGCTGGCGCATCTGTGACCAAGACAGCAAGTCTTTGTGATGTATCAAGAGCCACGGTATCCAGGGTAATGTCAGCATACCACCAAGAAGGACGAACCACATCCAACAGGATTAACTGTGGACGCAAGAGGAAGCTGTCTGAAAGGGATGTTCGGGTGCTAACCCGGATTGTATCCAAAGAACATAAAACCACGGCTGCCCAAATGACGCAGTATTGGTCACAAAAGGAGGCCCTACACCATACTAATAAATGACTGTGGTCTAAAACCAGGTGTTTCAGTTTCATTGTCCAACCCCTGTATTTCACACGTCTAAATTTATCAGCGTCAAATGTATTAATTGTTTCTGGTTACCTTTATCTTTCTTCCCAATAGCATTGCAATCCTACACTTCCTTCTAGACCCAACATTTCTTTTGATAATGAGTGTTTATATATTTATAGGTGTATATAAATGTGTTGTGTCGTGTCTGAAGTTTGTCCAAGGCCTGCTGGATATTCCACAATGTTTCTGGGAAAATGGACAGATGGAGTGTAACTTTTTAGTGCAAAAGCACAGTGTTAGGAGGAAAAAGGGCTCAACCAAAACCTCGTTACAACTGTGAAACATGGTGGAGGGAGCATTGTGGTTTCAGGCTGTTTTACTGACCTTAGGAGCTGGATGTCTTTACATTCACATTTAAGGTATTTAGCAGACGCTCTTATCCAGAGCGACTTACAACCGTGCTTAGTGCTCCATTGGATAATATTCCAGCTAGTGCAGGAAGTTCAGAGCCTAAAACTCACCACGAGCTCAGACACTGCCCGAACATGGGGCCAGTGCTGGTACCTAGAGATTAATACACAGACAAGCAAGTAAACCCTTACCTGGCAACCCCAGCCCAGTGCTCGTACCTATAGAGGTGAATTTGTGTCTTGTGATCATTGTGGGAACAATAAAGTCAAGGCTGCATCAAAATATTTTCTAGGAGAACGTAAGGGCAGCAGCCCATGACCTCAAGCTGTAAAGACATGTTATGCAACAAGACAATCACTGAGAGATCAGCTACACAGTGGGCGAATAGGAAAAAGGGTTGTGTTTTAGAATGGCCTGACCATAATCTTATCAAGATACTGGATACGACTTGAAGAGGGCTGTGCAAGCAAGGCTTCCCAGAAATATCGATGAGCTGAAATACATTTGATGGGGGGAAAAGTCCAAACGTAATCCTCACCATCGTGCAAATCTTATCTGCGGCTGCATGAAAATGTTTGGTGGAGGTGTTGGCTACTAAAAGAGGATCTTTAGGTGACAGTCTCAAGTCTCAAGTGGTTTTATTTGTCATTTCAACCATATACAGTGGTGTACAGTACACAGTGAAACGGAATAACGTTCCTCCAGGACCAAGGTGCTACATTGAACAATAGACTACACAATACAATACAGCATAAAGTACATGTGGGCAAGTGAGCAAGACAGTGTACTATACATACACACGACCATTACAAGACAATAAACAATAAATACAGGGGAGGGGAAACAGTGCAGTTGGCCCCTAAGTAGTGGGAGCAGTAAGGTGCAGTTGTGCGTATTTGGTATAATGTAAACATTAGACACTGTAAACACTGTACTTTGAATTTAGCAGCAGTGTGTGTGTGTGTGTGTGTGTGTTCAGTTCAGTCACTGATGTGTTTGTGTGTTCAGAGAAGACTCTGATTGTTCAGTAGTCTAATAGCTTGAAATGCTTATTTTATTCAATATTCAATATTCAATACAAGCATTCACTTTCATTAGCAGTCAATGCAGAAATCCATGTTATTCCATAGGGGTCACTTTCTTTCTCTTGTAGTTGTACAGTAAGCAAATAAAAACATTTACTGTAGGCTGTAAGTAACACTGAAACACTTTAAGGTCCCAGGAATTAAATGCGGAACGTGTTACAGATCCAGTGGAATTTTGTACACATTGCCACACCATTCACATGCTGATTCCCACCTTCACAGGAACATTCGAGAAATAGCTGAAATGATCTCTTCCCTGCCTTAACTACAACTTCAGCCCAGTTGCTGGGTTACATTTCTTCCCTCTCCTTTTTTTTTTTGTTTCTGACAGAACAGGCCTGCAGGGCCAGGTGCCAATCATCTGCCCACCGCACAAATGTCTTATTCACAGAAAAGCAGAATAACATAATGAATATTCATCCGATTCACAGCAAGACCTACTGGCCGATTGTATTGGTTGGCATGGCGGTCAGTCTGCGCAAACGTATCTCCTTGGCCAATCAGTCGGAGAACGCCGAGGAGGCCCTGCGTTGAATATTCATGCACGTAGCAGCTGGAGGGACGCAGAGGCTGCTGTGATGTTCTGGCTGAGGCGTTTGTGTGCGTATGCATTACTTTAGCGTTGCTTTATCATTACGGGGCTCTGTGCTGGAACATGCTGCCCGTGCTTTATGACTGACAGGTCTGAGCTACTGCTCGGTGAGAGAGATCCAAGTAGGATCCAAGTTTGTTATGCAATCAGATTTGTTTAGGCAGAAAAAAGAGCAACTCTTGCCATGCTTACTTCTTCGACTTCCTGTCTGGCTAAAGGAGATTTCACACTTACAACGTGTCAAAAAAATGTGTTCCCTCTCCTGCTGGCATCTCTCTGTGGCCATTTCCATGGCATCACTTTGTGTTCTAATCACTGTCGTTCTCCTTACTTTCTTTCTCTAGTTTTTTTTCTTGTACCAGACCTTTCTCATCCACTTTTCTCTGACACCCCTAGCCTTTAACTCCCCCAAATGATTTTCAAAGCTCACGGTCACAAAAGGTGTGCATTCAGATCTTCTCCTTTTTAACACTCATCATGAAACAATAGCTGCAAGGGAAGGCTTGACATCATGAGACATGCGAATGGTTCAAGCTTAAGCTTGGCTGTGCATGTGACGTAAGCAAGGAACCAACAAACTGTCCAACACGTGCAGCATGACCCAACAGCCACGACTGTGGACGTTCAGTGAGCAGTGATGTCCTCCATGAGTCATTCTGTCAGTGCCTGCACCACTGGCAGACAGCTGCACAACGCCGGACTACATGCAATCAGACCACTATGGCAGCTACCCATAACACCACATTAGCATCATGAGACTACAATGGTACGACACTCCAGACTGGCACGGAGTGACTCCGAATGGAAGCGTGTCATCTTCAGTGACGAGTCCCACTTTTGTGGAGAAGACTTGACTGAATTTGTGTGTTGGAGGCACCGTGGTCAGCGCCAAGATGAACAGTTCGTTGTCAAGCACCACATGTCCAGAAGGGCTGGTGTTACTCCACCTCCACCCCTACCGCAAACTCTGCAGGAGCTGTGTGAGGATATTTATGCTGCTTGGGATGGATTATCACAGGACACCTCTACAACTCGACGTCAGGCATGTTGTGTTAGTAAACATGATGGCCCAACACCATATTGAGAGACCATATTTGCGTATGTGTAGCTCAGTAAATATTACCCACATCATCATCATCATCATCATCATTTATTGTTCCTGGTAACTTTTATCTTCCTTCCCACTAGCTCTGCAATCCCACACCTCCTTCTGACTGCGACTACATTTCTGATGGTGAGTGCAGCAGAAGATACTTGTTTGGAAGAGATGTTGACTTATGATTTGATTATTGTTGTTTGGTGTTTTTCAGTCTTCCAGTTTAGGATGATCTGCTTCAGCTGCCAGAAAGTGGGTACAATTACACAACATGGCGGAGACTTACAGGCTGCTGTTGGTGTTGTGATGCTGATGAAGGTGGAACTACTCCTCTCCTCAGTCTCTTCAGCGTCAAACACTGAGCAAAACTGCTCAGTATTGTTCAAGGTTTGTGAGACTGTCAGAGTGAAATGGTTGAAGCTGGATTAGGAGGCTGGTGAACAACATGTCAACTTAAGAACCATAAAGTCAACATGTCAACTTAAGAACCTAGGTTGGTGTAGCTCAGTGGGTAACACCACTACTCAGGGTGTCACCTCTATATGTGGGAGACTGGGGTTTGAATCCCAGTCTGGGTGACTATGCTTTGCTACACCAATAAGAGTCCTTGGGCAAGACTCCTAACACTACATTGGCCTCCCTGTAATCATTAACCTTGTAAGTTGCTCTGGATAAGAGTGTCAGGGAAATGTAAGTCATTTCCAATACTTGGCAACCACGTGGTTGGTGTTCCCCTTCTATTTAAGTATTCAGGCTTTTGAATGTTAGTTCATGATTCTTCAGGTTGTATCGATCCATCTTGTGGCTGGTCACCCTCTTCATCTGTTAACTTGAACTCTTTTATGCATAGCAGTCTTTTCCAGTGAAGTGGTCCTTTTAATAATACGTCCGTGGTAATTTTTATACACTGCAACAATAAACACGGTCTAAAGTGCGGACTCAATCCTGTCAGTTTCTTTGCGTAGCTGAAAACAAGTCTCCTGAAAATAAAGAAGGCTGTAATAAGCGGACAAATAAACTACCAAAAAATAGTTTATAGGTATTCTATTTATGTTCGCTGTCCAACGAAAAACATGCCACTCCAAAATGGTGACTTTACAGGAGAGAGCGGAAACTTTCTTCACTTTCAATCAAAACATTTTAGGAGCATTTCTGTTGGTCTGTTCCTCCTGGCAATTCTACACAAAATACAGGGCACTGCTAAAAGTGGAGATACATGTTTTTTCTTTAGATGTTCTGCATTATATAATTATTATATTGTAGTTTGTATTTTTTGGGTTTTGGTTTTTTTTTGTGTTTTTCTGTCAAATATACAGTATATTTCTAGCACTGAATAAAAGAATAACTTGTACTTGCCTTAACACAAATACAGGGGTTGGACAAAGAAACTGAAACACCTGGTTTTAGACCACAATCATTTATTAGTATGGTGTAGGGCCTCCTTTTGCGGCCAATACTGCTTCATTTGGGCAGCCGTGGTTTTATGTTTTTTGGATACAATCCGGGTTAGCACCCGAACATCCCTTTCAGACAGCTTCCTCTTGCGTCCACAGTTAAGCCTGTTGGATGTGGTTCGTCCTTCTTGGTGGTATGCTGACATTACCCTGGATACCGTGGCTCTTGACACATCACAAAGACTTGCTGTCTTGGTCACAGATGCGCCAGCAAGACGTGCACCAACAATGTGTCCTCTTTTGAAATCTGGTATGTCTCCCATAATGTTGTGTGCATTGCAATATTTTGAGCAGAACTGTGCTCTTACCTGCTAACTGAACCTTCACACTCTGCTCTTACTGGTGCAGTGTGCAATTAATGAAGATCGGCCACCAGGCTGGTCCAATTTAGCCATGAGACCTCCCACACTAAAATGACAGGTGTTTCAGTTTCATTGTCCAACCCCTGTAAATGAAAGGTTCAGATGTTTGCACAGTGCTGTTGTTTACCAGTCATTGTTTGGTAAATAAATGGAAACTGAACAAAATCCCCACTTTAAATAATGGTAGCTTTTGGTAGCACTCTTTCTCTGTCTGTCTCCCACTCCCTTCTCGCCCCTTTTCTGTTCAGATGGGCTGGGGTACATGACAGGCCACTTCAGAGGAATCTTCTAGTTCTATGTTTATTTCGTTTTTGCTTTTCCCTTTTTCTCTCTCATGGCGATATAGAAATTCAGTATGATACACTCTCCCAGCGTGTTTCCCAGCCAGGGAGTGAAGGCGTGCTAACACACGTTCCGTTCCCTGCGACTGCACACGCATACACACCCGATGATACGTGAAGCATGCTGGCTGCGCGGGTTTGTTTGGGCGTTCTGTCTGAGCTCACTGGAACGGAGAGTAATTTATGACTCCAGGCTCTGGGTGACGCTCCTCAGAGGGAGAGTGCTGAAATGGGTTCAGTGAGTGTCGCTCATATCGTAATGAAGACATTTGGATGCGTGGTTGGCATTTTCAGACTGGACTGGCATTTTGAGACTCTTCATGCGTCCATGCCTCAGGCGAAGCTATCAGAGCCTTCATCCTAATACCCTACTCTCACCTCCGAGCCATTTGGGACTAAACATCTAATTACCAGTTTTCCAGACACAAGCTACAATCGCTAATAACAAAACTGTACAGTGTCCATCAAACAGCTTGTGTTCTGTGCTCATTGGCAGTTACATATCAAATAGAAGGCCTTTTAGATCATGCCACTCATCTTTGTAAAATCCACAAAATGGAGGAAACTACTGATTAAAGTACTAACCTTGGGAATAAGGACGTTTCCCATTCTCCGACTATATGTTTAAATTTGCCATTCAGTGTATTCATTCAGTACATCAGTAGCCCAGATGTGCAGAGTTTTTGCCTTTTTTGGTGAGCTGAATAATTTGCAGATTTTGGTGATTTGCAGAGACACGGTGATAATTACACTAAAGCTAAAATAGACACGGACAGGAATATAAAATGAACCTCTGTGGTAGTTACTTTAGGCCTGCTAGTAGCTTACGTTACCTACACTGGCTACATAACACGAAATTGTTTCTCAATATGAAACTTTCGGTAGCACTTTACTTTACAGATCGCTAATAAATAGGTAATGATATAATAATTTAACAGTAACGGATGGTATTTAATCATTAATTAAATGCTAATTTCCTAGTTCTTACTAAATCATAGATTAGAACTTGTAGTGAGTGTTAACAAGGCCATTATGAGATAATGGCAACAAAATAATGGTGACAGGCTGCACTTACATAAAAATAACCTGCTTATTCTATAGTTCTTTATGTATAATAAGTGAGCAGTTGTGATAACAAGGCAGTAATGTAATAGAAACACTATATAGAAGTGTTTTCCTAAAGCATATGCGCACATTCCAATCATTAATAAATAAAAAGATTCAAGTCATGTACCAGTTTAGTAATAAAACAGTAAAAAGCAGTACGTTTTATTTACCTAAAATAACCCACTTATTTTATAGTTCCTAATGAATAATAAGAGAGAATAATAATTTACATGTATATAATATATAATGTTAGAGTTATTAAACCAAAGTCAGTGAAGTGGTTCTGCTGTAATTACTTGGTATCAGGGCTGTAAAATAGTAATTCACTTGTGTCTGTTTTATTTCTCACCTGTTATGTATTTGAATGGTCAGACACAGGGCGATTTACAGGCAGTAGTTACAGTGAAACTATATGGTATCACAGCCGTAAAATACAAACTCACTGATTTCCATCTTGTTTATTACTTACTGCACCTCCAGTCAGGTCATAGCATCAGTTCAACATGGTCTTGTGCTTCATATGTAGGTCCACCTAGAGACACATACTGTTACCCAGGAACTGAATGAGGCAAATCTGTTCTGTTACATTACTGCTTTATTAACACTACAACTTCTCACTTATTACACAAAAAGACCTATAAAATAAGCAGGTCATTTTTAGGAAAGTGCTAACCCTGTTACTAGTATTTTAATATCATAACGGCCTTGTTAACACTCACCTAATTTCTGATTTATTATGTAGTAACACCTAGGAAATTGGCTTTTAAATAATGATTAAATTCGATTTGTTACTGTAGAACTACTATATCATTACCTATTTATTAGCGACCTGTAAAATAAAGTGCTACCAAACTTCCAGTTTAGGATGATCTGCTTCAGCCGCCAGAAAGTGGGTACAATTACACAACATGGCGGAGGCTTTATAGGCTGCTGTTGGTGTTGTGATGCTGATGAAGGTGGAACTACTCCTCTTCTCAGTCTCTTCAGCGTCAAACACTGAGCGAAACTGCTCAGTATTGTTCAAGGTTTGTGAGACTGTCAGAGTGAAATGGTTGAAGCTGGATTACGAGGCTGCCGAACAGCATGTCAACTTAAGAACCATCAAGTCATTTCCAATACCTGGCAACCACATGGTTGGTGTTCCCCAGAGTCTTCTATTTAAGTATTCAGGCTTTTGAATGTTAGTTCATGATTCTTCAGGTTGTATAGATCCGTCTTGTGGCTGGTCACCCTCTTCATCTGTTAACTTGAACTCTTTTATGCATAGCAGTCTTTTCCAGTGAAGTGGTCCTTTTAATAATATGTCCATGGTACCAGAGCTTCAGTTTGGTTATCTGGGCTTCGAGTGAGAGGGAAGGCTTAATTTGGTCCACGATCCATTTGTTTGTTTCCTGTCCAGGGTTCTCTTCAGCAACACCAAAGATCAAAGGCATCTATATTTTCCCTGTCTGACTTGTTTATTGCACAGCTTTCATGTTCATAAAGAACCACAGAGAAGACCAAAGCTTGGACAATCCTGATCATTTTGTAGAAACAAATCACTGCATTCGCTTCTTTATCTGTGTTCTACTGAGTGCTAATATACTGTAATCTACAGTGTCATGTTTCTGGAGTACCGGATGAATCGAATAGGCAAAGGCTGTCCACTTGTTCCATATCGTCTCTATCAGCGAGAACTAGTTGTCTTTATATCATCACTGTCCAATGAAAAACAAGTACCTGCAAAATGGCAGCTTTACAGGAGAGGGCAAGCGCCTTATGAGATTGTGGTGTAAGTCAATGGAACCAGACTTTTTTCCAAGCAATTCTGGGTCATTTCTGTTGGTCCATTTATCATGAAATTTCCACAGAGTGTAAACAGCAGCTGATATGTTCAAAAGATGCATAAAAGCAAAAATCCACAAAAATAGAGATACATGTTTTTCATTAGACAGCGACGATATACACCTGAAGTCGCAGCATTTCACTCTGTTGTTTTAGCTTCTACCTAAGGCCCTTTAGGTCCTCCAGATTTGATACTACGGATACTATGGTACTAAGGGTATTTATGATTCTTCCACCAATCCTGAATCCTTAATCATATTTTTCCAGTCCTGCTCCTCTCATTACATGTTCAGCGTAAATGTGGTATTGGGATACAAGCCTAGTTTATCCCATTCTTTGGGATAATTTGTTGGGATAATTTGGTCACTACTTTAACTGAATAATCTTCAGATGTTTTGTTTTGTTTTGTTTTGTTTTGTTTTGTTTTGTTTTGTTTTGTTCTGTTCTGTTCTGTTCTGTTCTGTTCTGTTCTGTTCTGTTTCGTTTCGTTTCGTTTCGTTTCGTTTCGTTTCGTTTCGTTTCGTTCTGTTCTGTTCTGTTCTGTTCTGTTCTGTTCTGTTTTGTTTTGTTTTGTTTTGTTTTGTTTTGTTTTGTTTTGTTTTGTTTTGTTTTGATTGCAATGTTATTGGTTTCTGTAGCTTTTTTGCCTGCCTGATCTTCTAACACTACAGATTCTCATGTGTAGCCGACTTTTCATTTTGGTTTCATCTGTGATGATTTATCCATTTACATCTCTTTCAAATCCAGTTCCAAATCATGGCTGAAACTTGCTGCTGGTTTGTTGGTGTATGTCAGCTTTGTGGGTGTTATTATATGAGTCATAATGTGAGTTATTATATGAGATATTAATTAGTCAAGACTGTTACGTAAAAGTCTATGATACTGGAATGGGAGTGTTTTGCCACCCTCTTTTACAAGTGGGGGTTTTTATTTGAAGGTGGAGACAACTGTGTTTGAGGTTTATGGTATGTTGTTTATCTATTCCAATATAAACACAGCTATTTATTCTATGACAACTTTAAAGAAGAAAAGAAGGTATTTATGAACTTTTGACAGGAAATGTATTTATTTTAAAGTAAAAACTGTTCAGAACTAGATTCCATTCAAATGTCATTGTAACTATTCAAAGCAGCTTCTCACGGAAAGACTTCTCGGAAATCTAAGAAACTGATTCATGGACATTGGTGCTGAATAAGTGGAGGTTCAGAGTAATTGGTTCTGGATTGAGACCTGGATACTGTATATTACTTAACATGGTGCTGGTCCTGTTCAGGCTCTCATTTAAAAACTACAGCATGTCCAATTAGGTGTCTTTCTTTCAGTGCCTCTGTGGACGATGCATTTTTAATGAGTAATGGTGCTGGTTTCTGCATATTTAAGAGGGTTCCCTCTCTCTGCTATTGTTCTCCTCTAGAGAGACACATTGCCTGGGTGGGACTGACCCCCCTGGCGTTGTCACAAGGCGACAGCGACCAAACAAAGCGGCCTGCCACTGAGGATGATATCACCACTTTGCCCCATCCCCCATACCGTGTGTGTGTTTATGTGTTTGACGGTCATTAGACTCACGCATGATTCATGGGAGCTGTTTTGGAGCAGCCACCCTAAGAGAAAAATGATGAGGTTACTAAACGACGTGTGTGTTGTGTGAACACAGATGCTCTTACGCCTGATTGGACATAAGAAATGTCATGCTGACGCAGTAAACAAAAAAAACTTACTCTGTAGCTCAGACGCTGCTGTGTTTCAGACCACCTGGAATCAAGTCAACCTGGAATCAAAATGTACCTCTTTATATTGTTACAGTGTCTAAAACGAAGCAACCTGTCAAATTCATACTCCAAACAGGTAACACCTCACCATAAAATAGTCTCTCCTCTCTTCAATTCTTACCAGTCCTGAAGACTTCGTCTGTTGACATACCAAGAGCATCTCCAGTGGTAGACAGCTACACCAATGTTAACTGTGGTCTTGCTTCTTTTACTATCACTTCTTTGGTTTGCTTGTTGAGGATGAGCTGAGAATGAGCAGCGACAGTTATTATAATGGTTCCTTGCCAAGAACTTCAGCCATTATTGCATTATAATGGATATATCTTCATATACTGATGATGTTAGTTCATTTTAGAAGCTTTTAAACTGAAAATCTTACTAATTTCCTATTTAAGACAAAAAAAACCATTTCTTTTACATATAAGTAGTTAGGAGCATAACGGCAGGCTACAATGTACTATACTGTGTCCTTTAATATGAGCCTCTCATTTTAATATCCACAGCTATCAAAGCAATACATTGAACAGACCGGAGCAAATAAAGTACTCAGTTTAATAATGATTATATTGTATGAATTATAAATCAAATTAAACAAGAAAGCACACAGATCCTCTCTACTCTGAAGAGGTCCCCTGCAAGGCGGCATGTATTAGTTTAGGATTAAGATACTATAGTCTAGCATGTTATTAAAAAAGATGATGAATTCTTTTGAAATCTTGAATGTGATAATAACTGAAACATGCAAAACTAAAATGTGTGTGTGTGTGGATGTGTTACAACATATACAACATATCGCCGCTGTCCAAAGAAAAACAGGTATCTCCAAAATCACAACTTTACAGGAGAGGACAAAAACCTAATTTAATTTGAATGGAAGTCAATGGAACCAGACGTCTTTCCAAGCAGCTTTGGGACATTTCTGTTGGTCCATTCTTTATGAAATTTCCACATAGTGTAGACAGCAGCTCATGTGACCAAATGAGACATAAAAGTAAAAATCACCGAAAATGGAGATACATGTTTTTCTTTGGACAGCGACAATATATAACATATGATATGTGAAACATGTACTTCACTGCCGGACACTATATAAAAGAACTGTACACTTTTCAACTCCTTTATAATAATAATATTTTTCTGTCCATCCGTCACATTTTTTTATTTTATCTTCTTATCCCTCCATTTATTTCATATTTATGGTTGCACACTTCAGCCACTGCAGGCTAATCTCCATTTTGTGTTGCCCATTCCATATTTGTCTAATGTGTCTGTAGACAAGTGTGTCTGCCTTTAAATGAGTTGATCCCATATGGATCCAGGGCTTACCTAATATAGACTATATTAAGACATCTATCAGGCATCCAATTAGTGATGACACCTCTCAAAAGACACCGAGCTAAATTATGCGATACGCCCCAGGACGACAGTGAAACATAATACAGTTTAAGCGCTTTTTTTGGAGACACTGTGAAAGGGTGAATACATGATGTTACTATTTTTCTGGGCTTTGGAGAGCAATGTTTCTGTCTATCAAGTCATTTCCCTGTGTGGTGTGCATGATGGGCTCGGCAGAGCATGTGTGGGTGTCAGGGAGAGGGGTGGGAGCTCCATACATCACTGCACTGCAAGCCGAATCTGTTCGAGGAGTTAAAGATAATCTACTTATGAGCGGAACGACTTCACACTCCACCTCTCTCTCTCTCTTTCTCTCTCTCTCTCGCTCTCTCTCTCTCTCTCTCTCTCTCTCTCTCTCTCTCTCTCTCTCTCTCTTTCTCTCTCTCTCTTTCTCTCTTTCTCTCTCTCTTTCCCTCTCTCTCTCTTTCTCTCTCGCTCTCTCTTTCTCTCTCTCTTTCTCACTCTCTCTCTCTCTCTCTTTCTCTCTCGCTCTTTCTCACTCTCTCTCTCTCTCTCTTTCTCTCTCGCTCTCTCTTTCTCTCTCTTTCTCTCTCTCTCTCTCTCACTCTCTTTCTCTCTTTCTCTCTCTCTCTCTCTCTCTTTCTCTCTCTCTCTCTCTCTCTCTCTCTCTCTCTCTTTTCTCCTTCTCTCTCTCCCTCTCTCTCTCCTCTCTCTTCTCTCCTTCTCTCTCTCTCTCTTTCTCTCTCTCTCTCTCTCTCTCTCTCTCTCTCTCTCTCTCTCACTCTCTCTCTCTCTCTCTTTGCAGAGAGCTGAAAACATAGCAGTGAGTGGAGTTGACTGTGGACTACAGACTGTGATCCCTCACACAGGAGACCCAAGTAGCTTCTCATTGACAGGGTATATGTGAGGCTATGGATGAGTTTTGCTGATAGCTTATGAAGACTCTTTATGCAGTGTGAATGTGTTCTCGCACAGACTAAACTACTTTTCAGGGCATTAGGGAAGGCCTGGCCAACATACAGACCATTACAATTTGGGGAGGACCACTAAGATAGTGGGAAAGGGTCATCATGGAGTCCGAAAAGTGTGTGGGGGCAGGAAGAGGTAAGTGAGGAAAAACACAAACAAACCACAAAGATACATAAATAAGATTTTTTATAAAAAGATACATTTGTTTGGATATTGGAGTGTATTTAGGGCCAGGTTTTGTGGATGAAGGGGTCACTGTGGTTGTAGGGGACTGGTCTAGATAACAGTCTGGTCCAGCCTAACATGAGAAAATATAAAACAGATTAAAACAAGAAAAAGAAACAGGTTAATGTAAAATGTGCATTTGTGCATCATACCGTATTCCTTCTTGATAATATAGAAGTAGGCTTCGGTCATCATATATGTTTTGACCATTGAGCTGTGTGTATAAGTTACAGAAGTCACAACTACATTTTTAACCGCCCTCCTGGTGCCTGTTACTGCACACCATTTTGAAGCATTTAAACATCTCACAGTGAGAATTCACCAGGATAACAAGTCTGAATGGGGAGGTCACTCGACAGCCATCTTTTCTATGTTCCCCAGGCACTGGGGTCTCTTTGAAATGCGGAGAGACCAAACTACTCCAAACAGAAGGTTTGATTATTATCATTTTAAATATACACTTGAAATGACTGGTACAATTTGACAACAACTTCGTTAATGCCTGGTAGCGTTTGACTCAATAATGCCCAAAAATGCTTATGCAGATCTTCATAACTAGGGGGGCTTTCCCTATTAGTGTCCCACTCATGGTGTAACAGGCAAGCTAATTGACTCTTGTCTTGAAAGGTGGATCACCACGTTGAGCATTACAAGCTTTCCTATTTATATTTCAACCAGTGATCAGTCTCCACATCTAGAGCCTTCACATGGTGGGATTAGTTTTAGAAAGTGATTAGTCAAAATGGCTACAGATGTCATGTAAATAATACATGAAAGATTATTTCTCTTTTTATTATGTCTCCTATTTCTCTTAACATTTCTCTGATATGTTAAAAAAATAATTTGCCATTTTCCACACACCCTATGTTCATATTTAATTATATGCATGCACTTTATATGAATCTACATTAAGAAGCTCATCCGATTCAAACAGCATAGAACTGAATTAAATTAGTGGAAAGCATGGTGGCACAGTGGGTGGCCTCACTGCTAGAAGGGACTGGGTTTGATTCCTAGGTGGGACGTCCTGGTTCCTTTCTGTGTGGAGTTGGCATGTTGTCCCTGTGTCTGTCTCTGGGTTTTCTCCGAGTGCTCTAGTGCTGGGATAGGCTCCAGCACACCCCACAACCCGGGAGGATTAAGTGGTTTAGAAGACGAGTGAGTAAGCGAATTAACTGTGCTTACATCATCTTACTAAGCTTTTCTAGTGGCTAGTAGCAACTAGCACTCCTGTCAGTTAACCACACCAATGTAGACTAACATCAAAACAATAGCTGCACCCAAAAGAAAGTGTCAGAAAGAATGTGATTGGGAAGGAAGATAAAGGTTCACAGGAACAATAGATGATGATAAATTTAGACTGATATGGGTAATATTTATTAAGCTACACATACAGAAGTAGTGTCTCTCAGTATGGCATTGGGCCGCCATGTTTGCTAATGCAACGTGCCAGACGTCTCGACATGGTGTTGTAAAGGTTCATGATGGTGTCCTGTGATAATCCATCCTCTGCAGTTTGAATATTCGCACAGTTCCTGCAGATTTTGCGGTAGGGGTGGAGATGGAATAACACCAGGCCTCTTGGATATGTGACATGTGACAACAAACTGTTCATCTTGGTGCTGAGCAAGGTGTCTTCACACACAGATTCGCTGGTCATGTCCACTGAGTCAAAAGTGGGACATGTCACTGAAGATGAACTGCTACCATTCTGTGTCACTCCATGACAGTCTGGCATGACACCATTGCAGTCTATTTACATTTACATTTAAGGTATTTAGCAGACGCTCTTATCCAGAGCGACTTACAACCGTGCTTAGTGTTCCGTTGGATAATATTCCAGCTAGTACAGGAAGTTTAGAGCCTAAAACTCACCATGAGCTCAGACACTGCCCGAACAGGGGGCCAGTGCTCGTACCTGGAGATTAATACACAGACATAGAACAAGTAAAGCATTACCTGGCAACCCCAGCCCAGTGCTCATTCCTATAGAGGAGAAATGGTTATTAAAGTGCAACACAATACACACAATTTACACCTCTACTAGAGCTCACTCACTTAAGTGCATTACGAAGAGACGGGTCTTGGCAACGCTGACGTGGTGTTAAGGACAGTTGTTGTAACAGTCTGTGTGCATGTAGTTCCGCATAGTGCAGCGATCTGCCCATGGTGCTGGCAACAACAGATTCACTATTCGCTGAATGTTCAGCATTGTGGCTGTTGGGTTAGTCAGGTACAATAGGGTTGCCCTTGCTTATGTCACATGTGAGCAACTTGAGTGAAACCTGTGTAAAAACACTTGTATGTCTCTAAATGTCAAACTTACTCACCAAGTTTCTTTCCTGTTGGTTGATTCCTTCTGTATGCAACTATTTGTGATACTGATCTACCTATTCTTTTCATGATGAGTGTCATTTTTGAACTTACCTTGACTAAATGGTTAATAAACAGCAGGTGGTACAACTTGTTTCATTTATACTCCAACATAACATTAAATGCAAATAAAGTTAATACCAAATGCAGTGCGTTTATGTATGCTAATCTGTGTGTTTTTCTGAACTTCTCCTTGTGGTGGACCAGTTCATTGCCTAAATGTCCAATCAGTGCTTCATTATATAAAGTCAAGTTTTGAGGACATAAATTAATGAGCAGAAACAACATTAACTGCTGTTTTCAAAAGAAGAAATTCTTGTCGCTTTTTTTTTACATTTTTTCATCATAGGAAAACTACAAAGTGCCACGTTATGAAGTCTGTAACAGATGCAACCCTCTCATCAGCACCCAAGCCAAAAAAGGCTAGATGACAAG
Source organism: Prochilodus magdalenae (assembly GCA_024036415.1). NCBI lineage: Eukaryota > Metazoa > Chordata > Actinopteri > Characiformes > Prochilodontidae > Prochilodus > Prochilodus magdalenae. The sequence goes on from JAMWET010002585.1 coordinate 663,141, forward strand.
CTACTGAAAAGAATATGCATACGAAGTAGGGCTTTGTTAAATGGGCCCAGTACTTACGCTCACCAAAATAGGGGGTGTGGAAAGCTGTAATTCCAAAACATTCAGGCATAAATTCACTCAAACCATGAAATAACAAAAAAAAAATGCCGTATTCTGAGTCATATTCACTACAGAATATCTGACTATATCACAAAACCAATCCTCAGCTCATGCGGCAATAATGAGCTGTATGCATCAGGACACTGTGGGAACTTCCACATGGCTACATTTGCGAGCAGTGTGCGTTGTGTACTTGTTTGTGTATATTGTGGGGGCTGGCACAGCGTATAAAAACAGCATTGTGACAGCATGGATGGGGGTGTATGCGTTGAGGGGGGACTTACTTGATGAGTCATCACAGATGTGTACTCTGGCCCTGTCACCCCAGGGCCAGTGTGTTACGCTCTTGAGGTCATTTGTCATCTGTGTCTGTGCGTGTGTGTCTATGTGCATGTGGAGTGGGTTCTCCTTAGCTGGGCACACATCCTCAAGAGTCACATTCAATACAGAGATAAGGTTACGCAACTGCCAAGACAACAGCCCAATGATGTGTAAAGGCCTTTCTTCCCTGCTCCTTGCTCGCCTTCCTTTAGATGGAGATCTACACAAACACCACCCTTCAAATGGAAAAAATGAATCACGTTCAGTCAACACAGGTAGTAGAACAAAGACATAAGACAGTGTGGAGATTTGAACTCTCCCTCTGTTATGACCCCACAGTTTAATAGCAAACAAAAATCCTAAGGTTTAGGTTATAGCTAATAACACGACTCAGACACAGTTATGGTTCCTGTCTGGCCCTGCCTGCCTGGCCTCGGGATACCCCCGTTCATAATAAAACCCACCCAAGCACTCCTCTATTGGTAGGTCCTGTAATGATATGTCCCAAAGGTACAAAAAACTATAATCCGGGGAGTCTTTGAAGAGCATTGCATATCAATAGTGCCCTTTGGGTTTTTAAGAGTGAACTGAGTCTGTGAACAGGTAATAGACAATAGGGATGTAAATATTAACTACTTTACCATTAACCGACAAACTTTGTAATTGTCTTGCCAAAAAAATCACTACATGAATAATTAGATTTACCATTAAGCTGAACAAGATTTCTTTATTAACTATGCATGAGTACAACAAGCGAGGGGCTCTGATAGGTGCGCCTTCTAAAAAATGAAATGTGCAGATGTTAATGGTTATGTTTGTGAAAATATAACCCTCATTGAGAGGACAATACTAATACTATGTGCCATATCAGAAGCAAACATTTGCAAGTGACATGACAGTTAACTGTTTTCATATCCTCTAAGAAGGTGTGATCCATGGCAGTATGAGGAAATCACACATGAGTGTGCAACATTATAGAGAAGAATGTGGTGCACAGCGATGGCTTTCAAGAGCTACTGAGGTACGCTGAGCCACTTGGGCTAGCTGGGAATGGTAAAGGCAAGTTTAGAATTTTAGAATAAGGACGTTTCTGTTGCCCTTCACTGTAAATTCCAGTCAACCCCATATACATAATATATGAATATATTAGAGTTGTCAGCCCTGCAGTCCAAACCTTATGTAGTGTGTTTACTTCATGTACATGCATGCCCCACCTGTATCTTCACGCGTATCTCATTTTTGTTGATTTTTATACATTGTTTAAACACATTACCTGCCATTTACTTCATGATGAATTGACCAACAGAAATGGCCCAGAATTGCTTGGACTAAAGTCTGGTTCCACTTACCAGGTTTTTGCCCTCTCCTGTATAGTTACCTACTTGTTTTCTTTGGATTTGTTATCTAACACTGCTGTCAGCACAAAACCTTGAAAATGATCATTTTACGAGAGAAAAAAAAACAACAACTTTGCTTTCCTTTTTCTGTAAGCTAATAGAACCAGACTTTTTTCCCAGTCACTTTTTAAACATTTGTTTTGGTCCTTTATCATGAATGTGAAGGCCATAAGATATTTTCAAATAATGTAAAAACGTAGAATTTAGAAATTTAGAATGAGCCTTTTTACGTACATTTAATAATCTGATAATAATCCAATCATAATCAGGTTTTATCAGTGTATATGCTCTTATTCTGATTCCTTTCATTTTTCACAATGACAATAAAACACTTTTGCAGCAATCTTGAAACTAACTACATGCTTGACAAACTGAAAAATAGTCTTCACCTTCTAGATGATATTCACAGTATATTCATATTTTCCGATAAAGTGATGTTTAAAAAAGCTGCGGCATGACATTTAAGTTTTACTTCATGTTTATGTCTTATTATGTGGGTGTACTGGCAGCTGAAATCCGATGATGGCCTGACTCATGTAGAACCAGGGGTTTTTCCCATTACATTACTCAAGTGCATGTAAACATGTCCAACGAATTACTAACGAATTACTTTATTTTCTGCAGATTATTATTTTACATGTAAAAACCATTTTTTTATATGTAATTATATGTAACCTCATTCAGTGGACTAATAACAGTCAGTTAGCAGTAAAAAAGCCAAAAAATGACATATACTATATAGTGTTAATATACGATTCTTAGTGGCAAAAGAGCATCAGTTTAACGTATGACTCTCTACGCTTTAGAAAGATTGTGAAAATGGGCATCGCAGTGTTCTACACGTTTTAGAGGACACAGATCGTGAAGTGTCTCTTGCAATCATACTCCATTCTAAAATTCTGATTGAAACTTGGCACAAATAGAATTTCTAGCCTGTAAAGAGCAAATCTGAAAATTCGCCAATTCTTCAAAGATTTTAAAGGGGATAAGAAGGCTTAGTAATGGGTTAGTAAATTTTTAGTTCCAAGATCCTTTGCTTTTATCCCTTAATGAAGATTTATGGGGTGCCCTAAATATGAGCTTAGCAGTATAAGGTCCTGCCACCATTTAAAGCTTAAGGTCCATCAGATGTGCTCTAGTGGATCTCCTAGCATTAAGCACGTCCTCCTTCATCACCTGACTGAAGGAGAACAAAAGCCCCTTGTTTGGACAACTAAAACTTGCCAACAGAGTGTCCATGTTGCAAAGCATCATTAGACATGCCTAGGTCCTTAAAAGTTGGTGAGTCAAAAAAGAAAAAGAAGCATTAGTGTATTTCCAATATAGTATATTTCAGTCTGTAGGTTATGGATGCCAGATAGTCTTTGCTGGATTAAGGATGGTGACAGGGTTTGGTAACGTAAAGTGTGGATCTTATACCATACATTGTTGGTCTTACTTCTTAGGAAGTAACTGTGAACGTCAAGGGTGGTGTTCCCTCAGAAGTAGACTTTTTCTTCATGGGGTCACCAGTTGTAGAATGAAATCCGAATCACATTTTCCAATTTGTCATATGATCTAAAGGCTTTTGACATATAAGGCTTGACCAAGTCACTGACAAGACATTCTCCAGCAAACACACACACACACAGACTCCCCCAAAGGGTACCAATCAAGGTTTTCACACGCTGTATCTAACATTCGTAGCATAGAGGCTGGCAGAAAAGAGAAGCAAGGGTCATTCTGAGGGATGATGGAGATTCCCCTTTAGGACATCTAACCAAATGGAAAGATTTAAAAGAAAGGAGAAGTGGCTCATGTGGTGAGAGTGACAGTGAGCGTATGCGTCTCACTCTGGGAGCGAGTGTGTTGAAAACACCACCGCCGTGTCTTAATTTAGCACTGCGACCAGAAGTCGACCGCAGGGTCGGGGTGCTACGCAACACCTTCCTGCGTCATGGTTTCAGTCTTAAACATTATTTCCATGGCAACGGTGGGGAATTCTCCGAGAAACAAACCTAAATTTGTAAGATAACACTTCTCACTTTGCTCAAATCTCTCAAAGGATTCACCTTTAGATGTAGAATGCTATACTCCTAGATTTCTCAGTGTGCAGGGTAAAATCCCATGACATTTGCTGAAATGGTGGCGTAAGGTCATGACACTGTGGTCATTAGACTGGACCTGAAGGCCCTTGGCCTTTTTCATTCTGTCTAAAGCTTGCTATGTGACATGTGGTAGATCAGCTGAACGATCATTTCATAAGTACTGTATTAGCTTGTAGCAATTTCATGCCACTAAAGTTTCTTATTGGTAAATGAGTAGATGCCATAGAACCAATACCACCACTGCTATAGTGGCATTCCCTGCGATTAAAAGAGACACAGCTTTTATGGTGCTTTATTCTCCAGCTGTTGTTGGCCACAGCCATGCTGTACAGCAGAGTTTCTCTTTACTGCCCAGATCACATCGAACTGAGAAGCCTGAAGGGTGGACAGATAGGTTTGCAATGCTTCATTCTAGGATGGCCTTGACCACACCTTGGCTAGGCCTCTGAGTCAGAAGCGATCTGGGTATGGAAGAGGAAGCTCTGCTTAGATATGCTGATGGTGAAAATCGGCCATCAGAGCATTACTTGTGAGTCTGATGATGCTGCGATTTGTAATTAGCATATCTTGCTGTGGTAGCTTAAGTTGCTAAATGTGTGCTAGAATTGTGCTGTTTTTTTAAGCTACATTATAAAGTAGGCTTTTTGCTTTTAAGATTCATTCACTATCAGCAATTAGACAGATATGGTGGTTTATCATGGTAACTAATTTATTTTTACAGTTAACAACCTGCATGTGTTGCTGGTTACTTCAATCACTGCTGTCTGTCTAGCTTTCTTATCTTTAGAATTATAACTAACCTTTAGAGAGGGCAGCCCAAATGAATAATACTATGGTCTGTCTATAAGAACAGCTTTTGCTTCATGTAAATGTCCTGCACTGAAAAAGGTTACTTTTTCATAATTTTGCATAATTTTCCTAATGAATAGATACATGACAAAAACACAATACATAGACATTATTGACAAAGCATGGTATATCACGTTACCATAAAAAAAAAAAAAAGATTTCCCATGCACACAGACAGGGATCAATTGACAGGAATAAAACTTGGTGGGCATGGTGTCACTGCATCTCCTCCCCTACTGCAAAATCTGCAGGAACTGTGTGTGAATTTTCAATCTGCATGGGATGGATTATCGCAGGTCACCATTAGGAGCCTCTACATTGAGACGTCTAGCATGTTGCATTAGCAAACCCATGCTAATATGGGTTTGGCCCAATATTGGCCCAGTATGGCCCAATGCCATACTTCTGTACGTGTACCTCAATAAACATTGTCCATATCAGTTCCAATTTATCATCATTTATTGTCCCTGGTAACCTTTATCTTCCTTCCAAATAACATTGCAATGCCACACTTCCTTCACGATGAGTGTAGATGAGAATAATTCATCACAATTATAGCAATTTAGTTTAAATAACAGCAACTATAAAAACAAACTGTACTGTGTAAAAACAAAACTGGTAAAAAAAAAAAACCTGCTGAAGTACTTGGAGTTTAAGGTATCCAGGGAAATGCCATGACACATTATAGGTGTCCAGTCCAATGAGGTGAATGTTAAATGAGGGGATTTACTCCTTTCACTCTGATTCTGAGGAAACGACAGGAGGCAAAAGTCAACAGAACACTACTTATTATTTGTTGGCTCACAATTATGAAGCAAATGAATGGTTAGCCTTGTCATGGGTTTACACATCCAGGGGCATGCATCTCATAATTACTCACTGTAATCAATTTGTGGCGTCAAGCATGAAGAGATCTAAATGCTATGCATACATATCCTGTTTGGATATGTCTTCCATCTGGACCTCCAGCCATAATGACAGGCCTAGCAGAAAGCCGACCCAGCCTCATTAAAAGAGGTTGGGAGAGGAGCCTAAACCATGCTCAGTTAAACCTACTGATACTTTGGTGGAGTTACACACTTTTAACCTTAAAGCGGCACTAGGTAAGATTTTTAGTCCACAGCATTAACAGGATGTAAAGGAATAAGAGTTTTGAGGGCATGTCAAAGACTTCTATGTATTGTGTTACAGAGATATCTACTGAGCTTAGCATGCTTTTCATGATATCATTTTGTACCACAAGAGGTGATAATAAGTCACTGTATCAGCATCTTTCACCAGCCATACATGAGAGGATGAAAAAGTATCACTTCCCCAACACTGTATTGTAACCTCCTGTAAATTATCTTGAAGGTCCTTCTCCACGTTTGATCATTTGAGTACAGGTAGCCACTGAAAGGAGGGGAAAACACAGTGATGGCTGAAGCTCCTCACAAGCGACCATTATGATTACTGTCACAGCCACCTGTGTCAGGAATCCACGTTCAGTAGGAAGCAACACAAGATATGAACAGCAGCAAAACAAGAGTTAACATTGGCATTGCTTCCTGCCACTGGGGACGCTGTTCCTGGGTAAAGGGATGAGGTTTGATGCTGAACCTGCAACAATTTTATTCTAGACTGGTAAAGTACAAAAAGGCTGGTTGTTCAGGGTGGCGCAAGCGTGATAACACCACTACCCACCAGGAAGTTACCGTCCCATGTGAGAGACTGGGGTTCGATTCCCAGACTGGGTGACTAGGCTGTGCTACACCAATAAGAGTCCTTGGGCAAGACTCCTAACACCACACTGGCCCACCTGTAATATGATTACCCTTGTAAGTCGCTCTGGATAAGAGCATCAGCTAAATGCCATAAATGTAAACAGCTGCTAATGCTGACATTGAGTAGGAGGTACTGTGTATTTCTCATGAAATGGGGAACACCTCAGCTTTCTGGTGAGTTATTACCCCCTTTTGTTTATACCATGAATTTGACAGGTTGTGTCTCATCATACACTTGTTCCTTTACAATCTTAAAGTTAACTGTGGTGAAACGTCTCCAACAATACGTTAATCCGTATGCTGGGTCTAACAAACCACACATATTGAGAAGGAAGATAGAGACGTTAACAGGAAACCAATAAATGATGATATGCATTTAGATTGGATATGGGCAATATTGATTACAGTATGGCATCGGCCCTATGTTTGAACAGCCAAGACGTCTTCACCATGGAGGTTTGTGAGAGGTTTCCTAATGGTGTCCTGGCAATAATGCCATCCCCATGCAGCTTGATATTAATGTTTCCTGCAGATTTTA